>OX596205.1:9970550-10570550 GCA_951394215.1 Glyphodes perspectalis | reverse complement strand
CTTCCTAAAGTTGCTTTCACGACACTTGCAACAAGCCATAAACAAAGTTTTCTATAATACTACTCATCTAAATTGAAAAGCTTTACCCTGCGCTTACCGATTAATTAAGAGTTGTAAACCTTTTCTTAGAACAATAACCACCGGCGAACGCTTACAACTAATATGAAAGTTCCTTAATCCCGCTAATACTCAGGAAGCTTACTTGCGTAATTATGTAGGTGCTAAACCTTCAACCTTCAACGGGCAGATAATCTTAGTACGTGCTCTGCACCGAGATAAAAAGACGTCTTTACGGTGAGCGTATGGCGAATTAACGGAGTTCTGTAAAGATAATAATGACATACTTCCAACTAAATTTGACATATTCCCTGGATTTAGACGACGTGGGTTAAATTGGTTCTCAATTAAGTTGCTTCACATGAAAGAGACTATTTATTTATTTATTTATATTCAAACGTGTTTTATAATACGTTTTGATATATACATTTCAGTTAGCAACACGAGGCTTTATCTTGCTTTTTAAGAAATTGTTAAACAGCTAACTTAAGTTCGATAAAGGAATGAAACACCACAACCCACAGTTAAAATATAAAATGGTGTCGTAAGTTCCGCGGAAACTCTGTTGTGTATCGTTAATAAAGTCGATGTTCATTAATTTAATGACATCGGACGCATATTGTCCAAGTTTTGACGGTTGAAATCTCATTCAGCGAAATTGAATTCGCACGAAATGAATGGCACTCTACACATATATTCAGAATAAATAATCCCAGTTAATAATACAATTTGATACAAAAGCAACCTCGTTAAGCTGTGAAATACTATTCTATTAATTCGAGCTCATGTAGAATTCGGTTTGACACACTGACGGATAAAGTTCAATCTAGTACATTTATTTATTTTGAACTAATGTATACAAACGTCAGTATACTGATTTAACACTAAAATGCACTTCTAAAATGCAAATTCTCAGAGAATCTCTAATTCTCAGAATTCTCAGAAAATATTTGATATCATTTTAAAATTTGAATTGGTTACAGGGTTGGTTTCTGTCACTCCAGACACTATTTTGTATGTAACCCTCAGTTGATAATTTCTAACTTTTGTTTGTGATAAGAAAGTAATGAAAACCGCCCCTGCTTGCTTATTGCACTATGGCATATTTATACCGCCGTTAAAACCGCACATAGTGAAAGAAAAACTTACATTCTTGTAGATGCACATTAACAGCCCACAAATCATATTGAGCTAAGAATAAGCTCACATTCATAGAGTCACGTGCGTGTGGAAGGTCGCCTTGCCTTTACTGTATTACCCGAAATTACATAGAAACTAACTTCTTTACAACCTTCTAGCAAAACTTTCATCATACGAAATCGTGTTTAACACGCCACGTTTCGCCTTGAATATTTTATCGATAAAGCATATATTGATGTGGCGTTCTAAAAGCCGAATGGTGTCAAAAAACTTTCATTAAAAATTGGTTTGCTACTGGCGCGAAAACAGCAGATTTACAGGATTTCTTTAACTAGGTCACGCTTTCCATTTTTCATGGAGCAAACACCTTTTGGTATAAAAACTTTTCAAAATGGAAATGGCGTAGTTAATTTATCAAAACCAACATTCGTTTTGCGTGTTGTAAAACGTCGAAATCGAATTACGTTCTTCCTTTTTCTGCATCGCCTACAGTTTTGTCAGACTTTTTCTGGGTCAAGTTTTACGATATCCGCACGTTTACATTCTCATTACCTATAGTGATCTGTTTCAGCCTGTTAATTTATTTAAAACTTCATTCTCCAGTTCATGTTTTCGTACTGCGACGATAATGAAATAAGAATATTTTATCCAAGTTTTAAAAACTGTTCATTGTTACAAGGACATTTTCATTCTAAGGTGTACCCTTTTCTTTACAACGAAGTACTTGCTTGCCGTTTTAATGCGCTCATTAATGTAATCTGCCCAATAAGAACCGCCAGCCACAACGATGTTAAAGACTTTTTTGCGTGAAATAGATAACGGGCAACACGCACATTGAACGTTTGTCGGGCTGCGATGAAAATGTTTAAAGATATATCACTCGAACTGTACACTAAAACGGCTACATAGCCCAGTGAAAAACGAATTGTTTACAAAATATCATTCAGTTTGGAATTCAATTAACAACTGGCTATGTTTAATTACACTTAGTCCAATAAGCTTTCTTGAAATCTTATATGTCTCCTAGACGTATCCAATGGATTTATGCAATACATTGTATCGAATGGACCGGTTATACGTGCACCGTGAAAGCCGTTTCAGGTCAAGTTAATTTAATGTGAACTATATAATATAATAACAGACCTTAATATAAACTGCACTATTCAAGTCTAATTTGACTGGCTCTTTGGTCGAGTGGTCAGAGAACCTGGCCACGAAACCGAGGGTCGCGGGTTCGAATCCCGCTAGGGGCAAATGTTTCATGTGATGAACATGGACATTTGTACTCGAGCCATGGATGTTTATAAACATATTTAAGTATGTCTATCCGTTCACCTAGTATCCATAGCACAAGCACAAGCTTAGTTTGGGACTAGGGAATTGGCAAGTCAGTCTGGAGAATTTATTTAAAAAAAAAACATTGGAAACGCTCTTTTTAAAACGTCTTACATAATTGTATCACCCTTTCCCTTCGATCGGACCTTACTTTGAAAGCATTACAATAGTAAGGTAATAGAATTAATCCAATGGACTTAATAAGAAAGACATTTATACACATAATAAGACATCATCGCCATGAAATAAACGATTGTTTACAAAACGTTCTATTATCTAATTGTATGCATTAAATCTGGCAGTATAAAGGATTACCATACAAATTAGTCGCGAACATTTTAGAACGCTATTCGCAATAACCGATTTTATTGCCTCGAACTCGGAATTTCCGAATCGTTGCCGTTAACCGGTGATAAATGTAGCTTGAATCTGGAGATTTATAGTACTAGTTACTTTGTAGGCTCCAGGTGTTTTCAACAATACATAGCAATTAGCTAGTTGTGTCTGGAAACCTTGTTAAGTAATGACGCGACTTACGTTTCAATTTAGAAGGTGCATTTTAACTAAGATGAAATAGAAAAGCCCCTATTTTTAGTTAATGCCATTTGTAAGCTTCTATCCAACGTTTATAGAATATGCAGAATGACATATCACAATGTTTGTCAACCTTAAATTCAACAAATATTTCTTACTAGCTGTTTCCCGTGGAGTTCGAAAATGTAGATCCCGTGGGAACTTTGAATTTTTCCGGAGAAAATAGCCTAACTTTAGCCAAATAGGTTCAGACGTTTTTCCATGAAAGAGCAAAAAACATCCAATTGTCTGTTGCCTTTATAATATATATAGTAAAATATTTAACCATCAATGCTGTATGTATGTACGTTCGATCAATTAATATTATTCGTATAATGTTGGTCAAGATTTTGCAATAATAAAGCCAAAAATTCATTTTTTATGAAAGAACGCTAAAGCTAATTGATGGGACCTATAAGATTTTTATTAGGCATTTTCTAGGCAAGCGTGTTTTATCTAGATCTCGTCTTCGCTTACTTTAAATTGGAACCGAGTTCAAAGGTTGGCAAAAAAACATCACGAAGAAGTACACTTGGATAACAACATTTAGATATTATTATAAAGGGATAACGTATAATAAATTAACATTTAGCTGTTACCTGGAAGATGACTTGACTTTTAACGACTCCAATCTGATTAAAACACTTATCAACTGTTAAAAGTTAAAGTTGTTAATAGTTAGTTAAATTGACTGGCTCAATGGTGCATTCGCATTCGGTAGTGACCCTGCCCCATGCGCCAAGAGTTCTGGGTTCGATCCCCACCCAGGACAAACACTCGTGTGATGAATACTTGTGTTTGTAATGTGTCTGGGTGTTAATATCCAATATTTAAGTATATATTTGTAATACCACTGTTGATTCTGATATCTGTAACACAAGTGCTTAAGCAACTTACCTTAGAGCCAGATCAATGTATGTGATGTTGTCGGATATTTATTTATCAACAGCTTTCGAAGTAGAAAGAGGCGATATTATAGTTCAATGCAGGTTTTTTTTTTTCTTTCCATCACGACACTGCGACAACGACACTTGCGACCTACATCGTTTATGTAAATACCTATTATAATGAACATTGTTTGATCTGTTCAATTGAGTATCAGTACTAGTTTACTGCATTTAACTTGAAGACTAATTAATTCTAATCGAAAATGTCACAGAACACAAAAAAATATACAATTTCGCGATCGTTCTTTTTTTGACGTCAATACTATCTTATCCACCTTATCGTCAAAAATAAATAAAATCAGTGAAGTCATTAATATTTTGATTGCAGTTTAAATTTTTTATGAGGTAGATATGCTAATGTGTCAATGCTTTGACCATCCATATCCGTGCTCCTATCTTTAGCTGTATACACTTACCTTATACAACGTTATTTTTAGTATATACGAAACCTGAAAACTGTTTATACTTTTATTACAATATATTTCACAATTTACAATATACATACATACTTATATATTTACATTAGTCTGCCTCGAAGTCTGTCTGTATAGCGTGTTTTATGAGGTCGTCCCATAAACTGCATTACACAACTCTAAGTGCGATAGGCATCGGTAGGGACGGAAACCGCTACCCTCGCGTGCCTGCACCCCACTGCACCGAGCGCTGAGCTATACATTCTAGCTTTGTTCTGAAAGGTCACGCTCCGTAAATAAGCACGGGTTACAAACTACAGTGGCCTATGCTGGGCAGGAATTGTGACTATTCAGTAGACCGTGTACAAATTATGCTCGGCGCCTTGCCTGCTATAAATTGGCACTGTCTAAAGAGCAGTGGTGGAATTGCAAAATAGATCAAATTACCCTGTATGATGACTTAGGATCACGAGCGATTTAAAGCGATAACCATGAACTAAAATAGAATTAGTTGTTTGGTATTGGATTCGTGGATATGATACTTTCAAGGATTAAGAGATGAGAAGAACATACGACGTCTTGTTTCATGATATTTATTTAAAGCTCATTCTTAGGTTATCACGTATGTAGGTCCCCCATTGTAAGAGATGATAAAGTATGCAGAGACAAGGAAATAGAACTTAAGGTTTCGAGTCAACTTCATGAATTATCTGATAACCAGAATACTGAGCCGTTTTTGTTTCGCCACGATTACAACTTGAATATTTAAAAACTATGTTAGTATTCTCTATATACTTTCTATGTCTTCTTCCTCTTCAAAATTTACCAGTATAATCATGTCGTCTTCACTTTAAATGACGTGAGATATCTTAGTAATCAATCGAATGATTAATTTCAAAATACATATGCACATTAAAAAAATATTTTTTCAAACTATAATATTACATCGTATCCACACTTCTGCTTTCGTCTAGACCGACCTCGCTTACATGGTTATGAAGTTTACCTATTAATAGCTTTCAATAACATGGCCTTACTAAGCTAGTCCTATGTAATATACAGCACATTCAGTCTGAAATATTGTGGCGGTGTTGACGTTAGCTACACACCCTTAGGCACTTTTAGACTACATGGCGCTGAATAGGCTTTTTGCTTGGTACACCTGTTTTCTTTCAGACGTCAGCTTTGCTTAATATCGAGGTCAAATGTAGACGTCTTTATTCCTAAAGTAAGATGTCCTGACTGACATCTACCCATTCACCTCTAAACTTTAACGTATTTTAATGTGGTACTTATACGATGTATTTTTTTAAACCGAAAAATCGTGCACATAATAAAAGTATTTATACGGAAGAGGAATAAAAAAAATATATTTTGACTGGCCCGTTGGTCGACTGGTTAGAGACCCTGGCCACGAAACCAAGGCTCGCGGGTTCGAATCCCGCTAGGGGCAAATGCTTCGTGTGATTAACATGGACATTTGTACTCGGGTCATGGATGTTTATAAATGTATTTAAGTATGTCTATCCGTTTACCTAGTATCCATAGCACAAGCATAAGCTTAGTTTAGAATTAGGGAATTGGTGTCAGTCTGGAGAATTTATTATTATTATTATTTTAAAAGTATTAACATTTTTAAGCGGAAAGTTTTGAAATACGCAACCACAATAACGCTGTATTAGATGAATCCCATTTTCACCTGCGCACGTTTCGAGTGTCATATTTATTGTAATAATTTTTCGTTACATTTTTTGCCGTCGGTCTCTTCAGAGAATCGTATTGAAGATTGATGAACAATGTCGTTCGCTCACAGATACATATATATATTTATCAAAGATAACTCGTTCTTAAGGTCTTAAATTCAATCTATTACAAACTCTAATTTTAAAATTCCATCAATTCATAATAATAAATCGCACTAAAGCTATGGCTTTTGAAGTCTTGATATTTTTTTTGCTTATAGCTTTTTCAATTTGACTTACAAAGAGAAATTATCTTTGAAGGAAGAGTCTTCTTACTAAATCGTGATATATCGAGTCGATAATATCGCTATACTATTTTATGATGAACCAATCGATACAAAACAATAATGACAAATGTTTTTAGTCGCGTCAGAACCAGGCCAAACGACTTCAAAAAGCCAGCACGGAGGTTTTATTCTTGCAATTCACGATTGAAGTTTGAATTTTTGAGATAGTTAAAACGAAAGCAATCACAACTTTTCTTTTGAAGTAAATTAATGTTTATAAAATTTTGGTATTTTAGCAGTTTTTTTGGTGTTTAGAAAAACATGGTTCACGTTTAATTATGTGTTACGGGTACTATGCTGTTCGGAAGTGTGCATGTCCGTACTAAGTCCCCTAAGCTTTTTTGATGAGACAACTTTTTAAAATAGTCGTTAAACTTTTCAATCAAAACAAAGCGAAAAAATCATGTCCACTCGTTACGTTTAGACTAGAGATTGTTTTTATTTTCATTCAGTCAGTCAACCCTCAAGCTTTTGAGTCAAAAAACTTACAAATTTTTAGTTAATTTTATTAATAGATTGATTTCGGACGGTTTCCTTTATCCTGAATAAACGTGTAAAATAATTTAATGTTCTGTATGAACTTTGATGTCAAGAACATTGGTAATTAATTTATCTAAAATAATGAAAGCAGTTTGCAATATATTTTGCTGAAATTGTACTAAGTATAAATTAAGTGCATGAAATATCCTTATCTATTTAATAAAACAACGATTTAACACAATCTACATGCTAACGATTTCTAACTTCACGAAAGATAATTTAATATAATCTCAATCTGTTTCAAACAATTTCAAATAAGCGCAACCTCGAGTCTAGATTGCCTTGTAGGTTTCACGTTTTATGGAAATTATGTTAAATTTTGTGATGACTCAAGCGTTTCATAAGCACATAATTAAACTTCATAAGTACTAACATCCTCCACACGCCATTTAGCTCTATATTAAAAAGGAAAACATATATTTTTTTATAATTAACATTTTTGTAACAGTTACAGTTTTGTATAATTAACATATATTTTAATTGCTTAATATTTTTTTTAACTAATAAGACTGTAAACTTCTTTCCGTCTTAATAATATATATTCCATATATCACAAACTTAACAGTAAAAATGCCTAACGTTGTTAAAAGTTACATCTCGAGTCTCACTAATACAAAAAAGATTCAGTAATAAAAAAAAACCTTATTTTAGGTTTTTGAAACTTTATAGAAATGTTCAATTCAGAGCTTGATTCTTTACAATAACTAGCGGCTTGAAGTCAGTATCGTAGTTAAAATAGCTATAGCAATTATGTTTGTCGTCTTCCACGCTTTAATAAGAATGATCGTCTCTCAGTCCGCTGAGCACGTGTAGGATAGTAAACTATCACCTAGTACGAATATACCTACAGTATACCTACAGATACATAATAAACGTATCCTTTTTTTTTTTTTTTTACTTGGGGAACTCCCATGAGCCGTCACCCTCCGGACGGGGATCCAGAGGGCGGTGTGTCGGACTCGAACCGTCTAAACCCCAAGGTGGCCTCCATCGGCGCAGTTCCGGAGGAGCCGGTATCCCCACTGTCGGGACTATACAACAGCTCCTCCGGTAGTGCGCGTGCCGCGCTGCGCGGCTCACCTCGCGCGGCGGTGGTCGATGCTGTGCAGCCCACGCCATAAGTCGTCGGATGCACAGCACCGAGCACGCGCGCGCGTCGAGACATGCCAGGCCACCCAGCATGTCTCAACTACTCCGCCCAGGATTCAGACGCCGATCGTCCCCGAGACCGGCGTCGTGGGCCCACTCTCGCGCTGTGCCCTCTGCTAAGCCAGAGGGCACGCGGAGAGCGTCTCGCCAGAGGGGGCCGCCTTCCACCCGGCGACCCAAATTGAGGGCAGAGCCCTGTCGTCGCGGAGGGAGAGCATCGAGACGCTCAATCCCTCCGCGACC
Organism: Glyphodes perspectalis; assembly: GCA_951394215.1. Taxonomy (NCBI): domain Eukaryota; kingdom Metazoa; phylum Arthropoda; class Insecta; order Lepidoptera; family Crambidae; genus Glyphodes; species Glyphodes perspectalis. The sequence continues at coordinate 10,562,124 of OX596205.1, read as the reverse complement.
CACCACGACGCGACCCAGCGCGCCCCTGTCGGGTTGCCGAGGATAGGGAGGCGAGCAACGAAAACACTCCGCTCCTCCTCTTCCTCGGCAACCCTGGTCCGGCCGCAAGGGGTCTGGCCGTACGGCCATACGGCCGGACCGCCGCAACTGCCCGGATTGCCAGACGTGCAGTCGCGGCTCACCTCGGGGTCCCTCTTCGCTTCAGCCCTGCCATGGCAGGGCCTACTAAGCCCCCCCGGTACGACAAACCGAAGACCCCGGCGGGGGGGATAATAAACGTATCCTCTTCTTTTGTCTAATAATACAAAACTTGTATTGTATTATTCATCTTAGATTTTATTATAATGAAAAAACAATATAAATAAATTAAGTTCAAAATCTTGAAAATGTCTTCATTATATAATGAAGACTTCTAGGTAAACCAAATCATTAAAAAGAACAACTGAGTCTATATTCCAACGAAATTTGTTAAACTAATGAAAAACGTTTACTGTGAATGCCTACGAATGCGAACTGAAGCGACAAATTTTCGAAGAAAATTATGATAATAATAAGATAATACGCGAGTATTTCCACAAATCGGACGACTTCATTGCTCTCGTTATAGCGCTAATTAGTCCAGTATTGTAGTTTCGTTGCGCCTGTTTAAAACAGACAATTTATCAGCATCAAATGAACCTGTCACGGGTCTTTGTACGGAGGTACGTCGCCGAGGGCGAATCACAGCTCTGATGAATAGGGGATTAACTACCCACTGTGGCACCTCGCACTGAAGCTGTGTTATTTAAACGGCTGTATTTTTGTTGCTATACTCATTTGTTATTTTGAGGTCGCACCGCGATAAAGCTGTACGCTACAAATGATGTTCGAGGTTGTTTCCTAATATGTGTTATATATTTATTTTGTTGTCTCATATTTTGTTTATTTTATTTTTCTTCAGTTACCTTTTTTTAATTTTACGTCAAGTTTGCGTTAAAGACTATCATAAATTTGTCTTAAAAGAAACTTATTCACACTCTCGATATAAGTAGATAAATACATACCATTTTGAATTATCTTTAATTTTATTATCTTTTCATTTATTTGATCTGAAATAAGGGCGCTGTCTACTAATATTACCTAATAAATTAAGTAATCTAAAGAGACTTAATTCTATACTCTTAATGTAAATTTATGATTCAGTTAATTTGGCAATATTACTCGCGTTTAGACCAGTTCCACCTTTAGGTTAGAGACGGTTCAAGATTGAACCGGTCTGTTCCAGCTTCCGTTGTTCCTGTTTTTGTGTTATCAGCTTTAATTAAAACGCCAAGATCCTTTGATGTTCTAAATGCTTTGAGAGCTGTGTCAAACTACAACGCGTTAATCACAGCTAGGATCAAATTAGCCCTTTAGAAACACACGTCGCATTCAAAAGCCTACCTGTACGACACATACGTTAACAGTACTGTTCTCATGTCTAATTTATTAATTGACTTAGAAAACCTGTAGATTGATTTTATGAACCTTTATTTTCCGTCCTTTTTTTTTAACGCGGGGAATGCATTAGGCACCTTTTCGGGATATATTATAGGGATATAGTCAATGTTTGGAATACTATTAAGAAAATTAAACTTAAAAACTATGAGAGTAAGGATACATTAAATTAACGTTAGTGGTTCTAGACTTTGAATTGTTTTATATTTTAGTTTTATGTTGTTTGCTGAACTAAACTATTTAGGACTAAAAACAACAACTTCGTAACAGCGTACAAGCGATTCGTAAACAAAATACCTTCTCCCACAGGTTTTCTGAGTCGTATCGTTTTATATTGGCAGAATATTATTACTATTTTGTCTCATGGTAAGCGACATGAGGAACTGAATTTGCCACGACGAGGTACAAGAGCTCCCACTTTATCTTCCTTACGACACCCGAGTCAAGAAATTTTATTCAGTAACCACTCAGAGCATTTGTATATTCCATGAATGTTTCCTTATTTCTATGTATGTTTATACAACTGCGTTGAAAATTTTGTCATAAGTGTGAGTCGTGAGGCTGTTGAGACTTTAAAATGGGAAGTAGAAAAAAGATTTTTACGAGAGTAAAACTGCAGACACAACTTTAATAGCTCGCCGCTCATTTCGTCCACATTTCCGAGTTGTCGCATACGTTTGTTATGAACATTTCTTGGCTTTACATAATATTTACTTGGTTCATGCCCATGGTTACAGTGAAGAATACATAATAATTTCAGATCATTAACGACCCAAAATAGTTACTTATGGGTACAATCACCATTATAATTCTGTACCGGTAAACACAAGGAGTTGGTACGTGATGGCTATTATTATTAGACAAGTAAGGATCAACAGCTGTTATAACCTTGTACTTATTTTTCATTATACATCTACCGAATCTAGAATACATACTGTTGATTTCAATGACAGTGTGCTACGCTTTTAATTTATAAACGATAACAGTAAGTTTAAAGACCGTATAATAGTCTCAAACGACCTTTGGAAAAGTCTGATAAAAATATAAAATTCCTTAACAATACAACCTAAAGTCGTAAAATCTTATCATTAAAGAAAGTCCTTACTTTTAGCAGTTATTCAAATCATGCTTGAAGATAAATGATATATAATTTTTTTTCTTTATATTTACTTTATACATTTTCACTGGCATACCAGTACAGAAACACCGCTGATCTAAATTCGAAAAAAGGAAGTAAGATTTTGTAGTTGTTTAATCGGTTAACTTTGAAATAAATACTCATTTGATATTACTTATTAAAATTGCGTACTTATTGATTTTTTATCAAAAAATTTGAATGACTTTCTTTGAATCACAATTTTTGCACTAATGTACCAACAACAGTTGTTGTTAGTTAATATTAATCAGGGTAATGATGCAGACTAAATCTGCCTAAAACAGCCATGTAAAATGTATTTCTACATCCAAACGTTTTTGATAGTTAGTTCTACCCGAGAGCCAATTATCACCGGTCTAATGGATTGAAGATTAGCCTAATAGCACACACATTGTATAATATATATATCGCATCTAATGACCACGCCTATTTGTTAAATTGCTGCCGATCTGCTATGTTCAACAACTATTCTGTGTGTGTTTATTGTGTAGGTAAGTATTAAAATACCGTAAGCTCGATGATGAGGTTTGTGTTTTCTCTGTATAAGGGTAACGAAGACCAAATATTAGTTATTCCAATTTTATAAATAGACTCACTGAATCTAGGAACAGTCTTATAGCTAACAATCCAGTAATGCAAGGAAAAAGAAGACAAAGACAAAACTGCCAATGAATTAGTGAAATAAGGCGTGCTAATCTGTTCAGTGTCCAACAAACATAGCAGAAAAATCAATAATTTCAATTTATATATAGACTTTAGAAGGGTTCTGCTTATTTTAGCAAAAAATATTACATAACAACGTATAACTTTATATAATAAAACACTAGTATGTCTAAAAAGTGATGAAAAATAAGGGTGAAATGACAAACTCAATAATTAGTCAATGCCAGACCCATAAAATACTATTATATATAGTGTTGACGTTCGAAAAATTGATGATAAATGTACAAAAAAATGTATGTGCTCATCAAAAAAATATCTTAATTTTACTGTACCATTTCGTTGTTATGCTTCCATTGTTTCTTCTTTAATATTATATGAGAAGCCGTCAAAATGTACGAGCCTACAAAAAGAGAGCATTATTATGTCTTCTGTACACCATTCTTAGTAAATCAATATGAATAATGCACCAATATAATACGCTGTATATTTTTGTGTTTTGTAAACTTTTTGTAATCGTAATGTTACCTACTTTTGAACTTAGGCTTATTTACCATCATAGCTACTTTTGAAGTTCAAAACTTAAAAATAGTTTTATTTATTTTGTCATTTACTTGACTCAGTGACTTAGCTAAGTTAGATAAGTAAACGTTTCGGAATTGTATGAAAACATTGTTTTTAGGATCGTTTTTAATCTAATGTAATGAACTTCTACCCTTCTGTGCTTTTTTGATTTCAATATTATTGCGTAGACAAGGTTATCTAGTAACGAGTTTTTGGAAAACAATATTGTAATTGGCAAAAGATTCCCGAACATAGTATTTTTATTGAAGTAAAATACTAACTATACTAAAATAACAGTCATTTAATACGGTCGAGTTTCTTGCCGGTTCTTCTCGGTAGAATCAACGTTCCGAACCTGGCGGTAGAATCACTTTTTTGTATTATTATGACTATTCATAAGTGCTTTTGTGGAGCCTACATGAATAAAGATATTTTTATTTTCATTTCTAATACAAGAGTAATAATAATAATAAACGTCAAATATTTCGCCAGTCGTACATTTGGTTCAGATTGCTCGTGACATGCTTTGTATCCGACTAGGCTCAAATGTACACATTCGAGGAATTGTATTTACACTGGAATATATATAAATTGATTTACATGACGTTTATACTATTTAAACTGGAGTTAAATACATACATACATACACGCCCATAATCCCCGAAGGGGTAGGCAGAGTCAAAGGGGCAGCATGTCCCTTCAACCACATTCAACCTAAAATAAAGCCGGGCTGGGTTAGATGCAAAATTTTGAAAGAGCAGTGACAAGCGGCTTACCTGTCACCTACACAATCACACACCCAAAACCCGATATACCATTAGTCGCCTTTTACGACATGCTAGGCAAGAACCACAGTTAGCATATTCTTTTTAAGTCCCAGACCAACATGGGAAAGTGGGCTGGGTTGGATGAAAAGCTGTGAAAAAGGAGTGACAAGGGGCTAGCTCGTCGCCTACTCAGTCACATACCTAAAAGCCCGTAAACCATTAGTCGCCTTTTACGACATGCTAGGCAAGAACCACAGGTGGCACATTTTTATTTTTATCCCAGATTAACATGGGCCAAGTCCCAGACCAACATGGGACAACATGGGAGTTATATAATTAAGCACAAACTTTCTAGACATACCCAGGATGATATAGGATAGTCGCTTTCTCCATAGTAAGAAAAGACTTATCTTTGCATATTTTTCTCATGGTTTGAATTTAACTTGTCTAATGTTTGTGTGATAAATACGGTCGTATGTACTGATTTTTAATTAAATCTCTCCGTTGTCTAATGTCTGTAGCACAATCAACAACATTCAATTTGGAATAGGTTTAAAAAAGGTTTTGAAAATGTTTAATTTAAGACAAGTATACGGCGTATACACGATAGGTTAAATAATTAAAAAAATACTTTTAGAGCAAACAAAATCAGATAGTAGGTAGGTATTCGAACTTGACTATTTTTTTATTTTGGAAAATGACCGATTTCAGTATCAAGGTCTTACAAGTAATTAATCTAACTGAATGAAATCAAACCATGAAAAAGCAGCTGGCTTACCTTAAATTAAATTTAAAAAATATAATTAATTATCAAAGCCAGGGAACCAGATTGTTTAACAGAAAGGCCTACGTACCTATTTTACCTAATAATTGTCTACTTTAATAGTTTTTCTATTTTTCATTCATAAATGTTTGCTTCCTCAATGCAAGGATGTCAGTATACTCAAGTACTGGCTTCAAAAAATTTCAAGTTGGAAAAAAAAATATGTTGTCAATTTCAAATCTTTAAAATTTTTGTCCTAGAAATTTACGTACATTCTGCGTAGTTTACTCTTTAATTTTACTGAAAGAGGATTTGCACATCAGTAAAAATAATAATATTTTTTTATTTTTTTGGGGTATGTTATAAGTACAGCGTTACTACGGTTCTTAAATATTGGGAATGGACTCGTTATAAGGCCCCATTTAACCTCCTTTCGGCTTTACGGGTAGTTTTATAACATCCTGTATAAAATGTAAACCGTAACGTCAAAACACTGACGTTGAAATTATTCCAAGCGAGTAAGATTCCAAAATATCTTTGTTTTCCAAATAATTCTGACATTAGACTTTCTCAATAAAGTGTGGGCATTCGCACTGATGCAGCCCATATAATCTGAATCATTAGTAGATTCAGCACACGAGTGTGTTCTCCTGGATAATCCCGATGTAATCTACGCAAACGGAGATTTGCTGATCTGGAAGTGAATAAAAAATAGCAGATTTACTGCTATTTTTCCAATTTCCAATAATAAATATTAATAAATAGGATGAAAGTTTTCGACTGCATCTAATAAATCCAAAGTTCAAATTTATTTAAAAGAAATACAACATAGCTAATGACCTTTGTCATAATTAATAGTCCCGTTAATGATTATAACGATTTTCAAACCTATACAAAACTTTTATTTTAACAAACAAGACTCAAGTTCATGTGTGTATGTCCAAGTTCATCACACGAAAAATTTGCCCTTAGCAAGATTCAAACCCGCGACCCTAGGTTTCGTAGCCACGGTGTTACGTAAACACATCATTAATAAAGTATTAATGATGTGTGTATATATAATTTTTTTACCGTTAATAAATGATGTACAAATGCATTTATTAAAGTATATTTACCAATGGAAAAATATATATCAACGACATATCATTAAAGGATTTATAGTAATAAAAACGTTAATATTTTATGAAAATATGACACACTTATCTACGTATTAATTTACGTCGACATAATCTAAGAAAATCCAGTCTATAACTTCCTGATGTATCCGCTGTTTTCTTTAATGAAGTCCACCCTATCCCCAGGGAGCTTTGCCAATCATTATTCATATCGCAACATGTTTATCGCCCCCTCCATCACAGAGTCATCGCTTCGCGTTCTTCAGTCTACTGACGCATACGCTATTTTGGGCGCATATACAGCTTCCTTGAACTAGCGCATTCTATCACTGAAAGGCAACTTTATTTGACTGATTCCTATTAATCGTACCAATAGCACTCATCCATGAATGAGGAACTCTACGCAGAATAAATCATACAAAGCCATCGTTACGCATTATTTACAACGTCTATACCCGTTGGGGATGTCAAAATTAATTAACAAAGTTAGTTAATTTGCCAAGACAGATGTAGTTAATGTGTAGTGATTCGGCCAACTCATCGCGGCATGCGCCGACGCATGCCCCGTCTGCGCCCACGCAAAGCTCGGCAAGGAAACAAAGCGACACGCTGCGTCCCCTCCACTCAGTTCACGCGCAAGCTTCCACGCGAAAACATCTCTGGAATATCTCCAACACATTTAGTAGTGCATTCGCATACCAAAAGGATTATCTTTCTTTTCCAACTTTAAGGTATTTATCGACTGTTATTTTTTTTTAAATCCCTTTTTATTAATTCTTGGCATTTAAAATTGTTTTACATACCAATATTATTTTATATTCGTTAATCTTTCGTTGATTAAATGTTATGAAATGTTGATAGTAAACTTGTAAATTGTATAGTCAATTAATTATCTACCTTTAATTTCATGTTTTACACACAATTGATTCGTCTTCTTGTTATCCAATACGACCCTTTGTTAATGGAAACCAATTTGTTGATTGAATATGCAACATCGTATTAAATTACCGTTTAGATCAAGGGTGTAATTGTTAATTTGTCATGACGTGGCCCATTGTCAAATATACTTACGACTATTAGTATTTATTATTTTATATTACAGTTGAATTAAATCTACTAACTGAAGTAAGTTAGTATTAAATTGACGAAAAGCATTTATATTTTCTGAAAACTTACCTGCTATATGTAAAACCATCCTGCTCCTTGATTAAATGTCAAATGTTATTTTGGACTTATGGATGGAATAACGAATTTTTTCTAATTCACAAATTGCCTAAACACTATAAATATTTTGATTGCAATGTGCACGAACTATTTGCGAAAGAAACCTGAAGCTTGTAGACAATACGAATATAGGTCAAGTGAACCTAGAGACAGGTATTTCGGGCGTTTTTAATAGACCACCGTTTCATGACCACGACTATTGTTTCTGTGAGTGTGCTTAGAGACAACTATATTTGTTGCATCTAAAAAGTGAGATAATAATTCTACTACTACTACTACTTTTTTTTATTTATTTGTTAATAAAATATCTGTGAACTCGATCTTCTGATGAATTATTGGTTCCTTTTCGAAAATCATGATTAAAAAAAATAAGTAATTTTCGCTTCCAAAAATTCTCCAACAGCGAAAAGAGAGTTATTAATAAACTGCCGTAAAACATATTCATTGCGAAATATGACGGTAGAGAGATAGTACTTTCTGGAATTTCACAATCGTATTGTTCTAGCATTCCCGGGGATGGCTGCGATTCCTGCTAAATTGAGTCCGCCAGATGCATTTTACTGTTAACGCGGGATTCCACTTTTATATTCTACTGTTTGTACTTGCTGGACATTATTGAATTCGAGAAATATCACGGCGCGAAGACGTCGGGTTCAAACAGAGTAAATTTAAATACGGCCCAAACACTCGTTTGGCGTGACGCCAACTATCCATTCCTATCAAAACGTGGTTTTTGTTCACAAATGCACTATATCAGATAACTTACTACACAACTATCTTTAAGAATCGGGCTCTTTTATTTTTACTTTTTATATAAAGCATTGTAATTAAACCACTTTTTTCCTGGATTTCTAGATAAATATAAATCAAGAAAATGTCTCAACAAACCACAACCCAGCTTGAAGCTGGTCAGCAGCTGGTCAAGAAGACCATGGACGAGGTCATCCAACAAAAACAGACTACTGAAAAAGTAACCATTCAGGCAAGACAAGAGTTTCGCGAGAGCTACCAGGAGAGTTACGAAGAGGAATTTGAAGAAGAAACTTTCATCGATGAGCAAGGCAACGCTACCACAAAGAGGATTGAGTCTAGTAGCGAGAGCAAAGAGCATTCAAAAAGCGCCGATGTTAGAGTGAAAGCCACGGGTTTGAACGCAGAGCAGATGCAAGCCCTCACAGATTGCGCTAACCAAGCAGGACAGCTAGCGCTGGATTCTAAGGCAGCCAACTGAACGATGTAATTAGAAATTACTGTTAACTAATTAAACTTTACAAAATCTAAACAAACGAACCCCTTGATCACGCAACAATATTCATAGAATCTAAATATATAATAATTAATAGATCTAGGACGCATCGTTTGGATGCCACGTTCTGACCTTTTATTGTTTTGCAACTACAAATTAGTCCATACGTCGTTATTAATACACGCTTAAGCTGTTGTTCGAGATGCTTTACATACCATAAATCACATTCAATTTCTTACTTTAACAATATTTTTGAACGATTGTTGATAATTATATTTTGTTTCAGGTGTTCTTTAAAAACGCGTGTGGTGGTCTCTAAGAGTGATAAAGACTGTGTCCAGTGTTCCTTATTTTATGATATCATAAGCTAAAATTTATAAGAATGTAATAAATATATTAAAATTTGGAAATGGTGTATTGAATAGTGTTGTGCGTCCGTTAGTGTGCTAAGTTAAACGCAATAAAATGGAGGAAGAAGATGATGAGCGAAAAAACCGCAAGCCCAACTTGGCGGCCTTCAGCACGTTAAATGCGCGCGTTGTGCATTCCTCATTAGAGGAGAAAAGCGTGCGTCAACAGGCCTCGTCGGAATCTGGCGAAGCCAACACCTCCTCGAGTATTTCGACAGCTCAATACAGCGACAGATGTTTTGTGTCGAAAGCGAGTACATTTTCGCGTAGTGGCACCTCTAGCTCGAGCCAAGAGGAATGCGAGGTGGCCCAAACAACCGTCACAAGCGGCCAGTACCTCGCCGCGGCGAGAGTAGAAACGGCCCGTTCTATGGAAAGTCTCCGTCCAAGCAAAGATACTTCTCCTGCACGGCCCGCAAGCTCTTGCACGTCAGTTCGGACTCACAGGAGTTCTTTCTTGACGGCGAGTGAACGGGACGTGCGGGAGACGCGGGGTGCGCCGGCTCGCAGGGCGCTCTCTGGGGAGGATATGGGCAACTCCGCTGAGAAACGACGAGGCCTGTTCGCGAGTACAGAGCGACGAGCGCTGCAGCAGCTGAGTCTTCCACCGCCGGAGCGCCGGCTGACTATCCTCAGTCCGCATAGCCCGATGGCGATCACGGAGTTGCAGTGGCCCGCGCCCTCTGGCATCAGAGGTCGGCGGAAGAAGGGAATGGTTCTCCCCAAGCTTATTCTCCCACGCAGCGATTCTGACGGCTCGGATGTATTTTTCGAAAGGTGCCATATTTTTCTCTTCTCATATTTTTATTACTGCACATTTTCTTAATTTTTTTCTGTATACGTAGATAGATATAGCACATATTTTACTCTATATAATTAAGGTATAGTACGCCAATAGATATTTCAAAAGGCTACGAGCTCAACGACTATAATCAAGTTTTATTCCTAAAAGATCGCTGATTACGCTTCTACAGTTAAATATGTTTTTATTTCCGTTAACATTTACCTGCTCAATTTCCTGTAGAAAAACAAATTTTAAAAATAATAGCTCCGCTTTTCAGGTGTAATTCTCTCGCACAAGGCTGAAAATAAAGGCACCTTAAGTAAATAATGGTTAAAAATTTAATTAATGATCGTTGTGAATCTGCCAAGATAAATGTGCTCACAACAGAGAGAGCCGTGCGTCAGGCGCAAGACTTTATAGCGCCAAGTTTATATTTCTCTCTGTTCAAAAATACCATGCCACAGATCGTTCATTGTATGTACCTAATGAACTCGTGCAAAGTTTTAAAATGTTTTTTTAAGGATATTAAATAAAATTTATCACAAATTGAGCCTAACCTAACCTAACCGATAAGACAAGGATATTCAGTAAATGTTGCCACTTCGGATTAATTTAATAAGCCAGGTGCTGGGATAAGATCTTCTTGGATGTGAAGTGACGTTCTATCTAAACTTTTTAAGTCTGAAATGAGGAAATCACTGCTAAATCTATGAGTTTAACGACCGGCCGTCCTGTTAAATACAAATTGATATTGAATGTCATTTAAGTGTACGAGTATTATACGTACCTATGATTAAGTATATAAAAAAACGACCAGCCATGTTAAATACAAATTGAACGTCATTTAAGCGTACTGGTATTATACGATTAAGTACATAAAAAATATTGTTATAGGGTACCTATGTCTTAAGATATAAAATGAAATAGAGATAATGAAAATAAATATAATTAAAACGTTTGGCTTTCATGTGTTTTCAGTTACATGATGTCTTGGGTTTGTAATTACTTAGGCCACGAGCTGGCCACTTGTCACTACTTATTTTCAAATTTTATTTTTTCCTGAATGTGGTCCAAGGATCTTATTGGTCTTTTAACTCTGCCTATCCCTTCGGGGATTACGGGCATAACGTATGTATGTACTTGTGATAATATCTACGATAAAATTATCCATTATGAAATAGATCGGTAATGTAATTTCTACGTACCTTGATGAGTATTTTCTTAAGATAAGTCATTACTTAATATAGATTTATGAATGATATAAGGAAACATAATAAACTGACATTTTATCAGATTACTTAATTGTACTGCCTATATCAAGAAATGAAATGATACTATTATAATATAATCTAATGTCATTTTACTGCTATTATTCAGGTGGGTATTACCATCTTACATTTTAAATTATACTACTGTCTATAGGTACTGTATACACTTTAAGCATAATCGTCGGATAAATGAACAGTCTATATACATCGATTATAATAAATAAATACTGCTTTACTTGTAAAAAAGTAAAATATTTTATTTATGAAGCCTTCGAATTTTTCGGTCTGTTATTTTAGGCGTTCAGTTCATAACACAAACATGGGCAAAAGCTATGAAAAATATATCCAGAACATGAAACAACTTTCATTGTTGTGTTATTAAATAATATTTGCATAAATGAATAATAATGTCCTCCTAACCGATACCGGATACGGCGGCCAATCTCAACGAGGATTAGCCATCTGCGCAGGAGATATTATAGTGCACAAGTGTGTGCGCAAACACAAGTGATTTTTTTATTCCTTCACTCTCATAGTCCAGTGAGACGGCAATTCAACATGACCGGTAAGAGGTTAGGCGCAGGACCAACGGCTTAACGTGCTTTCCGAGGCACAAAGGTGATTATAACGCCAACTTCCCGACTCCGGACTGTTACTGAGTAATTTCAATATTGAAATAACCAGCCACAAATTTTAGGCCCGGCTCGGGATTGAATCCGGGACCTCTTGGTCCTTAGGCGACGCATGCTACCACTAGACCAACGAGGCAGTCCTGAATGAATGAATAAAACGTATGGGAATATCGGGCTGCAATAATCAATGTCATTATAATTTATTTTTGTAAAAAAAAAACCTAATGCTTTTGAACTTGGTTTTCCAATTCAAATTATTTTCGTTACATGACAATATATCTTAACGCATTTCCTGAAAATTGGAAAGTGTCCAAACCAATCGATCTTCATTTCTTTTCTTCTGAATTTATACGAGAGCTCAGTCAGAAATAGGGTGCGTTTACTGGGTAACTGGCATCATTTGTAATCACCTAAAAATACTTAAAACAAAAGAAACTCACGGTAAACAAGTCTTCCAATATATCTGGTCCAACAATTGTTGATAAAAATAACATTCAAGTCAACTAATATATCTTACGAGAACTTTTTATCTGTACATATAAAATGCTTTGTTCTGAATGGCTGACTGACGGATCAACGCACAGCCTAAACCGCTGATCGTAGAAACCTGAAACTTGGAGGGTGTATTCTTAATATGACGTAGGCATCCGATGAAAAAGGATTTTCAGAAATTTTACCCTTACCCCTTAAGGGCAAGGGCAAGTGCATTGGGCGTGCGTTTGTTTGGGATAACGTGATTCTTTGGTACAATATACTTAACATTTTGAATAAACATTTTTAACAGAATTGGCTTTTACGCGAACGAAGTCATGGGAAGTAGCTAGTCAATTTAAAACATCTAAAAATTATGTCCCTCATATTTCATTTCATATAATTAGTCTAAATTTTTACAAAAAAACTCTAATAGCTATATAGTAACAAACTTTTGTAAAAAATCTAATAATATGTCCTTAGTAACAAACCCTAGTATGGCATTATATGAACTATTTATGGATAGATTGGTAGGTCTATGTTTGAAAGCCACAGGATTATGCGGGAACAGATAGCTCGGCTTTATAGCTCAGGAGCAATAGATACCCAAAAGCCACAACCTCTATATTGGAATACTACCAAAGCTGATTATGTGGGCCTAAGCTTTATTTTTAAATAGTATTACTGAAGATGTACTATTTCAAGTAGGCAGGTAGTCTACATGTCTAACAAGAGAAAATTTACAGTTGTTAGTATTTTTGCTGTCCCTTTGAATCTGCTTACTCCTTCGTGGATAAGGGGCGTTATGATAAAGAAAAACAATATCCGATTTAATCTCAAAACTCTACAAACTTTCTCAACATATATTTTTATATATTTTACCTCACTACATCTATATTAAACCAGGCAACAATTAGTAGACATTTTATGGTGTAATGTTCAAGTAAGTACAAAATGAAGTAAATTATTCCTTACTAATATTTTTATCTCTAATCTTCTAAAAGTAGAAATCATTTTTTTTATTTGAGCCAAGAGAAAGTTCTTGCACATAGCATTTTGTTAGCGACTTCTATCATTGTTAAATTCAGGTGGAGAATCCCGGGAGACGATTTGCTCTCGCACACTACAAATAAGGCATAGGCAAAACCTTCTAAATCCCATTACTATTTCATTTTCAACCGACTACAAAAAAGGAGGAGGTTCTCAATGCGACCGTAAATATGTTTTTAATGTCACTTTTTATCGCCAAAATGAGATGGTTATGTAAATTGGTTTCGTAACTTTATTTTAAACTTACTAAGTATTTCAGTTTCAAACGTCAAATGTTTTAGGGTCCCCCACTTATAGAGTGTTTGTCCTTTTACGAACCATTTTAATTTGTTTTTTAAGAATCTCGGTCTTTCATACATAATAGGTAAAAATTTAATTATATACAACGTAAAAATTTCGCCATAAATGTAATTTTTTCATAATAGGAGCCAATTTGTGACTAACACGGATTATATTAATTGATAAAACTTATCAACATGTCTGTCAATTTTATCGTTAACTTGACAGGAACATCTCTACTATAACGATAATTTTTACGACATCATTTACTACGGCGATACATTTTATCAACACTGTAGATAAAAAAAATTACGCATCTATCAAAAGCAACTGATAAAACATTAAGAGCTCGAAGTTGAAAAGGTTTTATATTTATCATCTAGAAGACAGCACTTAAAGTGTAGGAAATGTGACAATTCTGAGTCAGAGGGATATTGATGTTAATTTTCTGGCTATATTGTCATTTGCTGCATATTAAAAGTTTCGAAATTACTTTATTTATTTTATCATCTTATATTTTTATGAAATAATTATAGATTTTTCGCTAGACGAGCGTCAATTCATACGTAAGCCATCAACATTCTAGTGTCAAAGCATATCCCATAAATACCGGACAGGTTTTCGCTCTGAGCGTATAAAGGCAATTCGTACGCTTATATCGATTTCATTTTGACTGAAAAACCAGAGTAATATTACCAATAATAGAAGCGTTTTACCTTACAATAAAACGCATATTAAATACTTACCTTATTCAAAGCTTAATAATAATGAGATAGGCTTTCCCTTTTTCGCGCTGTTTCCTACCCTTTTCTTCTCAATATTTCTGTCCCTTTCACACAACTGCTGGCGCCATCTGGTGCCTATCACCAGGCAGTGTTCGCGATTTGAATTTTGTCGCGGACTTCTAGCGTCATTGGTTAGTATTAATCCAACAGGCAGGATTAAAATTTAAGCTTTGAATAAGGTAAGTATTTAATATGCGTTTTATTGTAAGGTAAAACGCTTCTATTAAATAGCTTCGCCTTATTCAAAGCTTAATAATAATGAGACGTGTCTGTTATCGCCTGGTGGTGAAAGAAATGCCAATGTGATATTAACGAAGAGGTATGAATGAAAGTATGAAACTGCAATTTGTCATGTTAAAATTAATAATAATTAAGGTGGAAAGTTACTTATAAAACGTTGTAAGATAAGACAAGTTGCCTATTCTGGTATTTAACTATTTATAACCAATGGTTATTAACTAATTACCTATCCATAGAAACTTAATAGCAGTAGTTGTAAAGTAATAAATAAAACAATAAAACTATAACTGTGTGAAAAATATTTATTTTAATTAGAATACTTAAACAAAAAATAATAATAATAGCATCAGTTTTAATTACATTACGATCAATCACTCTTTGTTCAGTATAGATGGATATAAACAGGAGAATTCAGTACACCGCTAATTTAAATAATTAGATTCCCATCAAGAGAAACAATAGATGAGCAACAAAAAGATTAAGCCACAGTCTCAAACAGATTCATTATGCTACTCCTTGAAGCAACTGGTAGAATTTCTTTTCTATAAAACTTTTTAAAAGTATTTTCCGATCTCCAATTACCTTTCGCGAGAATATCGTCAATTGGTAGTCTATTTGACCAGCTTTTGGAAGCGACGGCGGACCTACAACTGCCCGGAGATGCTATTATGCCAGCTTTCCCTAGAAGAGACTTGACCCAACCTGCTATTAATGTTCGTGAAGCGGGCTTAGGTGTACCTCTAAGGTTAATAAACAGACTGTTACAATTTACTTCATTCCGTCTTTCATCTAATAATTCTTTCGTACGTATTAACCAATACACAGGATCTAAATTTCTATTTACAGGATTATGTAAAATTTTCCAGCCAGATTGCTGGTATGTAGCTGAATCAGTTTTGGAACCAAAACTTGGCCAAAAAATAATACTATTGTTTGATTGAATCATATGTTTCGAATCAACTCTTAATAGCGTAAGGTCATGTACCCTTCTACCTGAACACAACAATAGCAATATAGCAGTGTGTCGTGAAACTTCAAACATGTTATTACAATCAATTGAACTGTTTGCTAAAAATAATAAAAGATCATCGATATTCCATACGTATGATTTTCTTGCTACCGGTTGTTTGAGAGCAATAGATTTTAGTATATGTTTAATCAAGGGGTGGTTACTAATTTTACCCGACTCATTAGCATTGCATAGGGTTGATATCACAGACTTGTGTAATAATATGGTATTATAGGATAAATTCTCGACTAAGAATAGATCGGCTAAGAACTTTGCAACATTAGACGCCTCAGGGGCCATTGGATCAATACCCTGAGAGCCTGCCCATTTTAACCACCGAAGCCAGGGAGCTTTGTATGTTTTTCGGGTTGACAAACGCCAGGCCGACTGCAGTAACTCAACTTGCTCAGGTTTCCAGTCTTTTACTATTTTAGACCAGCCCCACATTTCCACACTTCCAATGTCATCTCCTCCACTTTGGGAGGAGGTAGTTGGGTTGCAGTATCCACCAGACAGTTCGCCAGGTTCTTTATTGTGAAAGGGGACGCTATCGCTCTCTGTTTGAGATCTGCCCGCCAAAAAACCCGTTCCCATCGAGGGACCACTAGAATGAAGCACCCCTTCGCTTGATTTAAGTGAGTGAAAATCCTCGGTATTAGGTAAGGAGGGGGAAAAATCCATGCAAGGTGATAATTCCAAATTTCGGAAAAAGCGTCGTGAAACATCGCCTGATCGTCGGTCAGGTCGAGCGATACATAATTGGCAACGACATGCGCCGTGCTTGAGGCAAACAGATCGATCACCGGAGTGCCGAATCGATCGAAGATCTTTTCTGTGCAATGGGGCAGAAGATGCCATTCTGTAGTGCGCTGATGGCGGGAAAGAGAATCGGCGTGAACGTTGAATCGGCCGGGCAGATAATGGGGAATCAAATGTATTCGGTACTGATCTAGAATCTTGTACACCTTGTACGTCAAGTCCATCAGATAGGGGGATTTGGTTCCGCCCTGGTTGCGGAGGTATGCAACCGTTGTCTTGTTGTCGCATTGAAGTAGTATTGTCGAATTTATTAACGAGAGACAGTTGTTTTGTAGGACTTTTAGGACGGCTAGCAATTCCTTTCGATTGCTGTGCAAGCCCTGTTCCCGATCGCTCCAAGTTCCCGAGAGAGAACAATTGTTCAGTTTGGCACCCCACGCTACATCCGACGCATCTGTTGTTAGATAATGACTTGGTGTGGGATAGTGAATTGGAGACACCTTTTTGTAATTTTGAAGCCACCACCTTAAATTTATTAGACACTCCTCGGGCAAGACATACTCCTGGGTGGAGGTTTTGGGAATTGAGTTTAGAAACCTGAGTAGGTGACGATAGTTTAGTCTGCCGTTCGGAACTACAAAACTTACAAAATTGAGCAAGCCTACGAGGCTCTGAAGCTCTTTTAGGGTTGCAGTTCTTTGATGTAAGAACTGTAGAATTTTGTTGACACATCCTTGATGTTTCTCCCGTGGAAGGGATTTGTGGTTCAGCCATGGGTCCCAATGAATGCCCAAATAGACAATTTGCTTTTGGGGTACAATCTGGCACTTTTTGGTATTGATTTGCCACCCTAAGTATTTGAGAATTTCTACTACTTTGTGCACTTGACTTTTTAGCACAGTAGCATCCTGGTGAGCTAATAAAAAATCGTCTATAAATACGATTATGCGTATTCCCTGCTCTCTTAAGATTTGAGCAATCCAATTTGTTATGGATGCGAAGACTTTCGGGGCTGTGCTTAGGCCGAATGGAAGGCACGTCATTTCCAATAGTTCTCCGTCGTGAATCAATCGAAGGAAACGTCTTTGGGCTTTGGTTATGGCCACGTGAAAGTAAACTTGGGAAATATCGATTTTGCATAACCAGTCGTACGGTTGTAGGAAGTCTGGCACTCGACCCATGTTTATGAGCTTGAAGCGCTCTGTTATTACATATGAGTTTAGGGCCTTCAGATTGAATATGGGACGATAGGAATGAGCGTCTTTCTGAACTAGGAACATTGTTGAAAGAAAACTTGGGGTTGGCCGTTCTACCGTCTCCAATACTCCCTCTTCCTTCATTTGATCTATTACTTGTGACATGGCAGATGACGGCTGGGTGTTCAAGGCACTCTTTTCTAGATTCGGGAATGCGAGAGGTGGTTTCAGAGCAAATGGGATGCGATATCCCTTGATGATTTGAAGAATGTAATTCGGAGCTCCCATCTCTTCCCACTGAGCAATAAATTCGATTAGTTGCCCTGCTTTGAAACCCCTGACTCGCTGCAACGAGTCACAATTTTCTATTTTTATTGGTAGCGTCGGACTTCGAGTTCGGGACTGGGGCCGCAAACCTACGATTTGTCCGGAATTGATTGTTTTGTCGTCCTGGACGAGAGCGAAAGGAGCCTCTAGAATTGTGTGCTCCTCTACGATTGTTACTTGTATGTCCTTGCGGAGGACGCATTTGATCACCCTGCGAGGGCCCATAGTAAAAAGGTTGGAACGGTGTATAACCATTTCCGCCGATAAAATTACCCTGCGAGGGTACAAAACGATCACCCAATCCCTGCGAGGGATGGAGAACGGTCCTGTTGTTTGAAATTGCTGCCTGCGAGGCAGAAACATTGGACCTATGAAGTGGCATAAACGCTTTTTTCACACCGCCGGCTTTTTCTAGAGTAGCGGTTAATTGAGAGGCATTAAAAAGATGCTCATGCGATGGTGCGATTTTTCTTACTGCTGATTTAACCAGAGGGTCCCTAATACGATTAGTGATACCATCCCTACGCATTTGAATAATTTCTGCCCTGTGACCACAAATCAACTGTAAAAGGTCAGATGATATTTTTGTAAAATCTCCTTTTTGAAATAATTCAATTACCTTACCCTGAATCAAATCATAATTTAAATTTTCTGGGGATTTTAACCAATTTAACAACTCCTTTACGGCATTTTGTGAACACTCCCTTTGTTTTATTAGGCAAAAAGACATGGCAGCATATGCTTTTTCAGTATGAGCCAGATTGCGTAATGTGTCGTAACTTTTAATTTCATCATTTGAGTCTAGCTCAACAAAACCCGGAGATCTACAGTAATTCTTTTGTGTATCTGCATACCTAACTTCGCACCATTCACTTGTATTGAAATGTTGAACATTGTTAAGAATATTAAGATAAAAGTCGGTAGACTTGGGCACTGTTGGGTCTTTTAGTTTTGTCTCAATATCAAACAAAAAATCGTTACTATTGGAGGTACCCACAATATTTTCTATAGAATTATCATTCTCGGTTAATTGCGAATTTTGAGGTAAAAATTGATCAAATGATTCATGGTCGAGTGATAAACAGTCATCTAAAACAATTTGGGGTTCCTTATTCTCTAAGTGGTAACGTAAATCGCTCACTTCCTTAAATAATTGTTCTAATCTAGCATCGGATCGTCGAGCCCGTTTGCTGCGTTTATGGTGTTTGTGTCGACGTTTACGTTTGTGCTTCGACATACCCTTAGAGGAGTCCGAACTTGAAGAGTCCGTGCTTGAGGAGCTGCTTGACGAAGATCTTGTCCGGGACCTGGACGGACCCGGTTGGTTTATCGCCTCCTTTTCATACATATCTTGCACAGTGTTGGTATCATCCATCCTACAATGCACAATTTATAAGAAAACGGGAATACGACTATTTATTTTACAGTACCTTCGATAGTGTGTACTTGTTAAGGGACACTCACATTAATAATTTATTATAATAGTTATGTACAAAACAGGAGAAGACATTTAAATTTTATACAGAAAACTAACGTTTGAACGTTAAAACAAAAAATAAACACAAAGGTAAAAGTGTAACTTTCACTTACTTGCTGGGTAGAAACAAATTGGCGGACTGCTGATTTTTAGTACGTAGATAAGTCAGACTGACCGCCCTCGGCGAAAAACAAAAAGCCAATGACGCTAGAAGTCCGCGACAAAATTCAAATCGCGAACACTGCCTGGTGATAGGCACCAGATGGCGCCAGCAGTTGTGTGAAAGGGACAGAAATATTGAGAAGAAAAGGGTAGGAAACAGCGCGAAAAAGGGGAAGCCTATCTCATTATTATTAAGCTTTGAATAAGGCGAAGCTATTTAATATATATCAGTTCGGTTAAAATGTGATATACAAATATAATAAATATTACACTACATCACATACATTGATCTGACTCCGAGGTAAGTAGCTAAGCACTTGTGTTACGGATATTAGAAACAACAGTGGTATTACAAATATATAC
The DNA here is from genome assembly GCA_951394215.1 of Glyphodes perspectalis. Classification (NCBI taxonomy): domain Eukaryota; kingdom Metazoa; phylum Arthropoda; class Insecta; order Lepidoptera; family Crambidae; genus Glyphodes; species Glyphodes perspectalis. The sequence continues at coordinate 10,541,941 of OX596205.1, read as the reverse complement.
TCGTACTTTAATATTTAATATTAACACACAGAACAAACACAAGTATTCATCATACGAATGTTTGTCCTGGGTGGGGATCAAACCAACTCTTGGCGCGTGGGGCAGGGTCACTACCGAATGAGCCATCGAGCCAGTCAAAAAATATGTAGTGCTACTATTAAACACTTGCATTAATTTGAATTAGATGTATGTTTTAATGCCATTACCAAAGGAATATGTGGAAATACTTGCTGTAAAGCAAATGCTAGCTAAACCTTAGATAGAAATTAGTCAATAATATCGTCTGATTTGGCTCAGCTAGGAACAGTTATCAAAAGGCCATCTCTACTTAATTGGATACCTCAGTTCAACGAAGCATCCTTTTTAACGGGAGTACACGACTAGCCCGAAGCCACATCAAAGCTGATTTTACAAACTGCGGAACCTCCTCTATTGTGTCCGGAGGCTGCTATCGCGTTCGGAATCGAATCCTACAATTTCGAAACTGCAGTTTTAAATCTGTCAACGCTAACGGCGTCGTTGCAATTTTTTCCTATTGGAGAGGTTTGCTCTAATTGTTTGAAATAGATTTTAGTTAAAGGTTAACCATGCTATTTATAATTTTACCTCGTGAGTTGTTGACAGTAGTATTATTAGAAATATTTATATCGTACTCTGAAAAATCATTCTGACGATTCTGACTGATCATAAAGCATCTCTAATGAGTCTCCACTACAATGGACAGGTTTTTATTTTAATTGCAAGGCCAATTCGCTTTGAGTGTCCTTGCACCAAATGCTAAACGAGAGTGGCGTTTGTGCCAGACTTAATTATATAGTAATAAAACCACAGAGAGCGGCTAAGCTAACACAGCTAGTGGTAAGGTATAGATATGGCGCATAGTAAGACTACGACAATCAAATAGGTATCAGTTTCGTCAAATATCCCCAATCCTTCAGCAACACTCCTATTTCAGAATTCAGAATCAAAGGTAAATACCAACTAACTAACTAAACTTCACGCCACTTCCCTAGCGGGGTAGGCAGAGAAAACCGAAAAAATACTACATGGACCATAATTTAACCATAATTAACTAAAATGATTCCTAATAATACATGAGTATAATGAGGAATCCTTATACTTAATTATGCACTTTTAATAAATAAGTAAATATAAATAAATATCCGACGACATCACATACATTGATCTGACTCCGAGGTGAGTAGCTTAAGCACTTGTGTTACGGATATCTGAAACAACAGTGTTATTACAAACATATACTTAAATATTGGATATAACACCCAGACACACAACAAACACAAGTATTCATCATACTAATATTTGTCCATGGTGGGGATCGAACCCACCATTCTTGGCGCATGGGGTAGGGTCACTAACGAATGCGCCATCTAGCTTGACAAAAATTAAATATAGGTACTAATAATAAAAATATAAAATCAAATAGCTTCATCAATAGCACTATAAATACTTTTTCCATATTGTTCTCTGAGTTAAAAAGTACGTGTAATGGTATGTATGTATGTATGTATACCTCAACGTTTTTACGAGAGTGATCATAACCTGTAACCATCTCTTTGTTGTTACCTGTAGAAGCTATAAATACACAATACTGTTGAAGGGTCAACGGTGGAGCAAAATTCATTCGTTCACTCTCCAGAATTTCGGGCATGTCTTCATGGTTGACTTCCTATAGCGGGTTGGATCGGTATAACTCGGGTTCAAGACGAACAGAATGCCACGATCTGTATCTGGGCCGTATTAAACAAAGCAAAATCATATTCAATTTGGGTTAAAACTTCAGAATAGTTGGTAATCTTTTCGGTCCACCTACCACTAAACCACCAGACTAAAAATTGCGGTTAGTATCGGTATTTATATTTGAAATGTTTTTCTAAAAATGTGTGCTTACTTGGCCTGCACTGCAGGTCAAGTAACTCTGTCCCTTTCACGGCTTAAGTTTAATCTTGAAAAAGGGCATATGCCTCGCATTTCATCTCTCATCCATATTTAAGAAAATATACGATAGTGTTTCTGTAACACACTAAATTTAACGTGGGCGTAGGAAATAGTTTAAAATCATTCTTACATAGATTTTACCAGCAACCACTTCCTGACGATATATCTATCTCTTTCAAGTAAACAAATGTCCTACCCCAATCTCACAAATAATATAATATGTCCGCTGACCCAGTATGTCTTTGACTGACGTGGCCACGTACGTTACAGTAAATTTGCTTACACTGCAACAATTTATCAACGACACCGCGACCGATAAAATCTTAAACTGGAAAAAAGTTGTCCTTCGCTTCGGGAAGTTGACGAAGCAAAAACTTGTGAAACGGTGAGGAAATAGTCTTAGTTTTTTGGGCTGAAAAGTTCCCTTAACGGTACAAATATTAAATTTTTTGTTCCGTATAGGGAAGTTTTGGACAAGGTCACTGATAAATGGGTTTCTGTATGAGCAATAAAAAACACTTTACAGAATAGCTAGTTTCTATTTCACCCATGGTATTGTATGGATGAATATAAATATCAGGTATGTATACTAATAACAGTGTACAAATTATATTTCTAATATATATGTCTAGTAGTATGTATTGAAGCGGTTTCTGATATTATGTTTAGGTACCTGGCTGACTCCTGTATCTGGACTGTAATAACCTATCTGGACGCAATTTTATAAAATGTATAGATAGAAGATAAATAAATCTTCATCAAACGCCACTTAAACAAGATACTCGCTTAGTTTTTTCTTTCATTTACCCTATTTTTTAAAGTTGTACTGCGATCAGACTCTCTTTAAATTTTGTTAGTAGAATAAATATTTCTATTACCATAACGACAGCACGATGTAAGTATCTGTGTAGGTGTTTATCGATACGTTTGAATATCCATTCACAATCAGTGACCTGGCAAAGTACCACTACTGTATTTATACAAGTGTTAATGTTTACTAGCCTGTATCATCAGTTCCACTTAGTGTGGAGACTCGAATGATGACTCGAGTCCACCACTTATTACTGAATTTATTTCATTTCATTTACATATATTCTATGTTCTACTTGTCTATTAGGTATCATGTATCTGAATGTGTAGGAGATAGCCAATAAACCAGTGGCAAGGAGCTCCTTGCCACTGGTTTATTTCACAATGTTCCATCTAACCCAACCCAATTTTATTTTTGGCTGAATTTGGCTTATTGCTTCTTGGTCTCTGCCTATCCCTGCGGAAAAGATATTTGTTTGAGTTAATCTAAATATAGTAAATAACTCAAAAACATAATAAGTTATAAAATTTTCTTAATATTGTGAATATGATTAAATATAGTAAACAATTTTTTAACTCTTTGTTTATGGATAGTGAAAATTGTTTCGCTATGTAATAAATAATAGGCATTATTGACTCAGATTTTCCAAGACTCGAGTCCTCTGCCTCAATACTCAGTCTTCTGGTACATCAGCTACAAACATTGATGTCGTAATCCCTCAACTAGGTATGTGCTATTGTCTCTGCACTCACGTTTCTCTATGAATTCCTACAGCTTGGCACTTCAAGGTATTGTTGAAAACATGACAGTGCGAATGGAACGTATCTGTAAAGTTGGGCAATCCTCATTCTTGGAAATGGCATTGAAATTAAAATATCTCTAGTGGTTGAGAAGGAATGCGTCTCCCTCATAAATAACCGTGATGAAATCGAGTTCAAATATTTTTGTCTGTAATATGAATCATTTGCACTGAAACTGTATTCTATTCTGAACAGCCACAACAATGCAGTCTAGTATCCTTCGACGGTTATTTGTATAATAAATCTAGGTATTAGCTCGCTACGATGTTGGTTTTCTGGTGATAAGATTCATAAGTGCAATAAATGACAGGTACTTATGGTCTTGTACATAAATGTCTAGACGATTAACTGTCTGTAGTCTGTGTTTGTCCGTGTAACTGTCGGTGTCGATTAACAAGCATGTGTCGCACTGGGTGTCGCATAATACATATCTATTTTCTTTAATCAAGCAACAATTTTTTTAAGCACAATTTAAGTGTCTGTAGAATTCCCTGGTTTAGATAGCAATATTAATACACAGCATAATATTGATATTTATTTTTCTATCAACATAAATCACTTACACATCAACTATCAGATATCGTATTTTAATTTTACGAATATTTTGTATAAAATATATATTATTTGACTGGTTCGATGGCTCATACGGTAGTGACAGTGACCCATGCGGCAAAGTTGTGGGTTCGATCCCCACCCAGGACAAACATTCGTCTGATGAATACTTGTGTTTGTTTTGCGTCTGGGTGTTAATCTTTACTTATAATAAATCTGTAGAGAGGTCAATTCTGTACATGAAATATATTTTCAAAATAACTATCAGGGGGTGATTAGTGATCGATACTGATGCCAAAAATGCAATCAGTAAAATTTTTGTCTGTCTGTCTGTCTGTCTGTCTGTCTGTATGTTCCTTATAGAAACAAAAACTACTCGACGGATTTTAACGAAACTTGGTAGAGTTATTCTTCATACTCCTGGGCAGGTTATAGTATACTTTTCATCACGCTACAATCAATAGGAGCAGAGAAGTGAAGGGAAACGTTGGGAAAACGGGAGAAGTTACTCCATTTTTTAAGCTTCCGTCGCGTGTGCAGCCTTAATGGTTAAAGTTACATAGAAATCATGTATGACGGAAATAGTCTTTATAATATTAACCTTAAACGCGGGTGACACCGCTGGCACAGCTAGTATTGAATATTTAAGTATACATCTGTAATGACACTGTTGATTCTGATATCCGTAACACAAATGCTTAAGCTACTTATCTCGGAGTCAGATCAATATATGAGATGTAGTCTGATATTTATTTATTTATTATTTAATATAGGTATTGTCGGTGCTCTTTGTTCCTTGTAATATAATGATGAAAGCTTTGTGTAGTATCGGTGTGAATAACACACAATATGACTGAAAATATAGCTAGCTATACAAACGATGAAATAGTTTATATAAACATAACTGTTCAAATTATGCGTGCCGTACACATCAAAGTAAATTAATACTGAAGTATCATAAACATATCCATTATCATTACCTATACTTGTATAACTAAAAAATAGCTTGGGATTTCTGTTATTGCACTATGAATATATATATATATGTATATAAAATGAAGGCAAAAGTGATTGACTGGTGTAGGTATCAACGCCAGGCCAACAAACCCTTAGGGCTAGAAAAATTAAATTTTGCATATGTATTCCTCATATGACGAAGGCATCCACTAAGGCAGGAAATTAGACCCCTAAGGGGATGAAATGGAGGATAAAAATTTATATGAGATTTTTTATTCATTTGACATATTTGCATAAAATTTCGTATGAATTGAGTACGGCAAAAATAATATGAGTAACGTATTTCAACGTTATCTAAAATTCAACTCCTAAGAGGTTAATAGGGGACAAAAGTTTTAAATAAACACCCAGGCCATTTGGCCTCATTGGTAGTTTAATTTTTAAGCGTGATTTGACAGGTGTCTAAGTAGAGAAGATGGTTTTAATTCATATTTTATGAAAATGCAAAAAAATTTAAGTGCCTACTTACTTAGGTTCACAAAAAACTTATGAATGGATTTTAATGAAACTTTAGAATAGTATATCTCATACACCTGAATAACATATAGGCTATGTTTTATCGACGTACCATGCGAGCGAAGCCGCAGGTAGAAGCTAGTATTATATATAAGTATACTAGGTAAAAGACTGATAAAATTGGTCTGTATGAAACTACATAATTTAAATTAAAAGCTTTTGTTTTATAAAAACAATAGTATCTTGTAAAATCATCTTTTTTATCTGAAAGCGTGTATTACAATTTATATGCAGTACATATATTTGTCTCAATTTATATATAACACAGAATAAAATAAATATTTTTAGTACCAATAATACATTTTAAAATGTATATAGCTTGCGTTCGTTTGTTACTTTAAGCTATTCTTACAATTCGCGAAAATTTTGTAGAGCATAAATTTTGACTAAATGAAGGGCGATGATACATTTATGATACATTACTTTTAAGTGTTGTCATTGTACAGAAATATCTCACAAGAAAATGTATGAACGAGATTATTTCTGTATATAAACAGGTCAGTAACCTATATATTTGCAACAGATTTAGTTGTACCATTAGTAATACCACTTCTGTATTTCACACATATTACGCATTGCGTGAAACCAAACAGTTTTATATAGAAAGCAATTTGAACTACAAAAACCAACATAATGTTGGTGGGGAAATAACAAAAGAATCCGTTTTTTTTCGATATCTACATAAAAAATCTATATATCCATTATATATAATCGTATAAAAAACATGTATTTACTACAATATATTGTAAGTATACGTAGTGCTATCTTATAATATCGGTGATCCTGCATCACTATAGTACTTTAATTATAAACGTTTGGGTTAGGTACAATACCTACCACAAACTCACCCAGAATAAAAATCCTTATAAACAATGAAGTAATAAATAATTTCTACGTTGGAGTAGTAAGTAGTGGGTAATTAATAATCACCTCTTCCCATTAATCGCTTTTAATGGTAATCAATCGGCTTGCATCCCTTCATTGCGGCTATGTTACATACATACATAACATCATGTCCATAATCCCCGAAGGGGCAGGCAGAGTCAAAGGAGCAGCAGGCCCATTTAACCCCATTCAGCCTAAAACAAACTGAGCTGAGTTAGATGGAAAATAGTGAAAATGTAGTGACAAATGGCTAGCTTGTCGCCTAAACAATTATATACTCACAATCCGATATACCATTAGTTGTTATTTACGACATGCTAGGAAATAACCACATTTGGCACATTATTTCTAAGTCCCATACCAACATGGGACAATGGACTGGGTTAGATGGCAATCGTGAAAAAGTAGTGACAAGTTATTCACATCGATTCCTACCTACAATACACTCTATAAATGTATGTTTGAGTAGTGTAATTCACGACATTTATAATTGTCCTTTTTAAGCATTTTGATAGACTGATATATAGACAAATGAAATATGGTTTGAAGCTGTAACTAATATATCTATTACATATTTTAAAAATGCGAAATAGTAAACAAAAAGGTCGAAACAGAATCGACATTATGTGTGCGTAAAGCAACGTGGAAAACTAGCGTCAAAATACAGAGCTCCTTCTTGAAATCTAACCACTCTAATGTAAATTACGAACAGAACAAAGAAAACGACGTTTTATTACGTATGTATGTATTACACTACATCGAAATACCCTAGAAAATGATCTTGTCCACGTTAACTAAATGCAAATACATGGATACAAAACAATCTATACTAAATATTCATCACATATCAGCCGTAATCAAGGAAGCACTACCAGCTATATGAGAGCTCAGAGGAGAGAGGATCATGTAAATATGGGAGGTATTGGTACGAAATGTGCTTGGTCGAGGTACGTATTGTGCGATTACTCTTTGAACCGTTTTGAATGGTTCTAGGAAGGGAAATCGATAACTCCAATGGAACGACCACCGGCCATCCGAGTTCATTGAATGTGGAATCAGGTGCACGTAATTATCGTATAGGGTTTTATGTTGGGTGTGGATACAATGATTCGTGTAGAATATTAAAAGTACGTTTCGTGCGTTGCATGGTAAATTATATCTCATTCTCTTCGGTTATCTTACGTTAAAGATTACTACTATATACTGCTATTAGGTACGTTAATATTCTTTAAGTATTAGTAATACTTAAACGGTGGTAGCTCAATGGTAAAGACACGCGCCTCATAACCAAGGGGGTTTGGGTTCTAAGCACGTACATCTGATTTTTTCCAAATCTATGTACGTATTTATTCCTAGCTCGGCAAGGGAAAACATCGTGATGAAACCTGCAAATTCAAACAACTTTGGATTCGTAACCATTATCCAACAAATGTCTGGTTCTTCTATCTTAAGGTTACGAAGGTCAGATCAACAGTCGCTACAATTTAATTACCAGGCTCGATAAATCCTGGATCTAAGCGTATGATAATACTCGGTTGGTTTTCATATTAAAGAATTTTCTTTATTTTTCCCACTAAACATGATCCTTGAAAGAAGTTTTGGTTTCGGCCGAAACTGAGACCGTTGCCGAAATTCAGTTTCGGTTTCGGTTTCGGTCGTAACAACCAGTTTCGGTCGGACACTAAAGGAATTATGCATAAACAGTTATTAACTACCGGTTTGGTTTAGTGGTTAAGAAACCACACAAAATCAAAACCCGCGGTTATTACTATGCTAGAGGCAAATGATTTGTGAACATAATCTTTTGTATGTGTATTTGTTACTTAATATATATCATTCAGAAATAACTTCTTTACTGTCCTCTATTTCATATTTTGTCCATTTTAAATGTGCTTGAATATTTTTTTAAGAGTTAGTATTAGCAGTAAGGTTTACGTACTACTTATCGTTTAACAATTATTCAACTACTTGACACTAGTTTAAGTGGTATCTATATAGACTAACGATTCTATACATCATAAATTACGTACATTGGACTGCTCGGCCATACATCTATCAGTCCATCAGCCAAACGAGACACAAATTGCTCAGTAATCTCGTCTACGCCACTTATATCTTTGTCCTACTGTTCAAATGTCACTTGTCATTCGGCATTATGTTTACGCACGCCCTGGCGGACACTTCGCAAAAATAAAACACTTTTTATTTCCGAGATCTATTTTAAGTATAAGCTGTTTTCTTTTAAGTGTATATTTAAAAATAAATAGTGCCCTGTATCTTGTATCATCATTAATCTCTGATGTAGCTAATGTAACATCAAAGGTTCTTTAAATTTTCATTTAAATTAATTATTAACTTGTTGATTATATATAAATGTAAACCAACTTAAAAGTAACGCTAAAGTACTTCAAGATATTTATTTATTATTATTCTGAAAGATACATAGTAAAAAGATAAACTATGCTGAGGATATACCTTTAACGCTACATGGGAATGTAGTCATATGGTCCGGTCGCAAATACTGGTAGCTGATATTGCTTTATGCATATGATGATGCGACGCTATCATATCCTTTGTTTGCGTTCGATCAGTTTGTTTCTGAACCTATTCATATGCTTCCTTTACCAAAAACAGAATGTAGAGAACTATGCCATCTTTCAAACACGCTACCATCATTATAAAACCCTCTTTATTTTAACCAAACAATATTTGAACATATATTTATAAAATCTGTACATGCGAATTTAATAAAAATATACTTACATATGTACTTGCAAAACACACGTCAAATTTAAAGTTAGGATTTTCAACAAAACCAAAATATTTATGTAGTCATTGATTCAAAAGTGACGTGTTTAATGTCTCTTCTTTCTGCAGAAAAACAATAGAAAATGTTGTTTTACAAAAACATATGTGAATAGATTAAATCATATTTGCCATTCTAGTGGCATCTATAAATTCACACCTGACTTCACAAGGATCCCGACTCGGCAATATGTAAATCATCAACGATATAATCCCTTTGACTAAACATTAATATTAATTTTAATCTCTCAGTACATTTGATAGGGCATGTCTGTAATTTAAGCCCAGCTTTGCTTGTACGGGAGAGTATTGATCGTAATCCCAGCATAATGCTACGCTTACTATCAATTTCCGACACAGATATACATAATCTCCCTCCCTCTTGACGGACTTACAAGGTACTCAAGCTTGACTTGTCGATCACGTTTTATTATTATTAAAACACTTTTATATTGTAAAAAATATACAGTTTTAGATAGTAGATGTAGTTGACTTTATTTCAAAGCCAATTTCTATTTCAAAACTTGGCCTAACAAATTCCAACTGAATCGAGCCAAAAAAGTTACAATTATTCCAAAATCGGAAATAACAGTGAATTTTAATACACCCTACACCTAAGTATCGGATTATCCTAAAACAATTACACACGAATAACAAGAGCAAATAAAGATAAAACGAAATTAGGTAAATCCGAGCGTGAAGCTACCGGCTAGTGTGAGTTCAACGATTTGATTACGTAAGTACTTATATAATAAACTTGCACAAAAGGGAAATGCAAACATAATATGACTGCTACTTTGGCCGGAGCAAATATCATCCACACGTATTCCATAAGTAAAAACGGAATCTGTGTTTCAGATGTCCCTCAAATATAGACTTTCTGTCCATGGTATCTAAGTCTAAAACGCTTAAAACAAAGAAAGGTTCAACATGGAAGGGTTCTTGATTACTAAGCATCAGCACTAGTGTGATTATATGGAGTACGATTGCAGATTATCCTCTCAAAGTTCTACCACAAAAAGGATTTAACTTTCAACCCATAAACAATATTAATAATAACATTGTAATTATGTAATTTGTTACGTAACGCGGTCGTTCATTTCCGCAGGTCAGTTTACATGAATCATTAATTACTTTGAACAAATTTAATGAATTATGTCTGTCAGCGATACCCAGGATGGACATTTTTAATTGCTTTTATCTGAAAACGCAGAGCTGAAGTAAAAATGCCAAATCATATTTACATTATACCTACGAGTACCTGCAATAAATAAGAATTAGAAGTCATTTATGAATCTTTATACACATCATTTAGAAATGGTATGATTTTTAAAGATCTGAGGGCTCTGATCTATATATATATACTGGTTTAATGTTACGTGTCGAATTGATTAGAAGTGATTCGTATTGAAACTATAATCTTATATATAGCAGGAATTCCATTAGTTCCCAAGTTACTGAAAAATAATTGTAATAACTGGACGTAATTCGTTTATTGCGATTATACAGAGCTCTTGAATTCAATAGGTTGTCAAATTAGCAGATTAGCAGTGGAAAGTCACGAAATAATTATGTTTACATTTGGAGTATAGACATATTTGTGAAGAGTAAATTGAATTTGCTCTATAAGTCACATGGGTAGCACATGTGGGTTGATCGACAGACTTGTATCTACTAAGCGTTATAATGACTGGGCTAGACAGGGCCAACATATACATGCTACAAGAGTACTTCTATAAAATAAAGAGCTCACAAATTTAAAACTATCCAACCACAAACAGAACAAGTAGACTTTATAAATAATGTTCCCAGCGTAAATCTCTAGTACAAAGTCTTAACAAGTGAAATAAGGGTAAATCACGTACCGAGCCGAGAAAAGGTCAACTGCTGAAAGAAAAATGTACCAGCGATGGTTGAAACTGTTAGAGAATAGCGTATTTAGTGCCTCCACTGTACCTATTGCAATGGTTCGAACTACAATAATCGTTTGTTAGTTTTATGCGGGTTGTAAACGAAGAAAATAAATATGAATGTGAACCTGTTAGAATAATTGCTAAACTGAATTGGAGAAAAGGTCAAACCGGTGTAAACTTCAGCAATTAATTTTATACAATTGCAGCCAATAAACTTTATGGTCGGAGGTTATTTATTTACTGACTTTTACGTACCCACGTACGCCAATTTATACAATTCATAAAATAAATCCTATATGTTAAAATAATAAATCCTATAGGAGCTCCACAAATATTTCTTTTAAAAATTTATTAAAGTACTAGCTGTGCCAGCGGTGTCACCCGCGTTTATGGTTAATATTATAAAGACTATTTCCGTCATACATGATTTCTATGTAACTTTAACCATTAAGGCTGCACACGCGACGGAAGCTTAAAAAATGGAGTAACTTCTCCCGTTTTCCCAACATTTCCCTTCACTACTCTGATCCTATTGATTGTAGCGTGATGAAAAGTATACTATAACCTGCCCAGAAGTATGAAAAATAACTGTACCAAGTTTCGTTAAAATCCGTCGAGTAGTTTTTATTTCGATAAGGAACATACAGACAGACAGACAGACAGACAGACAGACAAAAATTTTACTGATTGCATTTTTGGCATCAGTATCGATCACTAATCACCCCCTGATAGTTATTTTGAAAATATATTTCATGTACAGAATTGACCTCTCTACAGATTTATTTAAGTATAGATTTAATATATATATTCACTTTGTATAGAAAAAAATACAAGGTATTTTTTTTACTCTCCATTCAAAAGTTGAGCAGCTGATTGCCTATTTTGTGATAAAGATTTTTTTTTATTAATAATACTAAGTAACAATTTAAGTTACGCGGTGTTAGAACGACAAAATTTACGTTACATTTATTCGTATAATATAATAATAATGATGATATTTTAGACACAGATTTCCATGTAAAGAAAAAAGCCTAAGGCCAAATCACTGTTTTTGACTGGCTCGCCTACCATCTTGATAAAATAAGAAAACCGTAGATTGTTCATTTTTATTTCATAAAGGCTCTCTATTTAATGATAGCAAAAGAGCCTTTTAGACGGTCCGGAATTTTCTAGTGCCCTGAAAGAGCCACCAGAACATCAAATAAAAAACTCGAACAAGTGCCATAGGAGTGAGTTTATGATAAACTAGTAAACCATCACGGATTTCGTTATGTAGGTACAGCTCAAGTACGTATTACATATAAACGAAAAATATTTTATATTATCACTGTAAAATTTTCTTTATTAGTGTTGTTATTAGTTATTTTTAATGAAAGGGGTTCGGTAAATGATACATTAGACAATTTTATTTACAGAGTATAACTAATTTATCTGTACAGACCTCTACCTTCTCCGGATTGTAATAGGAATGAAATTAAAACTAAAAGAAAAATACTTTTCATAATCGGTTTAGTTAACTAACTAACTAAACTTCACGCCACTTCCCGTGCGGGGTAGGCAGAGAGAACCGGTTTAGTACTTTGGGTTTATCTGATTCTAGAACTTTAGAGTATCAAATATATTCACTCAGATTAAATTTTAGTTTCATTACAATACATTCCATGAAAACATCGGTTTTACTGCTGTTAGCCATGAATAGTTTAGATAGGGAAGTGGCATGAAGTTTAGTTAGTTAGTATAAATAACATTTGTAAACATTGCATTTTAGATTTCGTGTTCAAAATAAAATAATTTCTGGGAAAAACTAGTTCCTAGCGTTAGCGATATTCCCCAAGCAAAAGCAGGTTTTATAAAAAAAAAATAGGTTTCAATTTTGCATTCGTGAAATGATTTTTTGTAATGATTTTAAATGGCACATACAGTAATAAAAATAAATAAATCAAAATATCAATTTGATTTCCATACCCGATCCGTTGGATCATCAGAATCTCGTTATCCAATATAATGGAATACGTCAAAACGAATCAAATGAGCTCATATACTCGAAATATTTCTAGTAGACATGAAATCCTATATTGCTTCTGACCACATTAGATGGGATCAAATAATTGTATAATTATTGTAATGTCGAAAACATTCAACTTTCAACTTTTTGTGTTTCTTGTCTAGCATGTCGTAAAAGGCGACTAATGGTATATCGGGTTTTGGGTGATTGTGTATGCGACGAGGGGCTTGCAGTCACTTTGACTCTGCTTACTCCTTTGGGGATAACGGAAGTGATGTTGATATTAATAATAAATACAACTATCAATCTAATCTGATCATATGTTTTGTTATTTACCTTCACTTTATTGTGGTCATAATTATGTAGGCAATGAGTTAGCCACTTACTACTTTTTCACAAATTCTCATCTAACTCAATTCAACTCTATTTTTGGCAAAATGCGGTTTAAGAATTTACGAGTATCTACATTGCTCGTTGGGCTCTGCCTACCCCTTCGAGGATTACGAGTGTGATAATATGTCTTAAATGTATGTATTTTAGTGACTCTGCCCCATGCGCCAAGAGTTGTGGGTTCGATCCCGATTCGATGAATACTTGAGTTTGTTCTGTGTCTGGGTGCTAATATCCAATGTTTAAGTATATCTTTGTAATACGACTGTTGAACCGTAGCACAAGTGTTCAAGCTACTTACTTCGGAATCAGATCTATGTATGTAGTCTGATATATTTATTATTATTTAAGAAGTGCAGGTACAATCACGTAAAATGTGAAAGCGTGAAAAATTCTTGTCCTTACATGTCTCATTTTTACATCAATGTAGACATCTCCTGCGTCCGGTCCCTGTGGTGCGAATGTTTTGTCCAAATCCCAGAAGACACGGTCTAAAAGCCTAATTTCCGTCGCCCGAGATTAGGACCATGATGGATCGGATTCGCCTGGAGATATTTAAGCGCGCTAGTGTCGTGTTGTCTTACACCAAACAAAGAGTAATAAAGCGTCTACGTTTCTTTTTTATTAAAACATCTTCGCTCGCCTTTGCTTTGACGACGATATGTTATGTTTTTAAACTTTCATTTATCAAATTGAATGTTATATACCTATAAATAAAATCCTGTTCGGGGAAAAAGGTTGAATTTAAGACTAATTGGATATTTTGAGCATATCAATATGCTGTATATGCACGTATTCTTCACAATAATAATCCATAAAGTATTATTCAAAAAAGTAAAATATGTAAAAAGCCTCAAAAGGGAAGGAAGGGGCTGAGGGCTTTTTAAGCGTGTCTTGAATTTAAGGCTCATTCTTTGTGTAAGGTATCGATTATTAAAAATATGGTTACGGCTTTCTTTTGCTGGAACCATGTAGGTAGTCAACTTGTCCATAGATATGTCTGTCTATAAGTGCGTGTAGTATATGAGTAGGCAAAATGTCAGATATTTGCATATCCTACTAATATTATAAATGCGAAAGTTTGTTTGGATGTTTGCTACGCAAAAACTACTGAATGGATTTTATTGAAACTTTAGAATAATGTAGTGTATACACCCGAATAACATATAGGCTATGTTTTATTGACTTACTACGTGAGCAAAGCCGCGGGCAGACGCCAGTTTACAATAAAAGTACACTCAAACGAATCAAAAATTGTTAATTGGTTGTCAATCAAATGTCACAAAGTATAAAATTTAATTAAAGCTCGTTTTGATCCATGTTCATGGGGTTAGTTTAGTTTAATCAAAACTTTATATCCAGCGTTTTGTGTAACTTTTAACTAATCCATACAAAACTTCGTAGGTTGTTTAAAAAATTTAAAAAATATTTGATTTTACAAAGTGTACTGGACTTAACTTTTAGCTCTCAATTCCGATATATACACCCGTCTAGGTTTCGAGTTAACCGAACAAAGTCTTGTATTTGTATTTGTCTTACAAAAACAATAAATTATGTCGTACCCATCTTAAGTGAAGTGACGTGAAGTTTTAGTTAGTTACTACCCTCCTTCACGCTTCACTCTCTCAAGTCTAACTTTCTACTGCTAAAAAAGTTCTTAAAGTTCTAACTTGCCGCCTTCTGTGGCATGCTTCACTCTTACCTACAGGTTAATAATGAGCTGTCATCGAATTTGGGTGCGGCTCGGGCTAACTGCTTAGGCCGGTTATCACGCCCCTAAACTTTTCAATCTACGACCTGTCAATGCTCGATCGCTCAGAAAATAGTCCGGAGATTGAACAAATAGCGTTATAGCTCGCGTTTAGAAAAACAACCTTATAGTGCCACACAGATTTTGGTTCTATAAAAGGTTATTTTTGTACATGCGAAACCTCTTACCTATTTATTTGACTCATTATTCCTAAAAACAAATTTAAAGGATTTCAGATAATTTGCAAAAATATTAAGCTTGTTTTTCATACAAAATAGCCAATCAGCTGATCAACTTTTGGATGGAAGTAAAAAAAGAATTTGGCTCATTTTATAAAATCCTTTTAAGTGGTTCCTTAAAATAATGATTTAAATAAGTGGGTAAGAGATTCCGCATACTAAAAATAACTTTGTATAACTGGAAAAAGATCGTTGAATTAAAGGTATATTATGTTCAAATATGTATCCTAAAAATGTAGACTTAACGTGTAATCACATACGATTAATTAAAAATAGTAAGTGTTTCTTACAATAAGACTTGAATATATTACAAACAGGCTAAGATTAATATGGAGTATAAAATTATACTTCATTATGTTATCAGAACTCAAAATAAAGTTTGCATGTCGACGGCGCTGTGAATATAAGCTAGATTAAAAAATAAATCATTCACCAAGTCGGAGGAAACAGTAAGTTATTTCCTTTGACTGCAAAAAAATACAGAATTTCTAACGTCAATAATGTTTTGTGATATCTTTGTTCACTCGCGTGTTTGTGTTAGTAGAAAATGTTCGCAAATGTAATCTCAATTATTATTCTGCTATTTTACTTAAATAAGATTTCATTTAAACTTTACTTATTCGTAATATAGAATAGAAACGTCCTTGAACCATTTCTTTATCAGATGAAATAGTCTCTTATAAAACGTTGTATGTAAATAATGCCGTGAATCATAAACTATAGGTACTTGTATTAATAGAGTAACTCGAAAGTATTCGTTTTTTATTTTTAAATAACAAATATTTTGCTTCTTTGCGTTAAATCTCGTTTCGGGCCCACTTTAATCGAAATTTATAGATTTAGTGAATCTGTTCCAAAAAGCTCGCTCTACAAAAAGTCTGAATAAATAATAGAACAGGCCTGATTGTAGGACCTAATAAAGATAAACGTTTGTATCTAGGCAAACTTTATATATTAATACATATAAAGTTACTTGGTACAGCATAATTTTCTGTTCTATTCTCCAGTCAAGACAAATATTCTTATTTTCCTATTACAAAAAGTTTCACAAGAAGTTATGAATAGTTTCTGAATTTCAATTTATATTCTATTTCCATTCCGCCGACGACAAATGTACAAGACACAAATAAGGTGTCCACTTGAAGTGAAATGTTTACCATACCACTTGAGAAGAAATATATGTCTTGGTATTATTATTAGCATTTTTCACGGGCTTTCACCTACTGCCACGTCATTTTATCGCGAAATAACTGTTTAACACAATATCTTCTATTTCCCGTATACCAGTTATTTGTGTAAGTATTTTTAGTTAATAATGGAGAACTTATAAATTAATTTATAGTATGTCTCCAGTTATTGCTATAAGGAATATGTATATAACTTGCTGCCACCCGTAAGGAAACAACGAATGTGTCCCACTCCACTTCCACCTCCGATTAATAGAGGATCGCTTTCCAGCCAAGAAGAAAATAAACGGGATATCTCAACTAAACTCCTGAGGCATAACTACGATGCCTTTAAATACAGTATAGCTGTTGCAATATCCTGTGTACCTGGCAAATGTTCGATATTGATCCAAACGCGAAAAGCGTCAGGCGCAAAGCACATTACACAAGTGTTCTAAGTAGGTGTACATTTGCAAAAACCCAATTAAGGATGGCAGTTTCCGCAAATGACACCTGTTCGACGGAGCAGATGAGCTTCGCTTTGTTTCGCCCATCCCCATTATATGACGTAATGACGCTGCAATGCAATCTAGAAGCACACTCGAAAAGACAGCTTAATTTAATTTCTCTTCATATTTCTCTACCCTAGTGATATAAGTTTTCACAATATTTGTATATGAGCTTCATGGCATTTATTTTTATTCAAAACCATCTATTATAATCATAAGAAGTAAAATACATTTCGTATCTGTTATACATACATAAATATTTCAGCAACAGTATTTTTGCCGTTATACGTAAACAGGAATTTGTGGTTTCAGGTGATTTTTACTATTTATTCCACTCAAATTATATTACAATGTAGCATGGCACAGTTGATATTCATAATTAATATTTATCAACTACATCAATATATTTGCGCAAAAGGTTATTGAAAGTTAGATGGAAATAATTAGTAAAATAAATACGATTTTCTTGTTGTAAATCTAGTAAAAAGCGTCTGGCCTTCACTTCTGCGTTGACTTTACAAATTGAAGTGATAGGCTAAAGTTAAAGTGGCATCTGTCGTCAAAAGCTATAAAGCGCACTTCCATTCAATTTAGACTTCGACTAAAATGTTTATAAGTGCTTTTAGCTGGAATTTCATTCGCAGCTGTAGCCCTTTGATAAAACATAAAACCCTTTACATATTATTATGAATCCGTGCAAAATAGGTCAGGGTAAGCGTGACCGCTTTAGGTAAACAGTTATAAAACCATTATTTTTTCTCTTTTTACCTGTCATTCTCCCGTGACGCAATTTTTACGAATATTTATGGTTCCTTCTGAAAGTCATTGGGACTTAATAATAAATTTCCTCCGGTACATCTACGGAACAGATTTTGTTCTATGGGTGCATCTATCTGGCCGTGTGGGAAAATATTGATGAATGATATATATTTCTAAGCGGCATTGACTAGAAGATCTATAAAAGGCATTTTTAAAACTCCCGACGGTTTTCGTCAAGTTCTAGTCATATTACACAAAGCGTAAATTATTAAATTGAATGGTGGCTTAAAACGTTGACATCAAACCTGATATTGACATCTAACCTGTTGCTCACACATTATAGAAAACCCTTATTGTGTTGAGTAAATTGTTACGAGTACTCCTTCTCATCTAGATTAACAACTATTCGAAAAAGGAACCTTCGCAACTAAGAGAAATCAAAAGCTTCTGAATTTGTCTTTCCATGATATTTTTGGGACTGGGCTGTAGATCCCTGTATAATCTGTAACTATGAGATAAATACTTCCACATTTTTTTCAGTTAATTAGTCGTCTAACTAAACATTTTTGACTTGATCTAAATAAATCAAATCCGTGACTCACAAATATCTGTACAACATCATAAAAGCTTCCTATTAGCGTAAAGTATTTTTATTATAGATGTTATTAAATATAAGCGGTGGTAGCTCAATGGTAAGAACACGCGCCTGTTAACCGAGGAGTGCGGATTCAAACCCGGGACGTAACTGTGGATTTTTCAAATATATGTACGTATTTATACAGTTATACAGTGAAGAAAAACATCGTGATGAAACCTGCAAATTCAAACACTTTGGATTTGTAACCATGATCCAAAAATTTGTCTGGTTCCCCTATCGCAGGGGAAACGAAGGTCAGATAGGCAGTTGCTTCAATGTAATTACCAGACTCGCTAAATACTGGATGATGGTCTAAGCGGACCCCGTCTAAACACCGGGACATAACGCTAGGAAGAGGAAGATGATGATGTTATTAAATATAAATTCTAGGGAAGTGGCGTGAAGTGTTGTTAGTTATAAATTATATTCTAGAAACGTTTTTGCTTTAGCTACAATAAAATCTTACGGATCTCTGCAAAAGAAGCCCTGGTTTCACTTCGCAGTTCCTTTTTATCTTAATCCCTTTTCAAGCTAGAAGCTCATAATATTTTTAATACGCCAAGTGAAGCTTGCCATCAAGCCGTTTTGTGACTTTGTTATTTAGACAAGGTTTCCGAGAAATGATAATTATTTGCCTGACATCTCTGAAGGTCTTAACATGATTCTCTTATTTGCGAAGGCAATCGTCTAATACAGTATGTACGAAACAGCAAAACAACTCGGCAGAAAATTATACCTAAAGCTGAAATATTCTTTCAAAACTATCTAATACATCAAATAAAATTCCTGAAGCACTCACTCATAATACCCAAGCTAAATCTATGAATAACCAAAAGCTTGTACGGAATTTTTTATTCATAACTGAACATGGGGTTCTTGGATAAGGTTTGAACAAGATACCTGCAAGCTCAGCAGGGCACTTTTAATACCTCCAGTCTTGCAAATATTATTATCAGGCAGCTAAGAACACGGGCGTGCCATTTTTAGAATATAATAAATGTAATGTACATCGCCATATTACATAATCATCACTCATTAATAGCCATTGGAGGTAGTTACGTCTCTCTATGTATCTAATAAAATACAGAAATAATATCGATAACAGTGTGAAGTAAACATCATTAGTAATGTTTTAACATGAATATTTTAGAGATTTAGAGGGCACACAGAATTACATTTCCAAGTGAATATATTAGAGCTCATACCGGTATATACAATAAGTAAAGAATAAATTGACAATGTACATTCGTGCTTTGAAACATAAGAATATAATATGACTAACCTATATTTTTTCTTCACAGGTAAGTTGCGGACTAAGGAGTAATATCGTAATGAAGAGGTTATCGATACAAAAAGGTAAAAGTCAAGTCTTATGAGGGCCAAAGACTGGAAAAAAATTGCAGCAAAATTTAATTTGATCTGTTTATCAATACCACTTCGTATCTTGAGAGTTCTAAATCCTTTCCGAATGATATTTTAAAGCTATTTAAAGCATCGAACTGAAAAAAAATTATTGTGTCTTCACGCATCGCCATCCTGATGATGCAAATCTAACTAAAATCATACTGAAAATGCAAGTTAATATAAGACTAATCCGTGTTATAAGGAAAGCTACTACACAAAGGTATGAAGGAAAATGTGGTAAAATATGTGAAGCACGAGGACAAAGAACCCAAAGGTTTTGTAAAAGCAGCTAAACGGGCGGACCAACGTATTATCTACTTATTTATTTTGTGGTTTACCAAAAAGGTTCTTTTTAATGTTGGCCTTCGGATGCCTTCGATATGTAATCTTTAGACTATTAGAATCGTACACATACAAAGCTATTGGGAAAGCTTACTCATTTTCTGGAGAAAATGAATTCAGCTGCTATCAACCCAGTCCTAATATTTTTAACTCTATTGCGATTTACTAACAGTGTTATATATAGCATATCACTATTATTATTTAATTTGGACTCATAGTGCAAATACATACAATTTAAGCTTAATGTAAAATAGAGGTATACCTACTAACTCTTCTGATGATGATGATGATATAACATTCAGTTGAATTGAACAAACGGTTGAATGTTATATCATCATATCAATAATAATATAGGAGCATTTTACCTTTAAGGTTAGCCCGTGGACTTTTTAGAACAGTCTACATAAATATATATCTAATATACTTACAGAATAAAGCCATTTACTATATTGAAAAGTACACAATATCCCACTTGTACAAATATCCTCGTATTGCTTATTGAACACCGGTTAATTGATACTGCAAACAAGGATTTATGCCAGCCTAATTGCTCGTAACCACATGATTTCCAATAGATCGGACCAGAATACACCGGCTTTGCAATGTCCCTGTCCAATTCTACTGACATAAATGTGGGAACTATACAAGAGTAAACAGTCTGACTTTTTTTAAACCATTGCTGCAATTTCATTGTCTTACATATGCATTCCTTAAAGGCATAAGCAGAATCTAAGGAGCAATGAGCTCCATTAACTATACTTACCTAACCAAAAACCAAATCCTTGTGTCTCCTGCGAATGATTTACAAAATGTAGGTAATATGTATAATTCTTGTCTAATTTCTTGTATCTTTTGACTTGAGAGCGATTATTATAGCCGATAGTGAGCAAGTACTTACATGTAAAGACCAAATCCAACCGACCTATGGTTTTTCCAAAATCTATGTACAGATTTTTACCACTAGTTCGACGTTACACAAGAAAACTTTAGTAGAACAGTGATATAAACGCTAATAACAAAGGAATAGTCACCCTTTATAAAAAACTAGCAGCGCCCCACGGTTTCACCCGTATAGTTCCCGTTCCTGTAGGAATATGGGAATAAAATATAGCCTATGTTACTTACGGATAATGTAATTTTCCAATGGTGAAAGAATTTTTTAAATCGGCACAGAAGTTTTTGAATTTATTCATTACAAACATACACACCAAAATACAAAAATATAAATCTTTCCTCTTTATAATATTAATAGAGAAGTATAGATGGGAGAAATAATATTCAATAATAACAATTAGCCTTCTTATTCCACAAATACTATATACTTACTAGCACTTCAAATAACACTCAACCGACTTTGTATTGAAAGCCCAATCAATCCTTGAAAATAAAGTAGTATTTCACCATTTTGATATACGTGCGGCGTGTTTCTTTAAAAGAAATAACTTTTATGTGTGTTAGGCATGAAACGCGACTTTTACAGTTCCCATACCTGTAACCCAGTTATGGACCATAAACTATATATAGCGCGTCCTTCAACCTTTACTTGCGTTGCATACTTAACATAGATACACGTGATTTTTCTATACACCATATGAATAAATTATATCGTAGCTTTATACCCAGGTGATTTGTCTGTAACTTAAAAGACTAAAAGCAGATTTAACTACATAAAAACTTATCTGCTAGATATGCAGCTACTTTTGATTTCAAAGGCCTTGTATTTCCGGCAGATCTAATGATGAAATAGAACAAACAAACACTCTTTTCTGACCCAAACACCCTTTATCTGATATTAAAAGGCACTGTTGAAACTAGTACCAACTTAGTTCAGTGCAAAAAAAATTGCACCTAACTTGGCTTGGCGAGGCTTAATGTAATATTTATCTCCTGGAAAACTACATTTCCTTTTAACTCGAGATTGAAAAACCCGATTTCAAACTAACTGTTTTTCTCAGTCTGATAATCTGGACAAACAGTTTGTTCTTTTTAACAAGTGTGTCGTTGTATGAACATTACGTGACTCAAGAGAAAGGCGTGAAAGGTGAGTTGACTACCTATTTCGAGACTTGATGATTTTGACATATAAATTATGGTATTTTATACATACCTACTGAATTAGAAAATGTGCATTTCGACTCAAAAAATTGACATTAGGATCACACCTAAAGTTTAACCACTTGACAGTTGCATGAAATCCATTCTTCATGTAAATACGTCACGTATTTTGTACCTATTATAGAAATAATAAATATGTTTACTTATATAACTTTATATCTTTCCACAACATTTGTGATTCACTCAGTAGCTTAAATTAGTGCACATTTTCCAACAACAATACTATGTTGATTACGACTTGCACAGACTTTCTCACCCGCATACGCCATTGTCTTGCAAAGCTTCTAGGAGAATTGCCATTCCCTAAGACCTAATACAATTCGACAAAATGCAACATCTCACTTTAAGCTCACAATTCCATTTATTTCTCGTATGAAAACCTGTTTATATTTCATAATGGTTGAACGAGTGCCTTTACTTTCTTAATAACGCTTATAACTTTACCTCGAGTACTTATAAAAGTGATTCTTATGAAACTTTCTGAATTTGCCTTTGAAAATGAAACATGGCACGGAAAAACGTTTTAACTAAACAAGAATGACTGGTAATAAAAAAAATATGACGCAAATTGTAATTGACAAAAATACACAACACGATCGAATGGTAGACTACAGACCCATCAATCTCCAAGTGTAAAATGTGTTTGAGACATAAAAAAGAACAGAAACAGCAGTTCCCCAACCGAGGCAACTCTTGAATCGGCTTACTGAATTTACCATTTGGTCCTTTGTTCACTGCAACTCCGGCAGTCCGGTGCCTAATTCCATGCATTATGTAAAGACCATTGCATAACGTTTCATTCAAATGCCTTGCTACGTTTACACGTACATACACAATATTGTGAGCGTATTTAGGATTGCAATGCGGGCGCCAAATAAATCTCCACGAGCCTCCACAAAGTAGGCCAGTGGTGTTTATTCTGTGACGTTTTAATTCAACTTTGTGTACTTAACCAAAGATTAGTAAATGGCTTTTTCTGATCCAATAAATACGACATTTTGAAATCATTACATATCCAATCTTGTTTGTTAATATACCTTGGTTATTGGAATAAAATATAGTCTTAACTACATATGTATCTGTTCTAAAATATAAATGAATATTTTTTTACACATTAACGCTTTAATTAAGTATTTTTAATGCCTTTAAATTAAGTGCCTTGGAAACCTACTTGGTTCTTTCATAAAAAAAGTATATGGCAGGTTTCTTATTATGAAAATATATGTTTTATTTCTTTTAAATATTACCCTACCATGAAATATTTATAACATTCCTGGTGCTACAAAACAAAAAGGATTCCAGAAATTGACTACGGAGTTTGTTATTCAATACAATTTTGGCACGGGCGTAGGGGTTATGAAATGGACCGTTTTGCAGTGTTCTTTATATGCAGGTTGCTTCTTACAAATAGGAACGTGCATATCGCGCCGTGTAACCTAAATGATATGTTTCAGGCAAATCGAACTACTCACACGAACTCAATTCGCTTCTACTCTGCAGGCGAATATGCACTTTTGTCTTTGTATCGATTTCTGTCGTCGTTAAATAAGCAAACCTTTCTACAGCCTTTAAGTAGTGTTTATGGAGAGAAAAATAGTAAATTGTTATTTTAAATAATGATATTTAGCTACTTACTAAATAATATTAACTACCGAATCAAATAAAGGCTGGTAGTATTCAATGAAGTAGAGTAGGTAGGTATAGTTTTATTGTAATAATGCGATGCATAATAATACAAAAACATATTATTATCTCCTAATTATCTGATCAGTTCTTAAATTGAGATGAACTTGGTCATAATTTTAATAATTTCATAGCACCTTATTTATAATAGCAGATATACATTAAACAGATTGCCTCGTCATCCCCATTTATTGACAAATATCTTGAGTTTGTCGTACACGACTAACAGATGTCACCGATTTATCTTCGCTAAAGGCCTTGACCGGATTGGTAAATATCTTACAGGTCGTATTGCCTTACATACTTTTCCAGTACAATACTGTACAATAATTAATTTAAAACTTATACCTTTAACAGACTACAGAGTTTTTAACCTCAATGACTGTCCAAATTTTATGTAGGTATAGAATGATTCTTGAAGTATCCAAAGAGACCATTACTATTCGTTTACAACCGGGAAAAACACTTTGTAAATAGTATGTCATAAAACCAATTTATTTATGATAGCATGCAATATGACACGTCTTAAAGTATGTATTTTTATAACGCCATTCGTGAACCAGTTGGTCGAGTTTTATTCGTCTAATTTAGTATTTCGCGACGTGATAAATCTGAGATTGAATAATACGACTTCATAAATTTAGAATAATCCTGATTTTTACAGCTATGCTTCTTATAGTTAATTGATGGTTATCATACTCTTTTTAGACCCTGAACACTAATATAAGTATAATATGAATACGTTACAGACAGATTTCGAATCCTTGGTCTTAAAACAGATCTATATTGAATTGAATAATGCTTGGATTAATGAGCAACAACACAACGAATACATAATAACGAATTGATTTAGCCATTATCTGCTTAATTGTTGTCATCTATTGTTGTGTGTTGCTTCCTATTACAAACTACTTAAACTCCAAAGGAATATTCCAGTCTAATCCTACCGGAATTCAGCTTTGAAATCCAATTCTTGTCTGGGTAATTGCATTTTGTAAAGAAACTCCGGGCATAGTTTCGCTCCAATATTATTTCCTCAGTAGGTAGTAGGTACGAGTATATTCGAAAATATTAACAGCTAAGCTCCTACAACGACGTATCTTAAAAGAAATTGAGGATGCGATAGGTACCTACCTACATCGATTTATATATATCGCTAGCTACATCTAGCCATACTTAGGTAAGTATGGCCAGATGGGGGGTCGATAGAGATAGTTCCAGAGAGACGCATACCAGGAACAGGGTCTGTATAATAGTCTTAAAGGGGACTAACTTACCGACTCCACCAGTACTGCGCTGAACTCACTTTGGGGTTTAGATATTAGTATATATCCACGAAGATTGGAGAATCAAGCCCCTAGAAGTATATTTTTTATATCCTTGTTTCATTATATGTAAAGTATCTGCAAATTTGTTGAAGCTCTCTCTTCCAAACTAAACCCGTTCCCTTTGACCAAAATCCTGGATTCTCCATGTGCAGAGAGTAAGTGATTGTGAGATAATATGTAAAATGTATACATACCTACTGTCTTGAAAGTACCTAAAATCTCATGAAGATAAATAAAGTGCTTAAGTTTTAAATTTATCAATCAAAAACCGCAGAAAAAAATATGCAAATAGGATGTAGGTATTAATGTACGTATTTTCTCATTGGGTTTGATTATTGTTTGGATTCTTAGCACTGATGACCTCAATTTCGAATATACAGTCACTAATAAAGTCGTTACCAGTACTCGTAAACATCATAATAATATTACAAATGTAAAAGTTTATGATCTTAGGATGTTTATGACGAGTTGTAGATGAAAATTGGCAAAGGAATCATTTCTGATAAAAATTTTACGTCGCGTCGGTGACTTAATCATGTATAGATAGATAAATGGATTTGTGAAATTGACATTGCAAACAAGGTTCTTCTTGGATTACTTAACTTAATTATTTTGTATCTCGGGAAAATTAAAAAAACTCTTTTACAAAAATAAAAATTCAAGCGGCTATAATTTTTTGTTTTACATTTTTTTTATAAATACATTTCATATTGTGTAGATTATACAGAACTGGAAAATACATTTCACGATAGTTTTAATGTGGCTTCTGAACAAATAATTTATCGTTTATCTCTGGCAATTTATATGTGAGGTACCCTTTACATGTTTGTATTTATAGTAAAATCTGATCTAGCAAGATTGTATCAGTTCATGTGTAGGTATTAATTTCTGCAGCAAATTAATGAGATTAAACCTATCTTATAACTACTTTTTCTTGAATTTTTTTGAATATTTTCTTTGTGCTGGCAATAAAATATTTTTTTATTTTATTTATGACACACTAGCCAAAAAGACGGTTAGTAGATTTTTAAAGTCCCAGACTGACATGGATTGCTACATGCAGAAGAGATAATCTTACGAAACATTCATTGAATGATTGAAAGATTGAAGTAAAGGTAAATAGTACTACATTACTCTGGATTTCTATAAGAGGGTGATGCTTTACCTGATCGGGTCACCCCATTATTGCTGTAACCAATGCCTGGCTACAACTTGGCCCAACAAGTAAATTCTATTCACATTAATCTTGCTAATGCGTATTAGGTTCTGCACCTAATATATGGGATTAAACCAATTTACTAAATAGACGTCTAAATTGATGTTCCGGTTACGCGAATAATGCGATTTCAGTATTCATAAACAGAATATCAATGTTCATTCCGTTTGCAATCTAGCAAAATTAATGATCGTAATTTACATAAGTTAGATACTAGTTGAAGAGGCGAGTGAGGTGTGTAAGGATCGTGCCATATGGCGTTCGGTTCTCTCTGCCTACCCCGCTAGGGAAGTGGCGTGAAGTTTAGTTAGTTAGTTAGTTAGTTAGATACTAAATGTGTTTGTGAGTTCTTAATGGGATTTCGGCGTAAATATGGATCCGACTACATTTACTTAAAACCCTAATTAATATGACTATAATTTAAAGTTAATTATTGAAAGCTCAAAAATAATTGAATATGAGTAATACTGTCACAATAGTTGTATTTCACGTATACCTAAGTATTTCTGACGTACGGTCACCATCTTTTCAGAATATTTTTATATGTATTTAATATTTTAAAATAATTTATATTTAAATATTACTTAATAAAAAAAAAATATAAAAAAGACGTAAATAAGCCTTTGTCTGGGAAAATAACCAGTCGTAGGAGTTTAGAATATTTGTGTGTCGATGACCAAATTGGAACAAGTGTAGTAAATTTTTTATATCATATAAGTTGAATATACTTTCAAATTTCCAAATTTTTATTTTAACAAGAATCCAGTTAAAGTCTAATTTCCAAAGTTACAGTCTAGTTAAAGGTTTTTTTTCCATATAGGTGCTATGTTTCTATAGGTATATGAGCAACTACTTTGTTGCCTGTATTTCAATGAGGCTAATAAAACCAAAGTCAAGGTCAGTATTTGTTGTGTGCGGTCACTCTATCCTCTGTAATGTGATCATGTGGAAAATGTTTTCGCGCGTACTCCTATCCTTACGTTTTATAATCGGTTCAGTAGTTCTCTTACTTGAATGGACAACCATCAAGATTGTATAACAAAATGTCAAATACCTATTTTTATTTACTATTATAGTCTTACGATGGAATACCACGTAAAAAAATATTCCTACATACATAGGATCACGCCCGTAATCTCCAGACAGGGGTAGGCAGAGTCAGAGGGGCAGTAAGTCTCTTATATCACATTCAGCCAAAAATAAACCGGGCTGGATTAGATGAAAACTTGTAAGAAAACTAATGACAAGTGGCTAGCTCGTCGCATATACAATGGAAACTACAAGGAAGCGTGTTTTGTTCTAATAAAAAAAATAATATGGTCAGGAGGCATTGCAATTATTTACATATTAACTGGCCAACATTTTATTGATGTTGGATGAATAATAGCATCCATGAAATAGTGATATAGGCAACAATCTGCCTACTAATGAAACTGCATAAAAAAACACAATATGTTTGTCTAAAGGGCTCGGGTTTTGCTCTATCCTCAAAGCTGACTTTTACCGGTACCTCTTCAAGTGAAAACAATAAAACCTATTTCAATTAATATTTTGTTCAGCCAGTTTAAAAAAAATCACAAAAGATACCTTCATACCGGAAAAAAACAGTGTTGGCGCACGAGAAAGATTTTCAGTGACAAGCCAAATTCAAAGCGGGCGAAGCTTGCCTGAAAATAAAAATAAACTTTAACGCGAAAATGGTTTAAAAATATGCCTGATACTTTGAGCACGCAAAATTGAAGATTAATCTTACATTTACGCTGCGGAAATACCAGGAAATACAACAAAAACTTTTATCAGTAAGCGTAGGGCACCCCAATGTTTTAACTTTAAATTGATTTCATAATAAATTCCATTGGAAATGTGGGTTGTGAAAAATATTATTTATTACAACGGAATGCCAAATACGTTTTCAAACGTAGTTTTTTATAAGTTTTATTAGTTTTATAAATATAAAACAACATAGCTCTGTGTGAAAGTTGTTTGCTGCATCATGTCAAGGTTTTTTTGTTTTTTTTTTTTGTTTGTAAACAATTTTGGAATATGACCAAATATTAGGTGCAGATTTTTTTTAAACCACATTTGTATCAGTCGATGTTATAATGAATTGACACATTACATAGTAACATACATCACCAACTTCCTGGCGTTATGTCCCGTGCTTAGACAAGGTCCGCTTATACCATTATCCAGGATATAGCGACCCTGGTAATCAAATTGAAGCGACTGCCGATCTGACCTTCGTAACCCTAAGATAGGGGAACCATACAATTTTTGGATCATGGTTACAAATCCAAAGTTGTTTGAATTTGCAGGGTTTATCACGATGTTTTCCCTCACCGCCGAGCTGGTGGTATAAATACGTACGCAGATTTCAAAAATCTATAGGTACGTACTCGGATTTGAACCCGCACCCCTTGGTTATGAGGCGCGTGTCCTTACCATTGAGATACCACCGCTCTTAAATAGCAATAAACTATAATATTAAAATAAAATAAAAATTTATATTATTCAATTTCCCTATCTTATTCCTTAAAAGGTATCTTTAGAGATAAGAAATGATCAAGTGATACGATACAATTATCCCAAAAACATAATCATAAGTATTATTATGCATATAACATAATTGTTAATAACAAGACTTGTTAATTAGTGATACAAAATGACATTGCAAATGTGTACTTTTGTATTATGTTCAACACAAGTAGTTAAACAAACGCAACACGCGAATAACTCAATCACATAATAAATATGGAAGTCTAAAGTCATCCGTCTTTTACCGAAAAAACACCAATAGCCTTGGCAAACTTTATGATCTATCAAACAAATTTCTCATATGACCTTGTGAACATGAAATCGCTAGCTCGGAAACTCTTGTTAAACTTGCCTGGACCCAAAGATATTTCTTTAAAAGTTATGGATCAGGACCTGTTTCGGGGAAAATGTTACTTTGCATGTGGTTTTTTGTACAATCATGATTCAATGTATTTAGGTTAACTTGCACGCGTAGATATTACTTATTAAATCTCGTCTATTATTGAATCTCAAATAGTGTGTTTTACTTATAAAAGACGGCATCAAACAATAATTTATCAGTATCTCAAACATTAGAAACAATATACAGAATAAACGCGGAGGTGGGTATTTATAAAATTAGATTTTATAGGAAACTTTCTGAGAGCGGTGGTATCTCTATGGTAAGGACACGCGCCTCTTAACCGAGGAGTGCGGGTACAAACCCAGGCACGTACCTCTGGAATTTTCAAATCTATGTACGTATTTTATACCACTAGTTCGACGGGGAGGGAAAACATTGTGATGAAACTTGCAAATTCAAACAACTTTGGATTTGTAACCAAAAAAATTTTCTGGTTCCCTTATCTTAGGGTTACGAAGGTCAGAGCGGCAGTCGCTTTAATGTAATAACCAGACTCGCTAAATCCTGGATCATAGTCTAAGCGGACCCCGTCTAAACACGGGACAAAACGCTAGGAAGATGAGGAAACTTTCTTATGAGACCCGATCGCAAAATGTAGAAGAAAGTTTGAGTATGTTATCTTACTACCAGTTCAACACTATGTACTAGGCTGTTACACAAAAATAACATCGCCTCTCCAAACACTTGACCGATATCTAAACATGCCAAATTGATCAGATACCTTTTTCCATGAAAATAATTACCGACCAGACTACTTGATATCGTTCGGGCAGCAGACATGATAACACGTTATTAAATAACTGTTATCGGCCAATTTTATCTGAACTCTTTTAAGCACAGATGGCTTAACAAAGGGGGTGCCTGATCTAGATAGAGGCTCGGCCGTGTGAACCTCTTATCAGCTGATCGGCCTCCGCCAGTCAACCTTTTTGGACGGGTTGAGAAATTGCTACGCTTCAATGTTGCACGGATTATTAAGGTATTAGTTTTGTAATACAAGGCAATACAATTGTGTTATTAAATAAATAATAATAAATAAACAAATATCAGACTACATCACATACATTGATCTGACTACGATGTAAGTAGCTTAAGAACTTGTGTTGCGAATATCAGAAACAACAGTGGTATTACAAATATATACTTAAATATTAGATATTTACACCCAGACACAGAACAAACACAAGTATTCATCACACGAATTTTTGTCCTGAGTGGTGATCGAACGCACAACTCTTGGCGCATAGGATAGGGTCACTACCAAATGCGCCATCGAGCCAGTCAAAGATAGTTAGTTATTATTTTAATATTTAGCATACATAGTGTATATATTAAAATAATACCTACCTATCTTTTTTTTTTTTCAAACACATATTATTAATGACACGAACATACGATATACATATTACATTAAAGTAACACTATGATACACTAAATCAGTACCTATTTAGAAAGTTTTAATTAAGTAATTGTCGTTAATTATAGAATTTCCATTAATCAACGTCTTCACAGGCTCAGTCCTCAATAGGAACATAATTAATTTTGTCATTAATAAGTGATTAATGAGCCAAGTTCTTTGTCAATGAGAAAGGTTGATTGGTGTTAAAAAATATATAATTTCTTTTTTTAAGTTTTAAGAAATAATTAAAACCGCTTTTATTGTCAATATCTAATAACGTTAATTGGATTTGTATTTATGCTTCTTTGACTTATATCGAAACAAATGAACTATGGGATTATAGCAGGTATAGCCTTTTTATTATAGCTCCCCAAACCCCCTCTTACAACTTCCTAACTTTATTATTTCATATTTTCCTCGCACAAAGCCTTTTTCCAGAGCGTGAAGCCCTGGTCCCTGTCCACGTATGGTCCCTAGACAATTGCCTAGTTAGCCTTAAAGTTAATCCTCACGAGTAGCAAAGCTTCATTAAAGCTTAATCATTTCACCTGCCACTAAATAGTTACCTAAAACTGGTTTCCTGCTAGAATTTCAATTAGATGTGTGTATCTGATGGCTGATAATTAGTTAGCAAAGCTAATGGTATCGTGGCGTTCATCGGTATTATAGAGATGTGTTACTAGTTGATATTTACAATATAATTTTGTTTGTTGCCGTTATATTTGTCTATAACGTTGCTCCCCAATTTATACATGTGAATAAAGACATGATTATTTTGTTAGGAAGCCTATGTGTATATAGCATACTTCTCGTCTAGGTGTTACTCCAATTAAGCAAAATTATAATACTTACACGCGAATAATTAACCTAGTCGTAGTGTGGGCTAACATGCAGCTTATACTTAACTATAAATAAATACTTTAAACCCAAATATACAAAAGGCGACTGGTGTTAGTCAAACCGGATTTTAAATTTTTATAATTTTTCATTACATACAATGGCTTTGGAAATTCATATTCTGTGAAAATTCCAACCAAATACTTGCCCGTTGCTTATTAATGGACAAACATACGTACCCAAAAATTCTGTATTTCTCTTGTACATTAATACAAAGCTGTTCGTATCTACAAACAAATAAAGACTGTTTGTTCCTGCTCCTTTCTTGCTCTAACAAACTTCCGTCCACAGATTTTCCCGAGTCGAAATCGTAGTCCACAGAAGTTATTTTTCGTTTTTCTATTGAGTTTGCATCCAACGGATTACTCTATATTTTCTCTCCACCAGTACTCGTTTACTCGATACTCAATATTTTATTGCTCTATAGTGGATTTGCCTTCTTTAGTATACATTCCACTACTAGATAACTCTGATAAGTTATCTATCGAAAGCGATTATAAATAGGTCTTTTTTTTCATTTTATTTCATTATAACTAGAGCTAATATAATGGCCTAAAGGAATCGTTTTATTGCTTTATGTGTACCTACCATTACCACGATTCACAATCGAATGTATACCAAAGAAAATATAAAACCGTGCTCTACTTTATAAAATCAGCAATGTTTGCGATGGCAATCAGACTTAATTTTAAAATAAAAGCTATGAAATTCACCACCCAAATAAAAAGTGTGTTCGTTAAAAATCCTTTGTTTACCGAACCATTAAAATATCAAAAACTCGTCGGTACGCGTTGATTTTAAAAAATGTTTTCAGTTAAACTCACTCAACACTGGGGTTGTGAGTAGGTATAAAACTGTTCAATGTCTGTAGCTCGTTGGGATTAAACGATATCTTTTTGTTTTTCAAACAATGATGGCTATTGTTATAATTTTATATATCTAGGGCGATGTTAGCTTATTAGGTAAAGTATAATGTTGACTAAAGTTTTTGTTTCATTTTTCTAAAGTCACCATCTGCCGCCGTAGCTCAATGGCTAGTACATACGAGTGCACATATTCCCGGGGACGATTCAAACCCGAGCACATTTAACATTTTTTAAATCAAAATAATCATTTTACTTTTGTTGTAAAAGAAAGAAGTGAAGAAACCTGCAAATACCAAAAAAATATGGTGTGTAAACATGACCTAATTGATCTGGTCTCTTCGTTCAAGGGTTACGGAGATCAGATGGCAATCGCTTTAATATAGCAATATAGTTACCATACACGCTTTACGAAATGTGATCTAAGCAAAAACCGACTTAAGATAGACTTATAACGCTTTGAAGATAGACATCTCTTAATTTAATTATTAATTAATTATAATATTGATTTAACCTTTTCGTCCGCCGTACATTCAACACCAATAGAAAATCTTCTAGATGGTGGGTAACCCAAGGTAATGTATAATGTTTTGGCGGCATATTTTTCACATCTAAAATATACTGCTTAATCGATATTTAAAAGTATGTATACTATACAGATACTATTTATCAAAACTAATTTACAATAGGATAGCTAAAAAATGCTCAATAACAAAATTGCGCCATTGATTCCTCAGGATACTGATATTCCTGAGCTTCTGCAATCACCACCTCGTGATTTTAATTTTCGCTTTATTCTAAAACTTTTAAAGAGTAAAAGGACAGGCTCAACGTATCTCTCGTAAATTGAATCCCCTAGAAAAGCACCCAAAGCTGAGTGAAAATATTAATAATGGATGAATCCAAAATAACTTGTCATAATATTCAACAAACTTAAATAGCACTTCGCCTTCTTTGTGCATATTCAATTAGATATTAATCTGATAATCATAGTTGTATAGCTCGTGTTGCCTGCGTTGATTCAATTACAATCGAATAATTCAAGCGAGATGGTCAGATTGTTAACAAGAAGAGATTCATCAATAAATACGTATAAAAAGTTATGACTTACTGGCTGTATAATTCACGTCATGCTCATACTTTAGTGATATAATTCTTCAGATTTGCACGTGACTTGAGTTTTAAGCTTTAAACTAAGCATGGGTACTTGTGTGAATTGTTTACACAGTATGCTTTAGGATCAGGACTTATAGACATCCATAATTCGAGTGCAAAGAACCATATCTATCACACGAAATATTTTCCTCTAGCGGGATTCAAACCCGAGATTATTGGTCCCATAGATAAAGCACCTTACCACTTAGCCTGTAATACGAGTACATATAGCTTAAAAGCTGCAATTGTGCACGGAATTTCCCCTTTGTGAAAGATAAAAACTGATGTTATGTATGATTTAGAAACATAAAAATCTATAATAAAGTGAATCCAGTTATATATACAACACATGTGCTACATTGCTCCTAAAAGGAACACACACAGCTCGTAAAAACGACCATAAAGGATATAGCCGCAATTTGTTATACCAGACGAATGATGGCACGACCGGTTTTTATACAATCCTTAGTAAATATACATACATAACATAACATCACGGCCATAATCCTCGTAGGGGCAAGCAGTCAGAGGGGCAACAAGCCCTTACAACCACATTCAACCAATAATAAAACTGGGCCGGGATAGATAGAAATTGTGAAAAAATAGTGGCAAGTGGCTAGCTTGTCGCCTACACAATCACACACCCAAAACCTCATATACCATTAGTCGCCCTTTACGACATGCTAGGCAAGAAACACAGTTGACACATTCTTTTTATGTCCCAGACTAACATGGAACCATTAAAAATAATAGTAAATATACAAGTTTATACATACTAACACGCCCGTAAACCCCCAAGATTAGACAGAATCTAAGGAGCAGAAAACTTCTTTAACCACTTTTAATTAAGTCACTAGTAAAGTATACAAGTACCAATTGTAACAATTTTTTATACTGCTAAATATTGGTAAAAACTTGAATTGAATATGACGGATTAGACGTATCAATATTAACATAATTTTTTAGTTGCAAATATTTTACTAAACTGTAGATAAATACTAGCTTCTGCTCGCGGCTTTGCTCGCGCGGTACATCGATGAAACATAACTTGTGTTATTCTAATAAATAAGCTATACTATTGTAAAGTTTCAATCAAATCTATGCAGTACTTTTTGCTTGAAAGAGTAACAAACATCTACACATCCACAAAAACTTTCGCGTTTATAAAATTAGTAAGATTAGATTAGTTCTGCGACGTGTAACTAGAAAGCAAGATTTCGCTTCACTTAGCTTACACTCGACTATATCTATTAATACAGGCGGCTAGTATCACCAGGCCCCGGGTGCTAAGTTTTAGGACAGTGATAAAATTTGGAATCAGGTTTTATATTCGGAACATCTGAGTATCGCGCTGAAACGGTTACGGTATTTTTATTCGTGGTTAGGAGGTTTTATCTTTTGAATGTATTTTGTAACAAGTTTTTTTACTTGGTAAGCTTATACGAGCCGTCACTCTACCACAGAGACAGAGAGCGATGCGTGAGGCTAAAAGATTCAATAAATTATCCGTTTGCAGAATATAATTCTATAAGTTTGAAGGTTTATTTAAAAAACAAAAACAAAGACAATTATTACGGTCTATTATTTTGGAACAAGCTTTTATAACATGTAAGATAATTATGTGGAATTAAAAAAAATACGCTTTGCTTTCTTATATGTCTCTTAACCTACGTAATTTTGACTTAAATCTCTTCGTACATCACATAAAATAGAAATATCCCTGTAGCACCAATATTGCTGGTAGTACTAGCTTCTAACTCAACCATTATACTCCGTATCAACGAGTAGTTCACTCGCTCTATCAGCTCACATCGTCTAGCTCGCCTGTTGTAATCCCGCTATGATTTGTGTTAAAGTTTTTACACAGGATTAAACTTCTTTGTGTATGTAGTAATAAGTTATTCGGACTAAGGAGATTGCTGGCGTATTGTTGCTGCCCCCTTGACTCTGCCTACCCCTCCGGGGATTATGGGCGTGATGTTGTGTTTGTTTGTTTGTTTGTTTTGTTTCATGTTATCAAGGGTGGATTTAGAGGGGTCACAGAGACTTATGACCTCCTGGGCTATTTGGCTAGTTCTAAGTCGACTGATCGTTTTAGTTGAATTATTGTAATACCTTAAAAATACAGTTCCACCTCGAAGGAGAGAGACTAAACTTTTGACTATATGACCCCTACCCCTGATTTAAGAGCTGGATCCACACTTGCAAACAATTAACATCTCGCAAACGTTCATATAGTTGATTGAAATATCTCCAACCCTTTCAAGTTTCAAAAGCTGTTGATCCGAATGCTCTTGCAAGATTGCGGTCGTCGAAGCTATGTCACATTAGAGGTGGCTTAATAGCTTTTGCAAGAGACTTAGTGAGAAATCTTTCGAAAATGGTTAGATTATATTTCCACCGGTCTGACAGCTCGTTCTATTTCTACGAGAAACTTCTCATAAGAGCATAGTTTATGTACCTACACATACTAAAGGCTGCTATGAATCTATAAAGTAACGAATTTCATCGTTTCTATTCCGACAAACATATCTACCACTAACCAACGATGTTCGTATTTGCCTATTGTCTACGAAAACGTAAAACTTGCTTAAAAAATAATATGTTACACACAAATAATTACAGCACAAAATAGTTTATCAGAATACGCAGGCTTAGCACGACCAATATTGATTTTGAACTAACTACTTCATTATGTTAAGCGGGCACTCTCAGTTATGCTTCCGCACAATGGGGCACTGCTTAATAGTTACGTTATCCTCTTTCCCGTGTCGAAATTAAATAGTAACAGTTTTGAAATCCCGTCATTAGATTTTTATACGCCATGATTTTTATTAATTAATAAACTGACATATAATTCTCTTAGTAGTTACTATGTTGATCTGATGTTTCAATAAACTCTTTACTTAAAGTATACTTTTATCATTTTTCATATTTTACCTACGTGGCTTATTTTATAATAGCTACAGTTTCCATCTATTCATATAAATTATAAATACATAAAAAGAAATCTAATAAAAACACAAATTAAGTAAATAACACGTAGTCACTACCTTATATGCAGATATAACGTAACAAAAGCGGTTTTATAGAAAAACTTGATGGAAGGAAGGGACGCACACTGATAGCATCAATTGTTAAGATTGATGTTGGTCCCAACAAAACTCTTTGGTAGTTAGGTACCAATCTTGCTCCCCCTACCTGTTCAGTAAACTAGTTAGAGAGAGAAAGAATATTGACACGTTCAATCCGGATGCACCACGGAGGCCCAGGATTACAGTATCGATCGACCCCGTGAGCTGACGCCGTCAAACTATTAATACAGAGGAACCCTAAAATGTTACCATGGTAAATTTAGAAAGTTTTGTTGCATCTATACCGCACTCACATTTAGTAAATTTGCAAATGTCAGTTAATATTTGACAATTTTCCTGGGACAAAAGACGTCTACTTTCAAAGTTCAGATGATAACCTATCTATCGTCTCGTTTCGTCGTCTATATTAATCTATAAGCCAAATTTCATAATTTTTCGTTTTGTTGTTTTAGCTTAATTCGAAAAAAACATAAAATCTCTCAAAAACCTAAGCAACTAACATTTTATACATATGTATATAGTTTTTTTTAATTGCGGTTAGGCAAAAAATATATATTATATAACAACTTGACGGTTTTGTCTTGTTATATTTTTAAACAGTGCCTAACCTGAGACAGAAATTAAATAAATTAATATTACAAAAAAACGTTATTATATTTACTAGAGTTTCGAACGAATAGTACCTAAAAATTTATTCAAATTTGTTTTTCAAATTCATCTTTATCAT
Organism: Glyphodes perspectalis; assembly: GCA_951394215.1. NCBI lineage: Eukaryota > Metazoa > Arthropoda > Insecta > Lepidoptera > Crambidae > Glyphodes > Glyphodes perspectalis. The sequence continues at coordinate 10,504,069 of OX596205.1, read as the reverse complement.
TAATAAAATATTATCTATGCGAATACATAATAACAGTTGACTCTAATTAAGTTTTCAATTTGCACTTGTGTTACGGACATCAGTAACAGTTACCTATTGGCTATTTTTTTTTTTTTATTGTTATTACTAATATATACTAAAAAAATACCTTTAGCATACCTACTAAAGAACAGTTTCAATACAATATTTTTCGGTTGGCCTGTTATTAGAAGGTATTTATTTAGTAAAAGATCGTTTATCTTTTGGATTTTTATACCTACTATCTGTAAAATTTTACATGTTCATTTTAAACTGATTTAGCTAGGTAGGTGCCTACAATATAATAGTAACATTGTGACGCGTGGATATTTCACGAACTTCTACACTAGCCTCCTGTAACAGAACCCTGAAATAGCAGATAAAAGCAACGGCGCTCCTGTGGCGCCACCTATGAAAAACGGGAAATTGTGGAACTATCGAGAGCGCTGCTATGCTTTCCCTGGCACATTTTTCACGCTTCTCTAAAGAGTTACTTTTTGTAAACGCCGTGAGGTGGCGTTAACATCCAATATATTCCTTGTAATACTTTTAGATAGGTCTGGACCTGTACAGTAGATAAATAATACTACCTAGTAAATAACGCTATTGAATGCTCCCCTGACTTACTTCATTGATCAATCATACAATTTTATTATGAAAATTTAATATGAATTGTATTCAGTATACCTATTTAATTTAGTTTTTGCAGTTTTCATTCATTTCAAAGTAAATGTCTAAGGTTTATGTATTGATTTTAAGTCTTCTTATTTATACAACTGTCTAAATTAGACCAACACACATAAATACATTGTTATTGTCTGTACAACTAATTAATATATCGACATGATGATAAATATTACTTCATTAATTAGGTCAGGCTCAAATAACAAACAGTTTAAAGAATAATACCTTTTTTGTATTCATTTATCGATTAGTTTCATATACTCGATATAGTCTTCATGAAACCATTGTTAACAATGATATTTTGATGGTTAACCAGGTGCCCAAACTACGTTATTATATATTTATGAAATCTTTAATTATATTTATTAACGTCTGTATGATGATTTTAGAACTTCTACTGCGGTGTTGTTCTGTAACTAAGACTAAAAAATCCATTCCGAAGCCCAACATCAAAACTACTCTCATGCTTGCATTCACTAAGTGGATTGAGCTAAGAAGATAGAACGTTACACATTGTTTCTCAGTCAAGATAAGAATATTACGAAACTTGGTTCTGGTTGTACTTATCTTAAGGTTTATTTAACGTAGAATAAAGCAAGATACTTTGTACCTTAAACTACTGAAATTAGAGTACAGTTCGCTAAAGTAGGTTATTGAATTCGCTGGATTTTCGGTCGACGGCCGCTGAGCCCCGCCCCCGGCGTTGACGTCACGCGTGTGACGTCAGAGCTTACCTGCCCCCCCCGCCCCAGTCCTACCTCTTCTCCCTGGAGCTTGCCTCCTCGTTAAATTTATTTCATCAAAATGAATTTCATAATGCTAACCGAGTAAATAATTTTTGTATGTTTATATTTTGATGTAAAGTAACAGAAAATTTATTTTATATGAGTAGGTATACCTTTTGTATATTGTGTATGTAGGTAACTGCACTAAAAAAATATTTATCATCTGATCCAAATAACAGAAATACCAAATATTAGATAAAGCATATCTTAATATTCTATATAAATCATGTAAACACAACATCACAATTGTAAACATTTTATTAAGAATTGTATTATATTAGTATAAAGAGAGCCAAATAGTCACAAATATAATATTCAGAAATCTACTTCCAAGTAGTATGAACTCTAACCAAAATAAACATTCTAAGAATAACTCGGACTAGTTAGATTATTTATTATCAAAATGTGCTCCTGAGCCCCGTGTGGGGGCCCATTACCCAACGAGCAATTACCATTAATAAAAAAGTGAATACTCACTTTCCAGGTGATTATTCATGTGTACACAGGCAACTACACCATAAAATTAGTAACCAAGGTGTATTCCTACCTAAACTAATCAATATCTACTCATTTTAAAAGTACACTCGGTGTCAAAATACTTAGAATTGTCATGAAGTTCTGAAATCTGAATGTAAAGGTGTATTGCGGGCCCAATATTTATTTATTTACTTAAAAATATCCGGTATTTTGTCCTTGAAACCTTTGTTTAGGAAAGAAAGAAGGATCAGAGTAAAAATATTTAAAAATATAAAATAAAAGAAAAAACGGAAATATTTAACACAAAAGACAAGTTCATAAAATAGTAATAAATATAAGTAAAATGAGAAACCAGAAGGTCCCTAATAGTAAAAATACAGAAAAATTATAATGTAAACGTTTCATAGGGTTCGATTATTCTGTACTTACTGAAAAACTACTAAGTGTACCACAAAACTACAATTACTAGGTAGGCAATTCATTGGGCCTCATAAATCGGCCTGGAGCTATCCAGGACGATCACAAAATCTCGCCCTTGGGATCGTAGATCGACCATAAAGACCCAAAATTGACCCGATATAGATATGGCGCTAGAAAGCATTTTCACACTTTTTTTTTGCAGTTTATGAGATAAGTGTGGAAGAAAGTACTATCATTATTATTTCTGATAAATCATCTATAAGTAATGCTTTTAGTTTTCGAATTTGATGGCTTACGGTTTCTGGAGTTTATCTGAAGCCCAAAGATTTCTGGTCAGTTACAAAAAAAAAGTATTCTTGACATAATTCCATTAATTGTGACTTGAATTTTAAATTTAAATGTCAATAAAAAAAATATCAGTTTCGCCCAATAACTAATTTAAGAATAATGCCCAAGTAAGTATTGGTACCTAGCATATTTGCTTGAGGAAATTGTAACACGAAATTGAACCACTTACCTCGCAAAAAGTGCAACGGTAGCACACTTTTTGCCCTAACACAAATTAAAATTACCTTAAGGAGAAAAATATAAAGAGGAAAAATATATTTTAGGCACTTCGGCGTTTCTTAACCGAAAAAAGGCCTTGGTCTGCCTTTCATGTAAATTAGCTTAGTTAAATGGGATCAGATTCAATATTGGCTACTTCGCTTTTTTAAATGAAAATCTCTGATACGACATTCCTTAAGGTCGCCCAATTTTTGGGCCAATCACTTTGTGATTTGACTGTTTTGTGATTTGACTGGCATAACAAGAATTTATGTTTGGACTGTAGAATAAATCTTTGGTCAACGAGTAATTAAAAATTGTTAATACAAAATTGCCTCAAAATATTTCTAAAATATCTGTTCATGTGTATCATTTTGTCATTAATATAAATTTAGCGATCAAAATGTTTCCGTATCTTCGTTCATGCCTTTTCATCTAACTTAGTTTTTTACGGACCAATTAGCACACTACTTAGCTAAATCAAATTGTTTACAGCTTTTTCATTCATGTTATAATTTAGAAACTAAATTTTCTTTAATATTCATTATTTTTTACATTACCTACCCTATAAGCAAAGAAAAATCCAATAAAAGAGAGGTTTAAAACAATTGACATGGGATTAAAGGACCCCTTTAAAATAATCATAAAACATAAAAAAATGGAAATTCTCTCTGAAAATAAATAAATATGTACATAAATAATCCTAGATTTCAAAAAGAACACAAAGTCTTTTGTAGACCAACTGAAAAATATCGGAGACGCTATACTCTGATAGTTTCACTAAGGCTACGTGCTCGCACTATAGCAGCGAAATACGGCTGGTTCGAGTCTAGTCTTATGTTTAGACTTAAATCAATTTATGTTACGCGGTCTCAGATACGTAATACGGGCCTTAGTCCCACAGAATCTTTTCAAATACCGAGTTCTTCGAAGACGCGCTATAAAGATTTTTCGTATTACTCTCCGTGACAAATCGAATTCTACGCGAGTAAAGTGGCAGACGAAAGGTATTAAATAAATAAATATTCACTAGGGGAGAAACGTTTCGCTACACTCTGTAACGCTTCACATATTCGCGTTGCACAAAAGCGCGCGATATTTCATGTGACGCTGAACGTGGATATAAAAATTATGCATAACTTTCAAAAAGCACTGATGTGATTCAATAACAAAACGACTTATGTTTACACATATAAAATAAGAATTTAAAAAATATCTATGTATGTATATATTCAGTTCTCTAGGAACTACTACTGTAATTAAAAAATGGGAAATCAAAAGCTTTGGTAGAGTTCCTATGAACACACACACACACACACAAAATATCACGTCCATAATCCCCGAAGGGATAGGCAAAGTCAAATAGGCAGCAGGCCCCTTTAACCACATTCATCCAGAAACAAAACTGGGCTGGGTTAGATGGAAAATTGTGAAAAAGTTTCTATGAAAACAATTGATTACACAAAAAATGTATGAACCCAGCCCTCTGCTTGTTAGAGGCTTATTCTAATACTTAGATCCCTCTAAACCACTATGCTTATTTTTATAATAAATAAATATATTAATAGAAGTCAATATTACTGAAAAACAGGGTTATGTAATTACAAAGCGTGTCGTTCACATTATAAAAATATATAAAATGGAATTTTTAAATAAGTAAAGTTATAAATGTTAGAAACTGCCAAGGTGTGAACGTATGTTTATAAAGGGACTGCTAGAAAAACAATAGGTACTTTATATCAAACTTGAATACAAAATTAATACAAAAATAATAAAAGGTATAAAAAGTATGAATAAACAAGTAATGAGGCCAGTGTCGGCAACAATAGTAATAAAATAACCCAGGTCAACACTGTGTTTGTGCAAATTTCAATCATGAATGTGCCATCGAGTCACAAACATGCAATACAATATCCAAAACAAGAACGATGAAAGCGCCTCTGATTTCATTGATCCGAGTATCATCACTCAGACTAGTAATTGATTTAATCACGACTTACCTGCTCTTCTCTTAGATCACAATCTCAGCAGTTAAGCCTCGCGTGTTTTCGTCAACTACGGGAGATAATGATCTCTTTGTTAACCAGTAATGAGGTGTGTGCCTGTCAGATAACCACGTTATGTCAAGTGCGGGCCTTGTTACTGGCGGTCCGATAAACCCCTACTTCCGAGGAGAGGCATACATTTTTCTTGTTTCAGACTTTTTGGTCTAAACGTGAAATTGTGCTGTTTGCGTCTAGATTTTTATATGATTAATATAATTTAAAGGCTTATATTTTAATGTGAATAAATATGATAGGGTATTTCATAATTTGTACCACTATTTTATTGGATACAAAAAAACTAATAAGAGATAATACTTTTTGATTTCTGTATCTATTTTTTTTTTTATAGCATTAATAGATCTAATTTGCACGAAAACCCCTACCCTACTACCTAGCACGATACCTCGAGTGGTTAATTCTATTCAGTTCCAAAAGCATTAAGCTTAAAGCAGCTACGAATCATTTAATTATTATTCCGGCACTTATATTATCATGACAGTCCTTTTTAAATATTATATTTATTATATACTTACCTCCGAAGACGCTATAGCTCGGGAATCGTTACAACTAGAGCAAAAGGTACGAGGCATGCGCCATCCTGGGCTACACTATCGATTAACATTGTTAAGTTAGTGATCCAATAGATACCTGTTTACATATCATAATTATAATGAATATGTGCCGAGATTTCATATAATAATATTGATGTAAGTGTAAAGCGATGCCAAATTGTCATTACACCAAGATTTCCTCCTCAAATGCAAGTATCAGACGATTGTTAGATAGGGGCTTACAAAACAATCACATCTTTATTTAAAAAAATATAAAAGTATTTAACAACGTTGAAATCTGATCTGAACCACCAATTCTAAAATGTTAAAATGTATTGTTAAATCACCAATGTTATTGGCGATATAATAGCAAAAATTTCGAACAATATAGTATTTTACTGTAGCAGTTGAAACCTGAACTACTTAAAATTAGTTGGAATTTAATGTTAATATGGACATTGAAAATAATCTTTCACATATAAAATTAGAACTATACAGTACTAACTTTTTTAATATGAACAAACAAACAAACATAGCATCACGCCCATAATCCCCGAAGGGGTAGGCAGAGTCAAAGGGGCAGCAGGTTTTTTATTATGGCTATCGGAATTAAGGTTGCTCTTTGATGGTATATAACGTCGACCGCAATAAAAATACATGTCAATATCTCAGATTATGTATTCAGCAGTTTCAGTGTATTTCTTTATTCATCAACATAATATGTGCTCTATAGACTAAACAAACGCCTACGTAAATAAGTTTATTTGTTTCCTCAGTTCATTTAGAATATAATAATGAAACACCCACGTACATTCACAAAACAAAAATGAATTTAGAACCGCTAATCATTCAAATGTTATTCTGTTCATTTGAAATATGTAAATGAGAGTCAATGAAACTAATAATTGTTTTGATTATTATTTACACAGAATAAAAAATAACAAGAAAAACAATAAGACTAAACATATTTATCCATATCAATAAAAATATTTAATTATAGGCCGAATCGTATCCAAAGTTCGTAAAATTAAACGTATACCGAGCAAAAACTTATGAGTATATTAACATATTGTTTAATAAATTACTCGATATTTGACAAACTTGAGATAAAACTATAGACAGTATAAGTAAGAAAACGCATTTTCTAGAATCAGATGTACTCAAACCTTCACTGAGTGCAAGTTAAATATAGTGCATCTCTATATTCCAGAGCATACAAACCACTCATGCAGTAGTTTAGGCATCGTGAAATATTTTGTGAAGTTTACATTCTGAACAAATAGCCAACCTTTCTTCTGCAATGTAATATAATGTCACGCAATGGATTAATTTACTACTGCTGGTGCATGCTTTGCAGGTAAGTACTTTTACACAGTGAGGTAACTTAATTACACCAACGCCATTAGTGTAATAAATTGTACCCACCAATGCGGATTAGCGATGGGCAGATTTATATTTAAACTACCACTGACTTTTATAAAATATTTAAATAATAACCAGGAATTGTCCTGGTCCTAGTGATTGCACTACAACGTGCTTTTCAAATCACAAAGATCTTGAACAATTCATCTAGATGCGTAGTTTGACGATAAAACTATCTTGCGGCCATTGTAGACGATAAGACCAGAATATAATATTATCAGTTCCCAATGTGCTCTTACAAAAAAGCTCTTTATAGTGGCTACGAATTCCTTAAAAACCTTCGAAACTAACAAAAATTGTGAAGCAGATGTGCATAAGTAAGTAGTGACCCTCAGTCAGGAATCCCATTTTCAATATTTTCTACGCGTTCCCCAGAAAAAAATATTTGCAAATTAGCTGTATCGAAGCTACCGGCGTCTCCTACGACTGTCTACGCACGTAGCCGTAATAGCAGCATTCCACGGCGTACACAAATGAATGCCAGATGGGACGGTTTGATTTTGTCGAAGTGATGCTAAGAATATTAATGCGTGTTGTGTGCCTTCTCAGATATCACTGGCGTAAAAAAATCTTTATCTCAAATTTTCACCAGGATTTCTAATGACATACTGCCTTGTTAAAAATATGATTAAAAATAGTACCAGTATGATCTTGATCTTATAAACCCTTGACTTAGAAACTCTAGTAACATCGGCTAGCAAAAGTTAAACAACTATACATACACACTTTCTAAAATATTGCTCACATTTAATTTCACCTAAGAATGCTTGAAATATCTGGAAATAAATCACGCAGATTTTGATATGACTACTTGTAGAATATATTTATTGCTTTAATTACAATATAACGGTCTATTGTTTTGATAATAATATCGTCACCCACTTATGGCAAACAGCAATTACATATTTCTATTGGTGCATTGTTACTTTTTTATCTTATTAAATTTAATTACTCCAATGTCCACTTACTTAAACCTAAATTATAATATTACCTAAAAATTTATGCTATAATGTATACGAACGGAAAATAAGGGGAACTATCACAAGTATTAACAAAACTGTTACGATATTATGTTAAGGCAATCTTATCTAATTGTTCTATGTTTCACTCCTCACAAATCTGTTCAACTGAGTTATGTTAAACTATTATTTTAGAGTACGCGTATTATTTTATAGTCAGTATTAATTATCATATAAACTACAGATATATAGAACAAATCTGCTACGATCAACTACAAATGTAGTTTCTCGTAGACAGCGCGTAGCAGACCTCAGTTGCGTAGCTTACTGTAGCCAGAACTTGACTACGTACAAAGCACCTCGTAGCAACGTCTCGTAGCAAATGAATAAAGTATGTATCAATAGAGCTTTGCGCATGTTTCCTCTGCGTAAATATTTAAACATATTTAAACTCGATTTATAAGTGCTTTTATATGAATACTACTAATAAATTCCCTGTATATTACGTGAATATAATAAACTGTTAAAAGGCACCGTTATAATATTACAAGAAGTACGCTTGTGTTGTACTTTTTAATTTATTTTGAACCTAACAATCTAGAATCAAATGATTAAATTTACTTAAGCCTCAATCATTCTAACTACAGTTTGTGGAGACTATTATTAAAACATGGAATCTGGTGTATGTTAATTAAGTTATGTTTTCTTTTGTAATCATTTTAATGTATGTTCAAAACTGGTGAAGCATAAATACCGACAATGATTATCATCAATAAACATCTGCTTATATTTTTCTAACTTTGCTAGTCAAAGCACAAAAACAGAGCCGAGTGGTCGAGTGGTCAGAGCATGGCCACGAATCCAAGAGTCGCGGGTTCGAATCCTGCCAGGGGAAAATGTTTCGTGTGATGAACATGGGCATTTGTACTCGAGTCGTGGAAATTATAAATGTATTTAAGTACGTCTATCCGTTCACCTAGTATCCATAGCACAAGCATAAGCTTAGTTTGCAATTAGTGAATTGGTGTGTCAGTCTGAAGAATTTATTTATTAAAAGCATAATTGTCATTTGTCTAAAATGTTTGCCTTTAACTAGTATCTGATATCAGCTTCGCTTTACGAGCGCATAAAACGTAGATACGCCGCGCCTTCACCCGCGCTGCGAAATGCATCTGTTATTATGTTCTCGTTAGCAAAGTTGCTTGAGTACACGAACAATGTTGAATAACTCGCTCCAGGTGCGACGAGGTAGATAGGTGGATATCTTTACTGCGCCGCCCTAGTAACTTCTGCGTTCATGTGAAAACGTACTACGTGTTGACTACAACAGCAACTCGCTTCAGTTACAAGTAAGGAAAATATAGGTACTGTTCCTTTATCTGGCCTTTACAATCTTGGGTTATAATTGGGTTCAATGGTTCCTTCTCAATACTTTTTATGCACATGTTTTGGGTTAACTTATCTATACTTATAATAAATCTGTAGAGAGGTCAATTCTGTACATGAAATATATTTTCAAAATAACGTATCAGGGGGTGATCAGTGATCGATACTGATGCCAAAAATGCAATCAGTAAAATTTTTGTCTGTCTGTCTGTCTGTCTGTATGTTCCTTATAGAAACAAAAACTACTCGACGGATTTTAACGAAACTTGGTACAATTATTCGTCATTCTCCTGGGCAGGTTATAGTATACTTTTCATCACGCTACAATCAATAGGAGCAGAGTAGTAAAGGGAAATGTTGGGAAAACGGGAGAAGTTACTCAATTTTTTAAGCTTCCGTCGCGTGTGCAGCCTTAATGGTTAAAGTTACATAGAAATCATGTATGACGGAAATAGTCTTTATAATATTAACCATAAACGCGGGTGACACCGCTGGCACAGCTAGTAATTAATAAAAGCATATAGTGTAGGTACGTAAATTATATGGTTTTATTAAGCTACTAGTATTTGTTAGGGTTTTCTGCTGAGTAAATTCTGAGATTGTACACACATCATCACACAAAATTTTATCCCTCTTTTGAAGCATATTAAAACTATCAAAAGAAAGCTATTAATCTAAATAGACTACTGTTTTATACATTCACCTGTACCAATAAAAAAAATTCATTTACCTGTAAAATCGCTATCGTACTTTAAATTAATAAATTTGAAATTGGTTTTCGTAATAAATAATAAAACAACCCAATTTTTTGCTATTCAGAGTACAAAATCCTAAATCTAGATTGTAATATACTAGCTTGGCGGTAAACCGCACTTCAAGGCACATGTGCTATCAGAGTATGTTATAATGAGAATATTACCTTAGAGCACTTACTATGGCAACCAACTTCCCTAGGCGTGTCGCGAAAGTACATACCTATAGGTTTATATGTAGCCGACACTCGCAAGATTAATTACTGTTTTTTGTTTAAAGTTTAATAACATCTTTCCTATTTATTCCATGGTTAAACATTATTTAATCAACAGTGTGTATTTGGCCCACTAATAGAGAAATACTGTTTAATTACTATCTCATTTGTAACATCAGCGTGCAATAGTTATACACCCCATCATCATAAATTATAATATAAGTATTATGTTTTGTATAATTTATATTATAAGAGTAACCTAGTAAGTACTCTGTTACTATATACATTTAAATACAGTAACATACGTTGCCTCATTACTTTTACCTTAATTATCTTAATATTTGCCGAAAACCATTTATCTGTTTAATAATAATAATAATAATCATTTATTCATAACCCGTAATTGGTGCGTTTACAATAGTATTCTGAGAAAATTCTGGGTTTAATTTTTAACATTCTTTCAGATAGGTGAATCCCTGACACCGAAACTAGTATAAACTGTATTTTCAGCATCAGTGTTTGGTAATAGGAAATTATATTTGTGGTTATTTTTTCAAGCCTTTATCAATTTGTTTTCGCAACTCTGAATGACATTATTGTCGCATTTAAATATTATCAACATTAATCGCCTAAATTGTTTTTTCTTCGTCTGTATCCTTATTTCTGTACCTGTATGTTTTTCGTGCAATAAAGAAATTACCTATCTATTAACTCGATAATATAATTATAAGTACATATATACTATACAACTTAATTACAAAATTAAGTTAAAAAATATTAACAATTGCTTTTGTTTGTTTTTAAAGAAAAAACGGCACGTTTGTATAGTATCTCAAATTTTCTCTATTACTGGATGGTAGCTTAACAATGATACAAATGTGAAAATGAGTTAGTCCGCTTATTCCGGCCAACTGTTCAACAAATCTCAATGAAAATTTGCATACATAGTGCCTTTATCGTAGAAATGAACATGTGGATTTCATTCCTGTCCGGAGTAATTTTCCGAATCATGCATCAACTCTAGTGAAATAATACACTAACATTGTTAAAAAAAGCTTGAAATCTCAATTCTAAAAGTAGTCGTCTTAAGGAATGATCAGTATAACTAAGACTATACAGTCAAGAAGTTACTTTATTCTTCTTCTTAACTTTGTTGCTTCCAATCAACAACCTTGTGTTGCAAAAACTGAAGAGATAGCTGCAAGATTGGAATAGTGCCTACGTATCTGTGCACTCGAGCGTAGGTACACCTGAGTGCTCAATCCCGCGAAACTGCAGCTCAAAAATCGATTAAGTCCCAAAGCGGAGTTGAGGTCTCGAGGTGGAGGGCTCTTGTGGAGAGTTTTTGAGTATGCTGTGGGGCGGCGGGCGCGCATGCGCGGGGTGGGGGCGCGCTGACGTCACGCGTGCCCCGGGCGGCCGGCAGTCCCGCTCGCGACAGCGCGCCCTTCCACGCGCTCACGCCCTATCCCGCCAAACACGATCACGACCTTCCGATGTTAATTCTTCTTCACAAACAACTCGTTTGAGCACTTGAGCCCGCGTGGTGCCGGCCTCGCCCCACGTGTGTGATCTGGACAGCCTCCGGCCCTCCACTTGTTATGAGTATTAACTATAGAAAGTAGTTTTACATCGCGAACGTAGTAGATGCCTCTTCATAAACAATGACAGCTAGTGCCATGGCCGTTACACAATTGTTTTGTAGTTCACATTGTTCTTACGTTTGTTGTTTAAACGATAACTTATGCTAATTAATACGGACTAGTTTCTACATTTCGTATCGTTGGTTAGTCATACTATTTTGTATATAACAAAGCTGTGATTCAACAAAACGCTGATGTACTATGTTATCTATATATGTCGGTTAGTATCTATTTAAAGCACATAAGAGCTGTTTACAAACAGCATTGGATTTATTATCTCATACTATTGTGTAACTATAGTATCTTTACTAAAAAGTACATACATATATATGTATAAGTGTAAGCACGTTAATACAATTAAGTATACTCCAATTATAATGCTATGCTAAATTTTATATAATTAAACAAGTACCGTATTCAATAAGTGATAATTTGAAGGAGCTATAAATAACAAGTCAGTTCCTATTATATTTATTTACTACATATAACTTTTGTTAATGTTGTCGTACTTACTTTATTTAATATATACAGTACCAGTACAATATATATTATATATATATCGCAGTTCAGACATTTGTTTGCTGTATCTGTCATGTCGTGTATGTAAATCAATATCACTTGTAAACTCGAAAAGGAAAATTGTACATAAAGTTAAGCTCAGATTTATTTTATTGAGCCCCGTAAGTCTGTCTTTTATATACTATGTCATAAGGCGATCGACATAGAGTTCCTTATCGAATGCTTCCTGAGTGATACTAAAAAAGGGTCAGTGGCAGAGTCCGGATACAGTAAAAGCCCTTAGGCTAAATGTTTGTCATTTCCTTATTACTTTTTTCTTGTAAAATATTTTTTATCACAACGACGAAGTATTCTGAAAACTTTATTGTGGACCCAAGGATTCTTTCAGTGTTAATTTCGACACAGATGAACAGCTGTTTAGGGTCAATGCAGTCAGTATCTATTTAACTACCTACTAGCATCAAATGCTAACAACTTATCGACAGATAGGTGTAGGAGGCCGCTCACGCCAATAAAGACGTGGGCACTACTAATTAATCACTTAGCACATTCATCGTGTTACCTATTTTGGGACCACAAGAACTGTAATAATGTTATAATGGTACCTTCAGCAAATCTTCCTGATCAAATAATTTAAGGTGTATCCTTACGTGTGGGATAAACTACGAATTACTGCTTTCCTTTTTTTCTGCTGTGATAATATTGATATTAAAACTTGTTGAATAGTAATAATAATAGTTCAGAAATGAATAAGGATAAGTTCTAAGCTCGGATTAGAGAATATCCTAAACTAACAAGCGAGGGAGTTAAGGCGAAGCACCGATCCGTATTCAACCATAATAAACTTAACAAAATAAACTCCTTTCACCTTTTCAAAAACCCTTTGACCAGGATTCGGAAAATGTACTGTTTAAGAATCCTCTATAAGTCGATTTTGCGGGCATTTCTAAACTGCTGTTTTATTCATGTTCTCTCGACGTCTTATTTAAATTAAGCTTCCAAGGCTTTTTCGTTGATTTAATATTTATATCATTTCACCCGATCTCTGATTACACTGGTGTTGGGTTCTAACCGGCGTTTCTCATTTTCGACGTGAAATTAACCGTCTAGTAATCGAAGACAGTATCGTATTGACATTTCTCTTTATCCAAGACGCAACAAATTTCTTTTTACGATGTCAATAAAACATGAATATTTTTCTGCTCGGAATGTATAGTGGCGACTTTCGTTTCATCACTCTATCCAATTTCTTTCCTTCCACATTGCCCTTGGGCTTATTACGCGACTAAGTCGAGAACGTGTATAAGTATTTGTGCGTACGTAAGCAAAACGGCAGTCCGCCTTCGGCTAACAAGCGTTGGGGGCATTTTAGCTTTTTCACATAAAGATTACAGTTTCCGAAAAGCGCTGGAGGCAATACGGGCCGAAAAGTTTTATACTTTAACGGAAGTTTAACCTCTTTCGGTGTTTCCAAGGACCTTGAACGCTTATTGATATAACTTTGATACTCACTCATAAAGAGTACACATATAGTTGGTCAGTTGTAAGAAGTTCTCACTTTAAAATACTTCTGGACTGTGACAACAAACACACAGAAAGTTGTATTATTGTTTTACTGTGAAATAATTTACACAGTAACAAATTTGTTAATCCTTAAATAACAATAATATCTCATTCCTAAACTATACTATAAAAATGAATCGCTGAATGTGTTGCTAAGCGCAAATCTCGAGAACAGCTGAACCGATTTCTCTAATTATTTTTTAGTTATGTTTGTTATTGTCAAGTGAAGGTTCTTATGAAAGCAAAAAATAAAAAAAATTGCGCGGTAAATAAAAAAAAATGGGTTTTGAAAATTCGAGCGGGGCGTTACAAAGTGCGCCAGGTCAGCTAGTATACACATACATTTTGAATGACTTCAAACTTAGCTATATCAATGAATGCTGTATACAAAAGGATAATGACTCAGTGCTTTACAATTCTTGCTTACTGAAAGCTCTTGTTTGAACGAAACACCTACAGGAATAAAATCAACGCAGCCTACATTGTTTCACACCGTTTTTGTGACATATGTAAATGGGTCCAGAGGCTCCCTCAGATAGTCCCCTGATTTGGCCGGGCGGAACCCTTTTCCATCCAACTGTCACATTTTGATATACCTGTAATCGATCTGAAGAGATCAAACGAGGCTCGGGTCACATTTGAAATTAATGCTTTTGTTCACTTGGTTTTTGTGCACGAACAAAAAACGGGTTAGCTAGGTAATACAGATAGGGTTATCTGTATTTAATGACATTGTTTAAATATGGTCTGGCGTATTATCTAGAACCTACTAACTTTCTCTCTTTTAGGATATGACTTTTTTTCTCACTTTCTGTCCTGTTGTACTAACATTACTGATTAAAACCAAATCCAGTCACCAAATATGTAAATTCAAAATTTTTCATTGATTACAATGAAAATTATCCCTTTATAGTTTTCAATATGCCGATATTATTACTTATTAAAAAGAGTGTGCGAAATACTCAAAAATTTCAAGTACGGAAGGCTCCACACTCGTTTCCTTTGATATCATAAAAAAAAATGTATTATGCGCATTATTATGCGATTCTAAACAACCAATTTATGTACTTACACATTCTGACGGCGTTAGATCCTTTAAACAATCTCCTAAGGAATTTAATATACCTCTGCGTTTCATAATGCACAGTGCGGCCTCCTAATAAATACAACAAAGACCAGAGACACGGTGGCAATGAGACAAAACAAGTCTTCCGTCTCCAAGAATTTAGCTTTACATTTTCAATTTTGATAAATTGTTTAAGGAGCTTTCTTGGAAAATTTTAATATTCGTTGCATCGAGCGCGCGAAGTACCCGACTCTCGCTCCACTACGCCTTATAAATATTACAACAGCGTGCACGGTGGAAAATAGAAATATTACACATTTGCCACATCTCGATCTACGCTTATGCTTCAACATTTTTCTGAGTAATTTTATATGAGCATTATTGCATAAAATTCACCTTGCCATTGAGAATATTAAAATATTTAGATAGCAGGTTTAAAATGCTTTCAGATTAATCTTACTTGTGTTATGACGGGTTAATATAATATAAACTGTTATCTTAGTTTATGTCATAATGACTACGATAATGAGATAGCATGAGATACGATTGTGTGTTGTTAAACACGTTACACTTTTACTTCCTTATAAATGTTTGACTGGCTCGATGGCGCATTCGGTAGTGATCCTGCCCTATGCGCAAAGAGTCGTGGGTTCGATCCCCACCCAGGACAAATTTTCGTGTGATGAATAAGTACTTGTGTTTGTTCTGTTTCAGGGTTTTAAAATCCAATATTTAAGTATATATTTGTAATACCACTGTTGATTCTGATATGCGCAACACATGTGCTTAAGCTTCTTAGCACGGAGTCAGATCAATGTATGTGATGTCGTCGGATATTTATTATTTTATTAAGTGTACTGCAGTTATAACATAACGCTGATTATTATAATATATAGATAAACATTACCACCCTTCCAAAGAATTTCTTAATTATACGTTGCATCGGATGCAAGGTCTATAAATTTCCCTCTACTCTTTAGCTTCATACAACTGAATGCTGTACATATTTGCGCAGTCTCGAGCTATTCAAACGCTAAGGAATTAGTAATCATGCCATATTTATACAGTGGTACAAATACATGCCATGATGCGCGGCAAGCAAATACTGTTTGCCAATTGCAAACAGTGACTTGGCAATAGCATGTGTATTTGATGCATAGACAATATTTATCGAATATGTTTATGAAAATTGACAAATGGCAGACATGAGATATCGAGTCTTGATCAATCAATGATACTGTACGGCATTGATGTCTGCATTGATGTCTGTTTCCATAAAACAAAAAATATATTAGCAGTATACTCTTGTAGGTTTCTGAATCTATTTCTAAGGAAATATTTTTTTACAGTTCATATAAATATATATACAAGGAAAATATTATTGTAAACAATAACAAACCGAATTACCATAATCATATCTCTTTCTATTATTATATTCATAATATAATTAACTAAAAATGTTACTTATTTAGTTTTAATTAACTCACAAAACTCAGTTAAGCCGCCACATAGGTTCACTGAATTTGAAATGAACTTCAGCGTAGGTTTAAGCTTTATAAAGCTTGAGAACTTTATCTACAAGATATTTCTCGCCAAATATTACATAACATTTTGTTACAGTACGTAAAAATATATTGGCGATTGTGGAAAAAGGCAACACGCCTTATCATGAAATACGAATTTTAGTTTTAACGAGACTCATTCATTTGTTCTTCCACTTAGTCAAATTCGGATACCCCATGTTGTGCTGGCGCAAAAAGAATAATGAAGATATCCGATTTTAATAGCTAATCATTTCATAGAGACCTTTCTCCATGTCTACCATGTTTTACGATGATGCAGGATTAAAATCCTTTATAAAACTAAAATGTGAATTACATTTTGCAATCTTGCTATTTTAATCATTTGGTAAATGATTATTTGTATTATAAGTATAACTTACTATAAATACTTTCACAAGCTTTTTGATGCCCTTACGATGTCAACTTATGTTAGGCCATATGTTATTCGAAAAGTTTATGTTTAACGTAAAATTTTAAGAGGAATATTACATTAGGTACAACCTGTGTGCGTTGGGCACCTTTCGTGTAAGCTCATAAATATTACAGAGCTAGTGTAGACGGTGACAATGGATACGTTAGACATTTCCCACGACCCAAATTATTCATACCATCTCTATATTTCAGGGACCTACAAGTAGAGGTAAAGTAGTACTTTACATATTGGAAAAATCATTCTGGTACCGAACCCACGGACGTAATAAGGCTTTATAGGTATTCATACCAATATTTTTCTTTACGTAACGTTTGATTTTTGTTTTTTAGATCCAGTAGGTACTTTTTACGCCAAAACAGTTGATTATCTAATTTTAAACAACATTTCAATACGAAATAACATATCCAGCCATCCGTGAATAACAAACAATAGCTTTTTAATAAAATATTCAAATAAAATTCTCATTTGACCGCGCCATGTTAAATTTTTAAGGCATTATAATTATAAAAAAAAATTGAAAATTTGATAACTGATTCTAGCACGACAATATCTTCATCTTCATAAAATTTAAGTCAAACACCATCCATGATAAAAAAATAAAAGTACCTGCGTCGTAATTGCACATTAATCTCAGAATATAAAATTATTTGCCGGTCGAAAACTCCGCCCTAAGTGAGATTGGCGCGAAATTGTTTCTCAAATAAGTAGCTCGGCGTTGTAAGTTAATGGAAATCTGTGGTAAGGCTGTGTAATATTGCCCCCACCCAATCCCGCGGAATCGTTCGCCCTATGTACACCAACCGCACCTATGTATGAGGGAATACATTTGAATCTGAAAATCTCCGCCTCTGTGAAATCTTTAATACGTTTCACCTGTTTTACTGTGTTTGTTCGTTTAGTCGTTCTCAAAGATTTATTGCAAATCGGTCTGAGCGTGCATAATTGTTTAACGGCACAGCGTCTATTACAAAACAATACATTTATAATTAATAAATAATCGAGGTAGGAAAATCAATTTGCAATATGAAACTTAAACGCATTACTTTTTTTCAATTGGTTATGCTTTTATAGTTACTTTTGAGGGGAATTTCTTATTCATAAAAAGACTAACACGCACGTAACGTACGTAATGTAATTTTTCATAACTCTACATATTGTTTTGTTGTATAAAGGATTGTTTTACTTAATCCAAAAAAAATATTCAATTAAAAAGATTGAATTTTTTGCAACTTTTTAAAATTAATTTTAATATCTATGCTTTATATACAGCAGATCTTTTTTATCGTATCTTAAATAACAAATTTGTTTACACAATATTTTGAACTAATTCTACTTAATACTTTCTTGGTTAAAAGGTCAAAGGCATCAAAAATCTGTATTAAATTTGAAATTGCTGGTTTTAGTAAATATCATAACGAAATGTAGATTTTCGATACGCTCTGCCAATATTTGGGCATTCCAATTATTAGCTATTATTCTATTGTATCTGCGTTGCATTGAAACATGCTGTAGAATATTAAATTAAACATTGCTGTTTACTGACCAATTATGGCTGGAATGTTATTAATGTATTCTGTTTTTTAAATTATATGAATGCTTCTAGGATTTGTAATATTTTAAAATGAATTTCGATATTTTTGTTTTATATTTAAATATTTCTGTAACACCATTTTGTCCCGAAAAAAGCATTGAAAATAGTTACTTTTGACTACTTACTAATAATACCTCCGACATGTATTATGTAATTTATAAACTTGGACACGAAACACATGAACATACAACATATTTTACTGAAACCACGGTACTGAAAAAATGCCATAGTAGAATATTTCAAATCTAAGCAATGATCAGCATGTTTGCAATTATTTACCGGTACAGAACAAACTCAACTCGTATTTATTTAGGTTGTAGATACAGTTGCAAGCTAATACAAACAGATAAATAGCCCTTATTATGTTTACATAGACTACCGCTAAATTGATTCTGTAGTTACTGTGAAATATTAAAAGTGATTATTCATTAATGTTCGATTTTTCAATGGTGAGATAAATAAAAACAGTGCAATAAAGTACGATACGACTGATTTTAAAAATAACGTTCTCTATGTCTCAAAAGTTTCGAGAGACATTCTGTGAAGTCAGTTATTTGAGAATTCGTTGGATAATTTTTACTGACCGTTTAAAGGTCATGCCAGGTAATTCATGAGAATACAATCGGTAAATAAAAATAGAAGCATACTCTTTAAGTATTTAGTAGTACTTTAACATTTACGGGAAGTTTTCTTACACTATACTGACGTACGCGTATATTTAAACTACACGTAATTTAAATACTACCGAATAACGATTAACACAAATGCAAGAAAATTAACTCGGAAGGTCGTAGACGTGATTATAACTTGTGAATTTCTATACGGACTCACAGTCATCGGAGTCAACGAACACAGAACGAGTATAAAGTGATCAATAAGTCCACGCAATAACTGTGAAGTACATAAACAGTAAACAACGCAAGGGCGTGATGTCATCAGCGAGCAATTGCAACGCGAGCGAGTAGATACTAGCGCTGTGTGCTCGCAAGCGAAGTGATAAGATGCCGAGCGAGTGAGGCGCGCCCTGGGCGGGGGCGGCTCGCGGGCTGCCGGCTGTGATGCGATGGGCCAGGACTGGTGCTTCCGTAGGAAGCGGAAGCGCAGCAGCAGTCAGGAGGACTCCCACACGCATCACACCCGGTAAGTAAGGTAGATGCGACCGAGGAGTGAAGTGATAGTGCGCAGACGGGTAAAGTGCGCTCTTCACAGAGCAATATCCACGGCACCACATAGGGTTGTCACGAATATCAGCATCAGCAATAAAATCAATGCTGGTTTTATTGCTGACATTCAAATGGCGACATATATGATAAAGACAATGGAGTCATGTGGTAGTTTTAATTAAAATATACAAAATCGTCACCTAATCATCGACGATATATTAGATGATGTAAGAATCTGTACCAGCAACAACCCTGGTACCACCTATGATATGTAATTGATGATTCTAAATAAATGGGCAGTTGCGAACATTACCTTATGCATTGTTTCGGTAAGTACCATACACGCTCCGGGAACAATCGAACATAGTATTGTGTCTGTTATGGTCAGCCATTACGCACTGATATCCTTGGTATAACGTAGACGTATTGCAAACGAATAGATAGATACTAATAAAGTTGGTTCGCACGCGAAGGGCTGTAATGACGAGCGGGTGATTGGCGGTCTGTACGTGAGTAGCTTGCGTGTTGGCTGTGATGAGATAGAACCAGATTTTCCAGGGTAAATAAGGGACGGAAACAGAAACAGAGTAAGTACCATATTACCGTCGTAAAGAAGAAAGTAGCAATGGAATACACTTTTATGCAGCGTAAGGGCAACGTAGGCACAGGTATGTTGGTCTGGGATTAAAAAATAATGTGCGAATCGTATTCCTTGTCTACGATGTGATAAAAGGTGATTAATGGTGTATTGGGCGTTGGATTTTCCATCTAACCTTATTTTTGGCTTAGACTTTTAAGACTTGGTTTAATAAATAAATAAATGAATTCTCCAGAATGACACACCAATTCCCTAGTTCCAAACTAAGCTTTATGCTTGTCCTATTAATACTACGTGAACGAATGAATAAACATACTTAAATACGTTTAAAGACCAACGGGCCTGTCTAAATATAATAATAATAGACTTATTGCTATTCGAACTTTGCCTACTCCGGGGATTCGTGTCTTCCTATTATTGATTAAAATAATAATAAGAGTTCATAAAATTCTTATTGACTTTCGTTGTTGTTTAAAAATATAAACGTTGAGCGACTAGGCACATTTTTTTTTTTTTCATGCCCTACATGCTCAAAGTACAACATCCTTGAATCTGAAAGAGATGAGTAATAAGGTAAATATTGTCATATGTTTGTTTATCCTGCAAGCACCATAGTGCATACACCCCATACACCAACGCAAATATTTACCGAACACGAGTCTTCGCAAAGGCTAACCAGACCTTTTAGCCAGCTACTTTGTGGCAAAATAGTTAGCCAGGGCAGAACTCCACTCTCAAGATTGTGCAAAGCCGCAATAAGATATTAACATCGCGTTTCTGATGCTGCGGTTCAACTACAAAGTCAGAAGCCTCGAAGGGCTCTCTAGATCCGCTCCTGTCTTCAAACTCGTATTGGAACTAATTTCAGCACCTACTCAAATAGCGGCATGTCGTGTTCTTTATTAATGACAGAAACCATGTCGATATCTTTTATTTAAGGTACTTTGTGTCGTCGTAATACTTCATATAGCCAACAGTGTCCAGTGCGTATTTGACACGCGTATTTGGTTCGGCTGTTGTATTTTTCATTGGATCTTAAATATTTCTTTTTGGTAGCAAATGTTTATTTATGCAAAATTCTCAATATTCTTAAATGGACCAAATCCAAGTCGACTGACATTATATAGGTACCTAACGTTTTTGTTTTTTGTTATTTCAAACCCAGAGATTTCGACATACAAATAAGTATTATTATTATTATTAATAAGAATTAGAAGCCGCCCACTGGTAGAAATTCGACCATAATCTGATCTGACTCCGAGATAAGTAGCTTAAGCACTTGTGTTACGGATATCAGAATCAACAGTTGTATTACAAATATATACCTACTTAAATATTGGATATTAACCAGACACAGAACAAACACAAGTATTAATCATACGAATGTTTGTCCTGGGTGAGAATCGAACTCACAACTCTTGGCGCATGGGGCAGGGTCACTACCGACTACTACAGTTTAATATTACTTAAATTAATAGTAGCATTCGGCACCCCTTCTCTATATAAACTCTAAGTGTTCGAAATTTCATACTCCTCCGTCCGCGCAATTTTAGTAAAAAGGGGCACACAGTTTTTGCTTCACTATTAATATAATAGATAAAAAAAGAAATGAGAAAAAAACGAATCAAAACACAACAATGGTTTATCACTTTTGTAGTGGACACCAATAACAATATAGACTAGACCAATAGAAAATTCGGGGTTTGCAAGGATTTTTACAATTTGACATATTGTTTTTTGTATACTGTTATATCTTCACATCAAATTAGAAAGAATGCAAGAACTTACTATCGGATGTCACCACTTTTCAATTTAAGAATAACTAGTTGAGCTTTATTTAAATCAAGTTTAAAGTAATTTCAAGTATTAGGCCAGAAAAAATACATACATTTACCTGTAAAATGAGTTCTTAAACGAAACTTTTCTCTTTTAACACATCGATTGATTAACCTTTAATAGAGTTGACGCAGCATCATATATTTAAGCTATTATGCAAACCTTTGTTGTAGCTTTTCATGAGTTGCCATCTTCTAATACGTCCAGGATAATCAACTTATCACAGCTTCTAAAATACGTAAAAGTCGCGGTGATATTTAAATTTCGATCACTCATTCTATTTTTAACCAAACGAATGTGCATTCTTTTTTTCAACAGGAGATAAATTGGTTTGACTTTTCAACCGAAAGTCAATTGCACTAGCCTCGTTACGTCTGTGATAAAAAAAAACGCTTAAAATAATTGGCATCTGTTTTCTCCAACGATATGTGTTCAAGAGCAGGAATTGTATCATTAAATGGATCCAATTACTGACTTCACGTTATTATATTGTACAGAATACCGTGTTTCAATTTAATGCTCACTTCTGCTATCGACATCTAATTTTCTGTTAATCTTAGCGTTATGTGCCTACGTAATTACATTTCAGTAATTACGTACGATTAACAGGTAATACGAAATGTAAATGGCCTAATATTATCATAATCAAAGCGTGGGAGATATGAATGGTGTTATCAAACATATTCCTTACCTTATTACGGATTTAAAATACCCTCTTTATAAAATATTGATGCCTTTTTTAACTAATCAGACATAAATGTTTACTACATTTTTGTTATTGCAACCCTTTTATCCAAAAATTAAATCTCCTCACAATCGTATGTTATATGAACAATGCATTGCAGATACTCGTACGTATCCCTTGTATGTATTAATTTTAAATAATATTTCTTTGTACTATCCTAAGACTTACGTTTGCTCATGCATAAATCTACATAACATGTTTGAACCAAAGCGCTCTAACACATCTAGGTATCTCTTCCCCTATTAACAGGCTCCAAGCCGATTATAATGCTGTTAGTAAAAATATTTAGTCTTAGTATATCTAAATTTAAAAATAAATGAAGCCTGCTAATGTCTAATAATATTTAAATTCAAACATTTATAACATAAATATGTTTTTTTTAAGCTAAGGTATGTCTTATGCTCCCAACATTCTTTGTTTGTGCTTTCCGTGGCAACAACTCTTGTATATTCATTCTGTAAATTTTTGCTTTTAAGGTCTATGATCTTGTTGGTTGTCTAAATAAATAAATCGCGTATGACACTTATTACCTCCTCCTTCTGTTTTAATTCACATATCATGAATATAAACTACAATAATATAAAATTTCTCGTCCGATATTTCCACGTAATAGAGGTGTTTATCGGAAGTACACTTTCTATATACGAATGTTTCTTTGCTTTTTAACTTGTTTACTCGTATAGTGTTAAGCTGGAGGTTTTAAAAAAATATACCTTCGAAACTACGAAAAATCGCAGAACATAAATAAAAGTTCAAACGTTTTCCACGTGGCATTCCTCTTGACACGCGGAAACATGTGGAAAGGAAAATAAAGAAGCATTTTTATATCTACGTATACGAACATCTATGACAAGGGTCCTTAGGACTCAAAATAACTCCAATTTTATAAGTATAAAATAAAATTAATAACAGCGTCAAAGAGTTGCAAATACTAGAATGTGTTTTCGACTTGACTTTCAAGCAAGCTTCCATGTAGCTGGTAGTTTGGTAAGTCATAAGAAACCTAATTCCAAAAATATTAAAATAAATCGATCTGTTAAATTAGCGTTTCCGTTAAATCACCACCAACTACATCAACCCTAAAAAGAATAGAAAATCTCATTGCTGGTCGTAACCGAATACCCACTAAAGAGCGGCAGTTGATGGAAAGCGCTCCCCAGCGGCAGTGCGGGCGACACCGACGACTGGTAATTGCATCGTAATAGCCATTATTGGCCTTCTGTGCTTGCTCCGATTAGCTCGGCGCAGCCGGCCCTTTAATTCTGGCCCGCTGTGTCACACTAACTAGTGGGTGATGTTGACGCAATTATCTCCTGATACAACCCTTCAATTGCCGGTAATTCGTCGCAATGATCCGACAGTTGAGTGTCACCGTTTACCTATTTGCTCACGTCACTAGATTAATGTCTTTTTTATGTTTTGCGCTTAGTCGCCGCACTTGGAATTGAATTATACGGAATGATATGCATCCAGTGTTTTCCAATTACTTTTGTTGTCAGGTTCTATTTTTAGGAACTACGTATTTACTAGATGTTTCTTGTATTTACTTCAAGTTGTTCAATACGTTCTTAAAGATTTTCGATAATGTGAAGCTTTCGATTTAGCTCAATCTCTTGTGAATTTTAAAGTGAAATAATTCTAGATGATCATACTTTGAGCTGTTACTGACCTGAGGCAGCCAGATGATTATTTTATCTATAGGAAAAAGATTACCTCAACTTTTAAATTAGGTAGGTTCTAATATCCATCAATTTATTTCGTAACACCACATTTCTTTTCTTACGTCTTATCTGAAATCATTAAAGTCGTTCTACATTTGAAACTAAATTCCAACTGTAGTTTCAACTATGAAATAATTCGTGGAAAAAATACACAAATTGTCCTACATAGAATATTGTATTGGAGGGTGTATAAACTACTATTTTATTTGCGTGCGGAGATTATATTGTGCACAGGTGCACACTTTATGCGTCAATAATGTATTTTGCTCCCGATTTAACTATTCATTCTTGATATCCGATGAGACTACCGTCACCATTGTCGTATTAACGCATTCTACAAAAGCTATTCTGGTAAAATAGCTTCAGTTGAATATTTGTAGTGTCACTAGCGTAGTTGGCTGGATAACAGTATCGGCCTTGAGAGCCTCCGATATAATTATCCTCAACAAAAACCTGTTAATCTTACTTTGTTCACGTAATTAGAAATGTCTTACCGTATTTTAGTAGCTAACTAGATTTACCTGGCGTTGTTACTGTAATTCTACAATCGCCCCTGGAACGTGGCGGGCTTGTACCTATTATAATATATATAAATATATTTTTGACTTATTAAAGAATAAATGATGGCCATCCTTTTCGATTTTTAGCTAGATCTATCATCATAGGTGGTATCGTTGTCAAATAAAAAAATAATGAGTTTCAATAATATCTACTTGCGGTTACTGTGATATTATTAAATGTATTAAGGTTTAGGTTACAACATTAATTAGGATGGCCAAAGCTAAAGCTTTTTTAAAATTGTTAATACTATTTTGACGTTTATAATATTTGTGAGGTGGTAAGGATCGTGCCATATGACGTTCGGTCCTCTCTGCCTACCCCGCTAGGGAAGTGGCGTGAAGTTTAGTTAGTTATGATATTTGTCTTATTTTATTATTTTGATCCGCAGACGCATTACGTATTTTTGTACTGACCTGACCATACATATATATCATCACGCCCGCAATCCCCGAAGAGGTGGGCGGAGTCAAATGGGTAGCGAGCCCCATTAACCACTTTTACCAGAAATAAAACATGGGTTAGATGGAAAATGCTGAAAAAGTAATGCAAGCAGCTAGCTCGTCGCATCTTCTTATACATCCAACACCCGAAACGCATGCCCATTACAACAATGATAGGCAAGACCAAAGTTGGTTTATTCTTTAAAATTCCAGACCAACATTCCAGATCGACCATACCGCATGATTACAATATCAGAATCGTAGAATTCACGCTCAATAATTCCCTTTCCACGTACGCGCGTTTCTTGCCTACACGCTTGCAAACCATATCTTCGCTCAAACTTTACGAGTTCCAACTTTACAATAATAATACCCAGTCCTTCACCACGTGGGCACATACGCCTTACCGTAATAATGCCAAAGTTCATACAATATAGCGACCGCACCCCCCGATTCGACCGCAAATCGTAAAGCGTATCTTCACTTGTGACAGCACATAACATAAGATGTTTATCCATTCTCGACCTTGAGTGTTCTTGGCAGCTGCGTACTAATTACATTATTATACGTTACATAGCGACGTAGGAGCGTGTATAAGGCGTTCATTATGCATAGACAATCCGACGGAGGAGGAGTACAGTAATTGCATCTCCATGCAATCCCACAGTAATTATCTCTGGCCACAAGCGTAATAATACTCGTACGGTGGACAGGCACGGCAGTTACACGCCAAGGCTGTTACAAACAATGCTGCTGTGATGAATCGGACAACATGTTTAGACGGCACCGAGGAAATTGTTAGGAAGGCACGCGTCACTGTGTTGCTGAACAGGAAACCAGGTATTACATAAATATATTATACATGTATCAGTGCCGTTATTTTTTTAGAGAAGGCAATGTGAAGCTATCTTGCCACTAACTTTAATTTTTATTTTGGAGCTCTTCATTAATTAGGACACATGATTTCATGGGTTAAAATAAATATTATTTTTGTCTTAAATGTTTCGAGAAGTTTGCTGCTTCTTACTTACGTACATAATATGTAAATAGATCAATATTATCTATTACGCTATAAATCTTTATCCAGTTTGAACCAGATTAGAATACACTTGGCTGATATATTCTTGAACCCATAATACATTCTCGAGCTAAATTGATCTATTAAAAGAGGTAATGTGAGTGAATTGATCCCCATAACTACATATAAATATTTTTCGTTGAACATTAAACTACGTTTCAATGTATTGGGTCGTCTAATACATTTTAACATTACATTTCTGATTGTTAGTAGGTAACAGTGCCGTTTTACTATATACGTATAATTTTATAATGATGTGATTACCTAGTGGCAGCGCAATAGGTACCAATGGATCGTATGATCATAAATTATATATTACTGTCATAACTTTTACAACAAATTCATCAATAGTAGATTTTTATAAGGTGTACATCTTAATTAACTACAGCGTATATTATATTCATATAAAATTAAAAAGTAGTGCCACGTGGCTAGTTCGTCGCCTACATAATCCAAACCCAACACTAAATGCACTATAGGTCACCTTTTTTGACATGGTGGGCAAGGACCACAATTGGCATATTCGTTTTAAGTTCAGACCGACATGGAATAAAAAAAATTGGTTATTTGATCTTATTTTGGTCATAATCAATACCATTAAGAACACTATTTATTGGTTATTTTAAAGTGGCAATTATATTTAATCGTATCTGTATGTACTCTGTAATCGTAGCTACCGAAAAATGATAATCATGATAACTGTGATAGAAGGGCTGCTGAGAGCTTGACTAAATGTTTATATGTTGACTAGACGTCTTAAATCATCTATAATTAGGTTTTGTTAAAAAATTCTAACAATTTTCAAATCTATTTTAGTATGTGAACAACATATCTGTTCGTGTATTCTACTACTTTTCAATGAGATGAAGTGTGAAGAATTTTAATGGTTATTGTTTCTTAAAATTGCTATTTTGTACGTCTGCTTAGTGTTATGTATTTTTGAAGTTTGCACGAACAAACAAAACAAAACACTAAAGTACAAAAATAAACGTTTTTCTAGGTTACTCGCGCTCTAAACTATTGAAAAGAATGTAATGAGATTCTGTTCCCTAATAAAACCACGTAGAGTCCTAATCCAATAATCGTAATTAAATAAATTATTTCTTAAACGAATTAACTGAACTTTCTGTTTTCTAAAAGTTTACCGCCGAACAACTGACAAGTAACTGTTGCTTGAAAGAAACCTAGTTGAATATACCTTATTTACATGTAACTTGCAAGCAAATTAAATATTGATGTATCAGGCTCAGGTATATCCTTCTTCCTGAAAGTCATCTTCTAACCTAAATCTATTAAAGTGAAATCAGTTGTCGTGATTCGCAGCAAGCTTCAGTGGATACATTGGCAGTTTTCGCGTGACCTACAATCGAACGCACCGGTCGGCGCACTCCAAAAGGATCCTTGTGACGAGGGTGTAAGCGCCACTTCCGCTCGGCGGCGCGCGGACTTGCGTCATTTCCTACACGAGGGTTGCGTGCCGGCGTACGCATGCGGCTCGCCCCCTGCGACCCCCGGCAAGATGGCGGCCCCAACATGGCCGACCCGCAGCCGCAGGATGCTCCGTGACGCTGCTTTTGTCCGACACGAAGTTGACACGATTTTCCGGCGCGCTGTACACCTGGAGCCGCACATCCGCACGGAAAACGCCGGTGCCATCGATCTATCGCTCCCGTCTCCCCGGCCCTGCCGATACCGACCGCGCGTGCAACAAGTGACATCGCTCAAAACTTGCATGAACAAATGACGCTCTCGAATTATTTTCTTGCTGTGATGTGATTGTGGGTCGCTTATAAATATAGAACGTGCCCTTTCGGTCCGTAGCGGCGCGGGTGAGCCAGCAGCGAGTGACGTCGGCCGCTCACGGTCCCCGCGCCGCGCAACGTCAACAGTGCCGCGTCACGGATCCGATTCCTCGCTCACATAAATATTATCAACAAGCACGCGTGCCGCCCGCAGGCGCCGCTTTGTAACGTGCTCGCACCTCGTCGGTGATCCATGAGTGCCATACGAGATAACCTACACGAGTGTCACAACGCATCAATAGACTGGCTAATCGATCCCATGAGTAATTGGAAATCAAGTCGCTCAGTTAACTAACTATAGATATGATAACACGGGTGCAGTGTTCAAAACGCGTGCCGGCGTCTCGGCTCGTCCAGTACTGTAGGAGTCGCGGCCGCGCGTGAACCGCGCTCCGTACGCTCCGCACGTGCCCCTCACGCTGTCTTGTGTTTACAGACGGCGGACACGGCACGTCATCCGTGATTGACTATTGATTATGAGTGTGTGAACTTGAATCGATGCATTCGTCACGAGTGTGTTTGTGGGGAGGGGCTGGGCGCCGCGCGAGACGTGTGGCTCGATAGCCATGCTGACGTTCGTGTTCGCGGTGTGGTCGGCAGCACGCGCGCTGGGCTGGGCGTGCGACCCGGTGCCCGCCACCCCGGAGGCGGACGAGGCGCCCGTGCTGCCGCGGCTGCGGTCCGCGCGCGCCTCGAGCGACCTCTCCACGCTCAGCGCCACCACCACTAGCTCCAGCCAGACCAGTAGCGGCGAACACCCCAAGAGGTCCACGCCTCGTACACCTTTGTTTATAAAACATACAAACAATATGAGTTATACGTTACAGCCAGACCAGTACGATAGCTTAATGTTTTATATTGTTTTTCCTAAAATACTCTATAAGTTTTGAAAACAACATGAATATCAGACATTTCTAGTGAAACATTCATATAATGGCATATTCTTGCGGTTGAAATTTTCATAATAACCTTACAATTACGGTTTGTTCGGCTTCATAATTAAACCGGCAGGAATTATTCTCTTACAAATATTAATTAAACGTCAATTAAGGAAAATGATTCCCTTTGTTGTTAATAAAACATTGTCCTCGTCGACAGCTATCGCATTAGCCATAATATTATTTAAAAATCCTTTTCTTATATCAATCGTTTTATCGGGATTTTGAGCTCAAGAATATAGTAAATAATTTATCAGTAAGATAAGAACGCCACAAATATATAGATAACATCACAATGATTGAAACTATAGTAGGAAACTTATCGTTTTAGGTATTCCATTACACTTGTCTACGTGAGGTGTTAAGTATACCTATAAGTAACATACATTAAACATTTATATTACCTACCTACCTACGGTGAACAAGTAATTTTTATGAGATATAACGAATTAAGTTATAAAAGTATATAGTAACAAGCAGTTCAAATATAACATTGTAGTTATAACTAACAGACCTTATTAACTTAGGACAGTGTTTATCACGTGAATCCCTATAATGATTTTAATCCACAGTTGAGTTAGCTAGCAACGTGTGTGAATAACTCATATTGTTATTCGTCTGAAACCGGTGGGGTCTTGTGTAAGACAGGTATTAAACACGTATAATCATTTTATCTAATCGTGAGTCGGTATCAACCTTTGTAGATAAGATAACACAGATGTCTTCTGAACTAAAAATATCACGGTAAAATGTGACCAAATCTAAGTAAATCACGATTTTTAACCGACTTCAGAAAAAGGAGGAGGTTCTCAATTCGACTGAATTGTTTTTTTTTTTTTACTTTTCATATGCATTTTTATTATTTTCATTAGTGCTGATAAATTGGATTTATGCATTTCAACTTAGTTAAATCAGTTTAATAAACGGTGTTATTTTAGTAGAAGCCTTACTTGTCTACTGACTCTAGTTCAGGATTGGCTACCACTCGGATATTAATATAGCACACCAATAGTGATCACGCATATTAGCAAAGAAAAGAATTAATATGTTGGTCCATTACCATAGATAATGGAATCAACCTTGAATATCAGATAATATAATCAATGGTAATTTATTGTGCTATTTATTTGAAGTCTATAATAAGAATAATATGGTTATTTGATATGCATTAATCTATTCCAGAAAATAACATGGTAACTAATTGAAATTCTAAATTACGCGGTATTTTTCTCAGCCATGCTGTGCAAGTTGCTCTATAAGCAGCACAATAATTATGTTCCACAATCCATCTGGTAAAGTGTCTTTAAATACGTGAATTACACCGCCAAGTTTTACGATATCAAGAACAACACGTTATATTACATATTTATTAGACGAAGTCGCGAGCTACCATTATAACCTTCCACGATTGAGATTCCTGTTAGATTTAAAATGAAATATTAGCAACGATCATAAATAACATTAATTCCTTAATATACTAGGTATTGAGTAAAACCTGAAATTAAATTTACCTTTGAGAATTACCTTACTTAGCAACCTAACTACTTACTTTAAATGTCTTAGGTATTACAAAAACGCAGCGTTACTTAAATATTTCACCGATATCCTCTTGTTAAAGGTACGTGTTCTTGAAGTACATACAAATTACACCTGATTGTTACAACGTACTGAGAACAAAACCGGAGCCATCTATCCACGTCTCGATATATGCAAACATTTACAATTAATTAATTTTACCTTTATTGTCTCCCCGTCCCCATTAATATGCGGAGAGTGACAAATTAATTGATTCATTTATTCATATAGCAGTACCTGTGTAGAGTGAAAAGCTCCCCATTTACATACTCCAGGCGTTTTATTGTAGTAAATTGAATAGAATGTAAGGAAATTGGAGTAACGCAGGAAAATGAATATTATATAGCAAACCGTACTACTTATAACGGAATTCCTTTTAGATAGAACCAGTAGAATGAGGTCTGGCTAAAGTATTGTAGTAAAGAATCCTATCAAATAAAGTTTGCCTAAAAAAAAATCAAGGTTTCTTATCCGCGACTTCGGTCAGTAACTTCGATAGAGCGTTTTGCGTATTATATTGTGTTGGAATGCTTTTTAGAGTTCATTCAAGATATCGGCATCGATTGTGATCTAAATGACCAGTTAGTAATACACAAATATGTATTAATGACGCTAATGTTATAGAATGTAAATGTTCTATATTAAAAAAACAGTCAAGTGCATACCGGACTTGCGCATCTAGGGTTCTGTACAAATATATCCATTACTGGAATAAAAGCTCGCAATATTCAGTACAGTCCTATATTTAGATAATTTTCTTGGACCCTAATATCAAAGGCATATTGATTCCTGGTATATAACCGCGATTTTTTTACACTATCCCAATATCATCTAGCCATTTGCCTAATGGTTAGGCCAATGGGAAGTAGGGACGTTTGACTGGCCCGTTGGTTGAGTGGTCAGAGACCCTGGGCACGAAACCAAGGGTCGCGGATCGAATCCCGCTAGGGGCAAATGTTTCGTATGATGAATATAGACATTTGTACTCGAGTCATGGATGTTTATAAACTTATTTAAGTATGTCTATCCGTTCACCTAGTATCCATAGCACAAGCATAAGCTTATTTGGGACTAGGGAATTGGGTGTGTCAGTCGGATGAAGAATTTATTATTACTCTGTGGATTTGACCTTATATTGAGTTAGACACTCGTTATATATGCATTTTAAGACACAATTTATGAACCCTATTTTTTAGAATTAAAATATTTTTTTACGCATAATATTATCGTAACCTAATTAAATATAGAGTATATTGAACGCCGCATAAACAAACAAACAATATACAAAAAGCGGTCGAGACGGACACTTGTCTCATTGAGTTCCCACTTATCCCACACGGCGAACCGAAAATATAATAAAAGGAAGCTCTTTCAAGTTGTTCTAGTCCATTGGGTCTTTTGACTTCAGTCCCAGCCCACATCTGAGTCTTAGCGTAATTCAGTCGGGTTCCACTCTAGATCGCCGAGTGAAAAGAATGCCGTAGTACGTACTAGCTTGCTGCTCCGATGCCCTTCGATAGGTAATAAAATCTTTCAATAGACATTCTTATTGTGCACGTCTTAGCTATTATTGCCTCAGAGTCTGTATACAGTAGGTACAATAAGGGCGAGTATAAAGTAATCTCGGCTGTAGATACTACTGTTGTTACTTATTAACCTGGTGTTATTCAACATTGTCGTGCTGAAAGGATTGCGTAATTAATCAACGTAAAGAGACGGGTTTACTGTCCAGGGCGCGCCAAACCTACGAACAATATTTTATGTACTAACTGAACCCGCGTCGTATAATGAACATTGGAATCTTCTGTTAATATTTTCTATAGTTAATTATGCACAATTTATTCACAAAAGCCGAAATAATTTTAACATTTGTGGGACAAAATCGATTAGATCTAAATTAGAAACGACCTTGCTTATCTGGGCCTAAAATGCCTTATTATAGTGTTTTCAGTTTCATTAATCAATAATTAATAGGTACCTATATAAAACAAGAAATATATATAGTTTCATCAATAGCTATAATAAACGTACCTAAACAAATCATGATCCAACCTTCATAATATAATAATACCTAACACAGAAATGGAAAGGGGGCACTCAAAAATATTGGTGATATAATCACGAAAAAAATAAAATGGGAAACCAAAAAAAAATTGTCTTACATAGAAAACAAGAGTCAGACATAATAAGTTTTGTATGTATATTGTACATACACCACACATATTCGGTGCATTGCTTACTATGAATTTCGCACGTGGGTACATGGGTACCTATTATAAAATGAAGTCACTCTATTATTTCACTGCCATCGTTCCATGATGACCTAATTCTTAGATTTCCGTTCATTATGTCAGCCACCTGACACGATTACAATGGGTCCATATTGGGTCGAATTCATTGATAAGGTATATTTTATAACGTTTTTTGGCATACTCATCGTTTCGCATAATGTTCTTACAGAATAAATCATTGGGCATACGTTATTTTCCCATAATCTATTTTTAATAATAATAAATAATCTTTTTTTTTTCTTGCATAGCTAGTTTAACTATAACGATTACGAATCATAACATGTATTGGTACATCAATGTATGGCATAAACATTACAAAGTCATATTTATAGAATACCATAATGTTAATGAGCATAAAATTTACAAACAATACAATAACACCTATAGCAGCATGCAAGCAAGCATGTAGCATGCAACATGCAGCAAGCATGCAACATGCAAGCAACATGCACGCAAGCATGCAGCATGCACGCAAGCATGCAGCATGCAGCATGCAAGCAAGCATCCCAGGTGAATATGGGACAAAATTATTAAAATGTATCATGAATTATTGAATTACTAAACTTTGTTAATATATTTACATACCATTAAATTTTAATGTCTGTATTGCGTTATAAAATGATCAATATTGAGGTAATCAAATGGTATCAAAATATGTAACTTACTGTTAGATATTGGGATAAGTATCTAAAATCAGCCGGTGCCTACCTCAACAACAATACATAATATTATGTTTCGTAATCAACGTGTGACGTATTTATTGGCAGTACTCATATAGCAATAAGAGATTATTCACTCAGTATTTCCCAATAGTAGATATTATATTTATTTTTACTTGACCACAGTAACTACGCCAAAAGTTTCTTCGTTAATTCTTACACTTCTTTAAGTTACATTTAGTAGAAGATCCGAACCTAAGTCAATCTTCACCGAGCTGATAATAGAATGAAACATATTTTATAATAAATTTAGTATATTAGAAAATATATTAAAAATGGGTTGGCTAAAAAAATCCTGGAGTAACTATTATTAAAAAAAAATTATAATTGATCTTACGAAAACGATATTGGTGTCATAATTGACCAAATCTGTGCTAAGTACAATATTGTTGAACCAAAATGTTTTCCGACTTTATTTATACAATCTATCTAAAGAACTTTAAACTTGAAATCTGCGTACTGGTCTGGTCTGGATTAGTGGTGGTAGCTGACAAATGACGTACATAGGTGGAGCGAGGCACCACGGCGATGGAGTGCAAGGGGTGCCTCTCGAAGACCCTTGAGAAGACCTCCCGTCTCCGCCCGAAGACGGACTACTGGAAGGTACAGGATTATGAGAACTCTGAGGATATGGGGCACAATACAGCAAGAAAAAATATTATCTTTAAACATGGTATATTAGAAAGATGGAATTCTGAACGCATGTTCTATGTGAACTCTTAATGAATATTGCATAACCTTATTCTAATAATTTATTTTTATTAATCTGGTTTTCATTAATGTAGTAAAACACGATAATAAAAAGGTACAGATTCAGAGTGTCTTAATTGTACTATGTAACATACAGCAAATGCGAATCATATCCAAGTTGAATGAAGAACAATTATATTCATAAAAATCTGAATACCATAGACACTAATTTATTATTATAAAGCATACTTGAATACACACTTACACATAAACGGCTTAAACCAAACTTCAATCTAAAATACCCCAAAAGATTAAGTCAACTGGCAAACCACGTCGCAACCTTAACTGGAATCAAGAATGTCGTGTGTTTTGTTACAAGGGTTCGGGAGTATGATACTCGGCATCACAGACAACTACGGCAACAGTAATTCTAAACATCTCTCATTATCCCGCGTGTAATCACAAAGGTTCCCGGAGTCCGGCGGATGTGTCAAAGGGCCCAAACTGGCGGTCGCATTCCACAACTTTGAACATTTCGCCCGTTGAAAGGTGCCACCTGTTCCAATTTTACTGGGACTGTCCCGATCTCGGTAAAATATTACCGCTTTTCGAGAAAGAAAACCAACATTGTTCGATGTTTTATTATCGCTGAATTTCTTAAGGCTACACAGACTGCTCACACGGTTATTTTTGTTATTAGCACAGTGAGCTTGGAAAATATGCACATTTCCTTTTTTTTTAACAGACTGCCCCGATTTTTCACCAAAAGCTGGCAACCCTGTACTCATCTCACGCACGAACCCCGGTGACGAGCGATCCTACGTCATACAGGGCAATGACCTTACCTTTCATCAAAAGTTGTTTCGAAGTAATTTTGCGGTTACATATAATCGGGATCTTAATTAACATTGAATTCACATAATGGCAATCAGAAGGGAAATGTGTTAAGTCTTTAAAGTTTTGCGATTTCGCACGAAAACAATTTCTAATTTTATGTTGAATTTTGAAAACCAAAATAGATTCTTGTTTGAAGTTTAAATTTGTTTTGACCTATAAATAAGCACATTTCTGTTATAATCAAGTTCCTAATTTACTTTTTGCACCGTTAGAATTTAAGTTAAAAGTGAATCTACCTATTCAGATTTTATGAGAAAAAATGCTTTTTACGCAACAAGAAAATGTCGCATAATAAATATTTTTTACAATTACCAAGGAAAATTAGGCAAAGCTATTTATATTTAGGGTAGTCTTTTATAACGCCAAAGTAGTAAAAAATGAGTTTCGTCCACGATTACAGAGGCGGCACGGGTCAGTTTTTAAATGTAAAAAAAAAAAAAAAGAAAGATGAATCAATTTTACTGCTATTGTATGTTTATATTCTATCTCTTCAATCTCTTTCAAAGCATCATGTAAGTATACGATAATTTTGAATTTATAATTGAAAACGCGAAGTGATAGGTACCAAAACATTAACAGTAGAAGGCGGAACAAAAACCTCAATACTACTACTTATTTTTTATGAAAACACATTTTTTATGTAAATAAATTCTTGAAAACCATACAGATATAGGTACTTAGCTTACAAACCATTAAAACATTGGTAAATTATTTATTTTCGTCCATTTTGCCATCAGAACTTTTCTCCGGAGTCACCTTTAACTTTAGCCATTAATAAAATCCTCAGGAAAAATAACAATCATTAATTAATTATCCATGCATATAGCAACCTCATCAGACTTGCCAACTTTTTGCCAGTTTAAGGTTTCATAGGAATATTTTGTATCTAATACAAACAATGACTGTAATAATGCGCTTTTCAATATTTTATTGCTTGTGATATAAGCAATTTTTACCTGAGTAACTTAAATAATTAAAGACTAACAATTGGCTGAAACTTATTTTCGAAAAAAGCGCAACAATTCACCAACTATACTTATCTACTTTTGACGTTGTCTACGACTGTTGGCGAAAAACAATCACCGAGCGTGTTTATTTCATCCTTGGACAGAAATAAAATCGACTATTTTAAAATACTAAGTACTTTATTTTAACAGAGACCTCTTGCGGCAGCTTTGCGCACTAAACTCAACGGGAAAAGCGTCGCTCGTTCCACGAAGTACTAGTATTTTCCTCTAGATGTCACTACGAACAAGTCTTGAAAATAGACTTTCAATTTTAAACATGTAATTTGAAATCTGCTATTTGTTCATATTATCTAGTATTCTGGACTTGCAATGCGATCTACATTTACCGTTTAACTACTTAATCATCATTGATAAAGTGGAATTACTTTAAACGAAAATCTGGAAATTAAATAAGTTTCCACCAATCCCAATACATTTAATGAGTCATGACAAAGGGAAATTATGTAATAAGGAAGTTCAACTGTATTATTATTAAACTGTCGTCTAATAATCATATTTTGACGCTAGCGTCGCTAGCCTTAGGTCGTATGATTTGTCGTGTATTGATAATTACGACGATTTGCATCTCATACCGAAAGGGTACAACTCATTAGAGCATCGCTCAATAACGTATCATTCACGGCAGAATTCACATTTTCAGTCAGTTATGAATCGATTGCCCGGCCGACTGGGGTACTCGCGGGTGTGTGTCAATCGGCAACGGAGGTGAATTAAGCCAATTACTATTAGACGTAGTGAATGGAGCGTACGCTAGGGATTTCGTGATCGTTATCGGCCGTTTCCTGCTTACGGCCGGATTATCCCTGCGTATGAGGTGAGCCGGTTTTTTCACCTGATTAATTCGTTTCGTTTTTGTTTCAGCTTCGATGTGGAGAATGGTGGAGGTGCGGGCGGCGGGGCGGGGGGCGCGCGGTCGCCCCTCGAAGGCGGCTCGCCGTCCACCGCTCTCGTCCTCCAAGCCATGCCGCAGCGCCGCGAGTCATTCCTCTACCGCTCAGATTCTGACTTCGAAATGTCGCCAAAGTCGATGTCGAGGAATAGCTCGATCGCCAGCGAAAGGTAAGTCGCAAGGTTACTCACGTGACGTCACCACCACATCGCGTTTACTTTCTTTGTGCGTCATTCATACGAGAACTGACCGCCGAAATATGCGGAAGGCGCGAGAACAAGTTACATTGTTCAATATTTTTACTGAGCCTGATACCCATATCCGTGATTGAATAAAAAATATTGTACCATGAGTAACAGACCATGATATGCAATCAACATGTATTATGAATGTGGAGCCTGTATTCAGCAGAGAGACCATGAATGTGAATATGTCTGCATAAACCAATAGTGTTTTATGCGTAAGTTCACAGTTTACAAGTTTTCATGGAACATGCGTCAGTAGATAAACAAAGACTCTACATTACATAACGTTAATACTTAAGATCACGAAGAAAGTAGACGCATACTTGTAATATACATATTCATCATACTCTAAGATCTATGTTAAATAAAAATAGACCAATACATATGCAAGAAAACACATACGATGTGTAATACACAACATAATCACGAGTAAACACTCAATATGTAAATTAAAGAATCAATGTTCCTAATTTAACGAAAATGATTATGTTTATTATGATATTTGCGATACCAATTCTGAACCACATATTGTTATTTTTCCTAACTTTTAACAATATTTTTTGAAATATCATTTGGGACACAAATACAGAATCGACGGTTCTCCTCATAGCTGTTCTTGATTAAATATTTAAGTCCTGTCACGTAACAACACAAACTAGTAATAGCGGGACAAGTTCCCTAAGTAATAGCTGACCCAAGTAAGCTACCCCGAGAAGAATAAGCCAGTAACTCTGGACTCCCGCGGCGGTCCCGCTGGGCGGCGACATAGAATGTCACTTTGCCACCGACTGTGATTACGTTTGGGTAATATTACCGCAGAAAATCAACCACTTATTCCATTACAATAAAATGCTTTTCTGTTTGTTTGCTACTCCAAAAGCAGATTAAACATAGATCCTCTCAAAATGCCTACGTTATTATGAGTACATTAATAATGATTGTCAATGAATGTTTTAATTATTTTTTAATGCAGTTAAATGTGTATAAAAAGCCAAAAGTGTTTTGCGTGAACTTAGTGTTTATAACTCCGAAGGAAATTTGTCATTTTTATAATATATATCGCATAAAGACGTTATTTCATATCTACTTAAAACCTACAAATAAGACTTTACAGATTTAAAATTACATAAATCCTATTTCAATTATGTAATATTTTTATTGATATGACTTTAAAGTTTAAATATAAACTAAATTGAAAGTCCAAAACTATCAAACACTTGTTTTCGACTAACGATGTTACACACCACAAGCCATAATTAGTACATACCTACCGATCATGTTTAAAATTTAACTATTCAAATACTTTTTCCTTATATTTCCAGCAAGTTACCTCCTGCAAAGTACCGTAAGCACTCATGGTTTGCTCTGAAGCATACTTTAAGTGGTGTTTCAAATAGCCCCTCTCAGCTTACCCCACTTCAATTTCCGAGTGTACCGTGAATTTTTTATAATTAAAAACTTCGGCCTAAGTGAAAACTTTGACAGAGTTAAAAATAAAATATAATTATCCCTTCCAATTTCCAACAAGTGCTTTATGTTACCGGTACCGGTGTCAACAGAATTTTCTTAAAGGCCATAAAGGAATGACGTCAAATTGTGACATTTCGCTTTATACAAAAGAGGATAAAATCTAAGAAAATATGAACCGTTTCTTAGGAATTTAGCAAATCAATAAAGTATATTATATAAATTACCATTGAAACACAATATAAATCTCGACATTTTGAATATATCAACAACATAGAAAGCTTATCTCATTTTAATTTTTAAGTGTAGAGTCATCAAATGCCTTTTTTGTCATGGCATTAAGAATTCAAGATACCTATTTGAGGAGTTTGTTTGAGAAATTC
Organism: Glyphodes perspectalis; assembly: GCA_951394215.1. NCBI lineage: Eukaryota > Metazoa > Arthropoda > Insecta > Lepidoptera > Crambidae > Glyphodes > Glyphodes perspectalis. Next base: position 10,464,366 of record OX596205.1, on the reverse strand, counting down.
TTTTTCATTTAGACTATTACTATACAGTTTTTTTCAACCCTGTGAATTTATTAATTATTATTTAGTATGTAGATTTCTTCTTATAATCTAAAGTAAATAGTGTGGATGTTCCCTTTATACTTTACACATCAATCACTCTATACCATTATGTACATAGCGTGAAACTAAGGCTTATTCTTTGTGGTATTAAGTACATAATTAAAATGCTAAATATATTCTACGCAATAAAAATTAAGGTTTGTAATCCTTAATTAAATATACAATTAAAGCCAGTTGTAAAAATATACGTACAATTGAAAAGTGACATTTACTATTAAGTACACACATATGAAACAGACAAACTAATTATACTTTTTTGACTTAATAGAATTTATGTAAATTATTAGCAGTAACATCGAAGCAAATATGTAACACCAGGATATTGAACATTAATCTGTTCATAACTTTGATCCAGCAACTGGCTTGGAAGGCGAGAGACAGTAAGCCACGTTATATACGTTATACTATGTAATAACTGTGCGTAATGAACTATATGTTGTGAACGACTAACAGTACGTAGCCGCTTACTCACATACAGCATACAGTGTGACAATAGCAAGATTTACTCAGTTAATAATATGTATACAAAATTGAAACTTAATACTATCGCAATAATATCTAGTATTGTTCCCAATTTCGACTTCGATTAAACTCGTCCATATTTATACATTGTATAAAAATATTATTAGATTTATACCTACAATGACGCGCCATAATTTTTCGCATCATTCTAAATTTAAAAAAAAATCGCTCAGTGGATCTAGTTGTCAAACAATCCGTCACATTTTCGCTGGGCGTTACCAGAAGTAAATTGTTCCGGCAATGGCTGGCAACAGTCGCCAGAGGTAGCCGATAGTTGCTAATGTTTACCAACAATCAGGATTTTCTGATCACCAGATAATAAATAACTAAATATCACATACATTGACCTGACTCCGAGGAAAGTAGCTTAAGCACTTGTGTTCCGGATATCAGAATCAACAGTGGTATTACAAATATATACATAAATATTCAATATTAACACCCAGACACAGAATAAACACAAGTATTCATACGAATGTTTGTCCTGGGTGGGGATCGAAACCACAACTATTGGCGCAAGGGGCAGGGTCACTACCGAATGAGCTATTGAGCCAGCCGATGTAGCTGGGTCTAATCACCCTGATTGGTTAATTGATGAATTGATGATGTATTAAATTTATTTGACTTGTTAAAACATGACTTATGATTTTAATTTCTAAAAATGTAAACATCAATATTTAAAATTGGGAAAATTATTTCCTAGCACGCTATTCTGCAATTTTGCCCTTCATACTTAATACGATACTCTTCTTCACAGTTTAAAACGAGGTCTAAATGGGGATTACGGGATGTTGTTTGGTAGAAATTGCACATGCAATGAATGCACTATATAATTAAAACAATCATTTAAAAAGGCCCCGATTTTACGATATCCATAAAAAGTGCAAAAATATGTACATACTTATATAGTACATATTTTCCAAAAAACATAATACGGTCTGTAAAAGTATTAACCATATTAAAAAATAAATATCATATCAAAGACTAACATCTGATGTCAATATAACAGACGTTAGGCACTCTCTGATTATTTAAAATGTTATTAAACAGTAATTTATGCTCATAAAATTTTATGAATAATACATAATTTTGCAGTGTATAATATACTCATGAAAATGATGTATAATTAAAATTTCAATCACACAACGATCTAATCTTTCCTCGTCAGTTGATCGCTTCCAACCTTGCACCTTGCAAAAGTCTTGCTATTGTCATTAGTACAGAGCCTATCACTACACAACTCCAGCACAATCTTTGGTGTGAAGCTCGGCCCCGCATCGTAAACGCAACCTACCCGCTTAGGTGGCATAATTGTCCTAAGTCTTCGTTCTTTCTTTCTTTTCCTTATTATTTAATTGCTTGCAGATTCAAGGAGGCTGAGGCGGCACAGCTGGACAGAGCGTACGTACCTCTACTTACGCACGCGTTGAGCACCTAGCTTTTTTTCTGTCTCAGTGAGCTTGCTTTTGTCTTAATCCATCGTTTTTCAACCTAGCTATTAACGCGCCTTGTATTCGCAATTTAAACTTAACGGTTAGCGTTGATCATGTTCTATTAAAAAAAAGATAAAAATGAAAATAATGGTTACGCTTTATTTTTAGCGCATCATACACTTTTACCTATAAGAATCTTAGAGCGTTTTAAGCTCAAGAACTCGGTTCGTTAAGGGGTATTTGCGTATATGCGAAATAGGCCGCCATTTTAATGTTTTAAATTTATTAAACAAACGTTTAATAAATTTAGAATGAGTGCTGAATCTATAAAATACTAGCCACGGATTCCAAATAAAGGGCTCTCTGCTGGAATTGGGACGGATTTTTGTAACAATGTCTCCATAATTGGGAACAATTATATATGGGGTGCCGAATAAAACTTATACAGATCGACAGTTACTTACCACGTCCCAGGTTCGTAAAAGGTTTAGAAACGATGGTCTAATCGCTTTGTATGTCTTAGTAACGCTTTCATTGATGTTTCCAAATGTTTGCTTCATTATGTAGTGACTTTTACCCTTTTGATCTCAATATTCAATTAGAATCTCCTAATTAAGTATCCAATAAACTGGTATACGCTGAATAATATACGTCTAAGCGTCTATGAACTTTAAGTCAGTTGTATAAGGTCCATAGTTGCAAAGATAATTGATTATGTTGACTATATCTCGACTTGTACAGAGTAATTTCAAACACAAGGTTTTCGGTTTACGAATGAAGTTTAACGTGATTAAATGAAACCACAATTTAATATAAAATTAAAATGCAAAACAAAATCAGAGATAACTAAATTACATCTGGTAAGATTGTTTTTTTAATAAGTCTTAAAACTTAGTTAATGAAGAATGTTAATTCACAATTCGAGTTATTTTTATTATAATAATAACGTAACTTCGTTAAAATAACAATAAATTACTTTCATTTACGCTATCCTGATTTATCAATTGAAAACAATCGCACTATCCGCAATTAAATTAAACATCAAAAGTTATTAATGAGATAATTATTAAAGTGAAACTCCGCTTGTGTTCCATCGATACAAAACCCATCGAAATATAATGTTTTGGCATGTGTGTCTTATTTGAATTGTGTTGTTTTCTCACATTGCACCATCTATACCTATGAGATGTTACATTCAATTATTACCATCTTAGAACAAATTCTATTCACTATACCTACATCGATTGTGCACTGAGATTTATGTTAATTTACAGCAAAAGGTGGGTAATATGTATTACGTTTCTTTTTACTTTTCTAGCATTTTAACATATATCTACTTGATTTCAACAAAACTAACATCAAGATGAAGTGACTTCAAGCATCAGTTAATTAGTTAATCGTATAATGATATCTTACTAAGTTCTACTCTTCATAGCAATTTGGCTATATTGCCAAAAAACGTATGAAAATGAAATACTGAAGATATAACAATCTCATGTACATCTGTTTATGTTGAATTGTTAAAAGGAGAATCCTCGTTTTCTATGCAATAAAATATAGCATAAAAACGTTATCTTGAATGTTTTATGGCATTGGCTTATTTATATTCATTCAAATATTCGTGGCGTAGAGACGGCACCAGCTCTAAAGAGATTTTGATGTAAAACTACGTTTGACACAATTAACCATTGAGTAATTGACGATTCAATCAAAACTGCCATGAATATATCTGTATTTCGATGTTATGCAGTCAATACTGGTTAATAACTGCTTCATGTAGTGTTAATATCAGTCTGTAGGCTCTAGAGGCTTTTTAAACATCTAGCTGATCTCTGCCTAGGAACTGACGCACTAGAAGAACGAACTAGTTCGTTTAGGAGCGGCGACCTAAACTAAACAATCTCAGTTGCGAACTAGTATGCCCAAGACTAGTTTCTGCCATACATACACCACTCCCCCAAAGATAACGAGACTAATCCCTTCCCACACACGGTGAGTTAACATTACGATTGTTAAAAATGGTAGATTTGTCTCTACTTACATAAATATGAATCTCTTTAAGATTGTGTACATTATATACCTAAAATATTAGGTATTTCGTAGCCAAATATGTAATAAAACATATGATATCACCAAATTTAGTAAAGGCGAGCTGTACAGAAGCAAAGCTCGCCTGACCGTGCTCGGTGATATACGCGGGCGTCATACCGCGTATTCCGTTATGACACTTTTCAAACGTCACTCGATTATCGATATCGACATATGTCGAGCTGTCCGTGTGCCTGTCTAATTCCGCACGAATAAATTCGTCCGTTTGATTCGTTACAGCTTCAAAATTGGTTCTGTTTAATAAAAAACAGTATGTAGTAACTTTATTAACAGATGATATTCCAACAAATAATAAATTAACCAATGTTCCGAGATGAGACTCTTATGAATATATGAGTCCGACTAGAAGTCAATACCGAATACATCATAACCGAACACATACACGTCACAATGCTTTGTGGTGTCTTTGGTAGTGTCCTTGTAAACTATAGTTATACTTTCCTGTAATAAAATTCAAAAAGATTTTGCCTAATTCAAGGCGTTATGTACCAATATCAATCTGATGAAAACAGAGAACCGGCTCTTGAATGTCAGGGCTTCTAAAGAATTTTAGCTGTCCAAATTAAGACAATACTAAGTAAAATAGATAACTTGATTAATTTTATTAAAGGATAAAGTTTGGTTTGATTGAGAAGTGCTGACTCCTCTTTTATTTATATTCAAAAACTTTTGACAGTTTTGGGTAACCTCACTCATTTGTGTCACAAATTAGTGACTATTAACAAGTTCAAAGTTTGCACTTGTTCATAAATTATTTTTGATCTTAGCGTAGCTCCACTACTAAATGAGTTAGACATATAGATTTAATAAATACGTGTATATCATGGCAGCCCGTTTTTTTAAACCACTATTAAAGTTTTTTTAAACAATCTACGTTGGATGTAGATTGTTGTATACTATACCATAGCTACATTTTCACTAGCGGACTAGATGCGAATTAGTTGCCTAATAAGAGGAATAAAGAAAAGTTTGGTTGATCTACAGGAAATGTTTGATTTAAAAGTTTTGCACACTAGGGACACACGAAATTATTGCATTGTTTTATTAAAAAATGAATATTTAATCGGCGAAGAGAAATTAAGTTTCATGTAAACTTTATAAATCCGCACATTTTATTTAAAAACTACGTTTATTTCTTAGCTTTAATCAGATCGTAAAAAATCTAATGTACCTATTCTCAACATTGAAATTTTTAATAAGAAGAAGCTATCGTCTCTGGTAATTACATAAAATTAACTTGTTTGAAGTGAATTCTTTCTTCAGTGCTTTTATTATACCCTGTGATGAATGCACAATTATAAAAGGATCATATTTGTATGAAATATATTATTATTGTTCTATGTAAAGTTACACACACTTTTAGTCTTAACAAAAACCTCACAAGGTTAATTCGTAAACGAAGGTCATTCAGTCAAATCCATAAATATTGATAAATGCAACTTAATTATTTTACCAAACGGTTCTTGATCAGACCTCTATTATTTTTAGTTAGTAATATTTGAAGGACAACAGTTACACAAAAATACATATGTCCTTTTTTACAAAAAAAAAATATGTATTTTTTTATATTTCTTTTTTAGTATTTTGAAAATACCTAGCTTTTTTTACTATGTAATTTTACGATGCAATAGTGAGAACTATTTTTCTGAGCAATACTTTATGCGTTTACCATACAATCTAGTATTGAATGACCATGACCATGCCCACCAAGTTTATCTCAAACATCAAGAACTTTCGAAGGCAGACTAAATAATTGAACAAAGTTGTTATCCGCTAAAAGTCATCGAACGTAATCAGAGAATTAGAGTCCTTCCTTCCTTCCTTCCTTATCATTGTCAATTAGCACCTCCGTGCCTAAAAGTTAGACAGTAAGCTCCGTTTTTTTATTTTTAACTCAGAGAAATGCGTTACGCGTACCCTCGTCTCGAGAGGACTAGATGATTTATGTGGGACTCCCAGGGGCCTCTGCATCAGGAGACCCCCTCTCCGGACGGGATGGTAACGGCCAGGGTATACCCACTAAAACTCCGGGATGCATCCTCTACGCCGAGTGAGGCTTCGTGGGTGCTCCTGGAAGACAAGTAAGCTCCGTGTGGTACAAGCTTTGCCAAAGAGAATCCAACACCGCATGTAAATTAAAAAAATACTAATGGCAGGTTCAATTTACTTCTGCAGTCTGGATATCGCTGTTAGCGAGAAGTCCGCCTTAATTGTACTGTATTTTATCTATGTTATTCTATGTTCTGTAATAAGTAGTGTAAGCACATGCAGAATATGGGGTTACATTAGGCAAATTCACGAAACAGTAATATGATTAAGCTTTTCTTTGTCTTTGATTGCGCTTATGAATGTTGACTTAAAACAGAATTGCGCTAATATACGCTGTATGCCATATAATATGGCAAAGTAAAATACTCAGATCACTGCATTTATAGCAAAAAAATATTTCAATATCAAAGCAGCTCTCGGCGAATCAAGGATTAAGTATGGAACAATTAAAACTACTTGATATGCAAACGGTACACTATTTTTAACCGCAGACCACCTGGCTATTGCGATGAATTCTAATATGAATGTCTTGTTTAAATTAAACAAGTTATATAATGTTTACCTGCAGTACGTGAGTAGATGTTTTATTGACTATGCGTAAGTGCCAATGACACTGCGCAGAATTAATTATCGTTAGGACGAGTTCGTTGACAACTGTGCGAAAACACACAAGAAAACAATGGTTTTGAATATATTAAATTATCACGCAAAAACTACCACAAATCTAGTGGTAATATTTTTTTAGTTAGTGTATCAAATAGTATACAAATAATACATAGGTATATCTTTAGCTGAGAGCAAGTAAGTAAATATGTACTGGCCTCCCGGGATTTAGTCTCCCAAACCTATTTACATAATCTCGTTTCTTTATTTGACCCCTACAGAAAATCAAGCCTAAAATCATCTCAAATTCTAGCAAAAAATTTTAACAAATTTGTCCGTCTTAGTTATAGCAACGAAATAAAAATATGCTCTTCATGAGATTTAAAAAGTAAATATCTATTTATTTACCAGTGGTAAGAGAGTGAAATATTATGTATCTTAAATCTACAGCCTCTAAATCTATACGGAGCTCAGGCTGTTCTTTCAAATTCAAACTTTGAACTTTGACCGCCCACACCAGATCCAGTTGTTACCAATCTTCTAAGAACTTTGCGGCGAAAGCACTAATCTAAATACTCCGATAATGACAGTTAACTCGACAATGATATCACAACATACCAATTAAACCGTCCATGTCTCGAGCTACAATTGGATTTCGAGCCGGCATTTATAATGCTGATGCCGGCCCTCAATTTCCACGTCGAACATTGATTACCGGCGCCCACCGCGAGTTTCTATTAGCGCCAAATTTAACCTCGGGTGGAGTCGCTCGGCGTCGGAGCCGGCCGGGCGAGCGAGTGGGACGCCCGCGCCGCCGCCGTGGCTGCGCCCGCCAGCCCCGCTCCGCTTCATTGATAGTCCGCGCGGCCCGCCGGCGACACGCCACCCGTGCCACCGGCACGCGATGCACCCACACCGCCGCCAAACCCCCCACTGAAACGACAACCCCGGCTAAAATGTGACTGCGCTACTCAGTTCTCGCAAAAGCACCGTCACCTCTCCACGCGAGTGTTGCCGCTATGTTTTCATATCGAAAGTCATAACGTGCGTATATTTACTTGGAGTGTAAACGAAGCTCGGTGGACAGTGTCGAGGTCGTTCACTGATCCGACAGGTTGGCCCTGGTCGACCATACCGCGCAAGCTAGAATCGACTGTTGATCGGTGCCAAGGATGAGGCCTAACATTTATGTCGTTTGATCGTTTTAGACGTGTTTAAATTTTTTTTAATAATTTTACCACGAGGTCGTTGTGATATTTAATGCCGGTTAAGAGTTATAAAAACATAAGTTTCACTTACAATATTTATGTTGATAAGGGTATCCAGTGCGATAAAATTTATCTGAACATACTACGTATATGTGATAGAGACTCTCATAAAAAATACGTGGAAGCGTTTTGTTGATTTATAGTGCATTTTAGAAAAGCGCACTTAGTTGCGATATCATAGACAAGAGCTTAATCGTTAGTTGGTACTTGATAGTGTAAGCTGAATCGGCTAGATTGTGTCGGTGACGAGGTGCGAGTAAGCTGCTAGTTGATGGTTGATGATATGTAGTGGTAGTTGCTGAGAGAGGTCGAGATGCAGCGTTCAGGTTCCCAGTCGGAGAGGCTGGGCGCCACGGCGGGGAACTCCTTCATCGCGAAGAGCTCTGCCTCAGAGCACAGCATGTGCACCGGGGTCTCTGCCAGCAGCAGCGGCGGCACCCTTCCCCGGACTCTCAGCACGAGCGTACTACGCATCAAAAACAGATCCACATTTTGGGAGAAATTTTGGGACGAACGCACCAGGCGCGATGCGTGAGTACCCTCAATCTGAAACCTTGAACCCTTTTTAATCGATGTAATCACGTTAAGCGGGCATGCTGACATCGTCATTTTTAAATTAAACCGTGCAGTCAATTATTAAATATAAGTAGATATAATAATGTTCACGGGTACCTTCTAAATTATAATAATGGAATTGCTCTTTCGACCTCACTTTGTGGGCGTTTGTATACGAAGAAGCTAAATTATATAAATATAAACGTTTTCGTTACTTCAAATGATGGACAATAGACACAATAATAGTATTTAACAACATTCTTAAAAAACCAACGGTTTGCTATCTGAGGATTTATACGGTCTCACCTATACATTGATGCATATTCAACTTCTTAAACAACATTCAATGTTTCTAAGTGTCCAAAACTTGTTGGTAAATTATGAAAGGAAATCAATTGAATTTGCGAGTATCATTAGATGGCAATATTCTTCCAAGATTCGCCTGGAGAAAGCGGCTTATATCAATAATTATTTCCAACCGAAACTCATACGAGACGTCTTGACATTAGGCCCTTTGAATAAAGCCGCAATATTATTTTTGCTATACCCTATATTGCTCCATATTGCTGTCTACATTCTACATGTATTTGGTGTAAACATTTGCCTTAAATATTAACTTCCCTTTCTCACAATTTCAAACACGTGAATCTTGTTATCAGGACTATTACTTTTATATATACGTATAACAGATTGATATAACGAAACGGCCCAAGGAAGAAAAACGTTGATTAAGTCATCTCCAGCAATATTTCCGAGTTCGAGTACGTTCCCACGGGATTTTTGTCTTTTACTTGTCTCCAGATAACAATGAATCTGTTTATTTAGCTTTGAAGCGGATTCTTAAATAAAAGGAAAAATAATATCAGATGAATAAGCTTTATCGAAATGTAGACAAGATTTTTGTTCAAACAAGCCTAAGACGGTTTTTATTTGCGAAGGAACAAATCATTGGATGACGTCGTCTTATCTGTTTTTAATTGTCTTTTAGTATCAGAAATCACGCTCCAACGGTGTCGCAGAAAAATTTCATTAATTATTATCCTTAATTAAATTACACTTCATTTCCTATAAAATGTACGATTTCTTTCATTCAACTTGGTCAAATACCTATGTTCTTGTTTCCTAATCAACTCTGAGTCGACCTTTCATGCTTTTTTTAAAAGACTATTTGATGCCTCTGACATTGCATTTTTATCGATAGATGTAATTCAGTCCACAATTGGCTGTTTGATATTTTCCTTCTTTCTAATGTAACGCCGCACTTTTACAAAATTTAAGAAAAACCGCTAATACAATCAGTTGCTGATTTGACATTGCTACTTTTAATTAAGCCAACTGTCATTTGTTATACCTTGTATAGATAGGTAGAAAGAATAATAAATAAGTGTTATTAACTTACCTTCCTAAGAAGCCATTTATTGCGCACATTAGGTATAGAAAAACATCAAACGATGACAAAAAATATCTTCGTATTGAATAAATAACGAGAGAGCCATATACGAGAAGTGCGAGGGTGTCATTTTTTTATATGACATGACAACACGCGCGTAGGTGTCGAGACAATAAAAAGATAATTATAATCGTTACCCAAATTCTGATACAAGTGTAACAAGAACTTCTTAATTAATAAATCATTACAATCTATTGCTGGACAAAAGACATACAAGCGTAAGAAAATACCTTGTGTATTTACACAAGGTATTTTCTGGCCAGGGACAAATATCTTAAAATGGCTACTTCTGGATCTGACTAAACCTTTCATAGAGTATTTTACGATGTGGTCAGGTAATACTAGTTAGTGCGTTCGATACCTTGACATTTGATAATAGATATATACGTACTGACACGTGATATTCATTGATCGATATTTCACGGCACTTTTAACTCCTATTTGCTCATTTATTTATCTGTCTCTGTAACAAAAGAAAAAGAAAAATAATTTTACAATAATTCCACTTGCATGATCAATCAATATTACTTGATCGCATTCCTAACTGAAATAAATTCAATAGCTAGTACAGAAAATAAGAGAATTACTAATAGCAACATTATATTGGGTCGTCTTACGGTGTTTCTCATCTGTTATTTTCTTTTCTTTTTGAAGTACCATTATGATAGCATCCAATTTATGCCATCATCTACATATTGGTCACAATTAAGATAAAAATCTATGATCTTACTGTAGCATTTGCACCAAGCATCAATTTATAATCTTGACGTATCAAATGTTAAAGAAACCATCAAACCGATATATTCGCCAAGTAGATACACAATTCGATAACAACTTTATTAGCTATTAACAAATAAGTACGTCATTATTGAAACCGCAAACCTGTGGTTTACACGATAATGAGTGTAAATCATGTCTGGTCTTACTGACTTAATTATTTTTATAACTTCATTAGTGTTGGAAAACAGACGTAATTGTTACTAAGCGGAAACCATTGCATATATTGACTACATTTATTTCGAATTGGGTTTAACGAACACTATTTGAATTTTGGTATACAAAGAAAATTTCTGTTAGCCTGACAAGCTATCCTCGTCGCATTAGGAAAAGTCGGGTATAACTAGCAATACGGATTGTCGGTAGACCCGGGAGCTCGGATTATAAATAGACAACTCTCTGCACATTGTTACCTGAATGTTGCTCTGTGAGCAAATAAATACGGTTTCTTTCAACCAATTCACGCAGATAAACGTTAGTTATATAAAAGCGTAAATTAAACGTATCTTATGGTATTATTACGCCTTCGCTACTGAAAGCGATACGTATGGTAGAATTATTTAAATATCAAGTTTCTATATCTATTTGGTAATTCTTTTTTTAATTCTTACTTATCGTGTTTGTACTATAAATTCTACCAATGTGAAAAATCATCAAAACGATACGATTTTTACGAGACTTTTATCTGTTCTGATTTAATTACAGTATCGCAAGAGTTTTTATACTGCATATAAAAATACGGCCGCTAAAGTAACTCATTAGAGCTTCTTGTTTAAATCTTGAATTCTCTTTTAATATGTGCAACGTACGTATTGGTAAAAAATATGTTTCAAATAATCTGATTATAAAATGTCTTCTAAAACCACTTTTTCAAAATATCACGTGATTGGTTATGAATATATCATTACTGTGTCGACATATACGCTTTCAAATATAATTACGGCCTACTGTGTTAAGTAGTCTTATTTGATAATGTCAATTACGATTTCCCTTGCGACATATTCTCTAGGCGACCAGAAATGATGAATTATATTCTTGCGGCTTAATGAGATTATCGATAACTACATTATATAATCTACTGATGTTATTACTGTAATGAAGCGACGTTTAAAAGTAAAAAACTGTACACTTTAGATATCGGAATCATCTTTAATTGACAAATCGTTGGCTTGGCATCTTTAACTATTCCTCTATTTACCTATTTTCTCACAAATCTAAGTCATTTATCATTTTAAGAGCTAATATTTCCACAGTCAAACCAAAATACCGAACAACTGTTAAAAATACTCATTTCGTAATTAATAAGTCCTCAATTCAATCCAAAACTATTATTTTTCCGGATAATCGAAATCAGGCTTTAGAAGATAATATAGGTTAGGGTATATGTATATTTAAACATTGTACCCTTACACAATCTTTTTTTTATACCAAAATATTTTCTTGTTTTTGAGCATTTCATCACCCGAAATATATTTTAGTCTTTTCAAAGGCAACAAAGGCTCGCGAAACAATGGCTCTTCAATTTGAGCCCGCTATATTAATTGCTTCACGGTTGACAGACTACAACTTTTTCAAACATAAAAATATTTTTCCAACAACTCATACTGTTAATAAACAATCTTTAATTCATTCAGAGATACTTAAACAAATCGTAGATTTTGTCTATCGAGATGCGTTTATAGAGTGTACTAGACTTTTAGAAATGCATTGAAACTTAACATTAACTTCATGCAAAAGGACGCTAGACACCATCCACACCATTATTAAAATTTGGTCTCAATACGAGTACGATTTTCCCAGTATCATTATAGCTAACGTAAATCGTCTCGCAATATACCCAGAATTACATCTTAAAAAGATTCCTGAATAATTTTTCCTCTTGGAACCATTCATACTTGGAATGATATAAGAGTATACAATACAAAAGACGATTTGATTTATACATTCGATATTCTTTAATAACTGTCAAAGACCTAGATTGTACATCGTTAAGTGTGAACTGGAACCTTAAGTCAGTAAAAATACGGGGCGAGTGACATTTAGGAAGTGTAAGTAGCTGTAATGATGATAAGATTGCATGTATGTATGTACTTGTACTAGCTATTTACGAGTACATAGTACCACTGAGTACCAGGCACACCACAAAAAGTACAAAGAGTCAAGTTGTGATAATATCTCACCATGCATATTTTATTTTATCCGTCCGAAAGTGGAGTTTCTTTTAAAAAAGAAACTGGAATTAGAATTTTAATTTGGAAAGGGAGAAGCTTTTTAATTTCACGCCCACAGTTTAATGTACATTGTTGATACCTACACTCTTATTGACTTGGGTGTGCTTATTATGTTAGAGATACCTCTTACAATTTAATGCAAGATTAGCGTCCCACTTTTTCCGCTAATAAATAGTATTGAAAAATAACAATTATTATTGACATTATCGTCTTAAAGTTGCAAGAAAATTCTTCCGCTTAAGGAAGGTGTATGTACATACGTGTATACTATAAGAAATTATTGTAGATTTATTTCATGGGAATTAAGGCAGACTTATTTTACTAAACGACATTGAAATTCACAATCTTTATTAAAATAAGTAACAAAATCAAAAAACAAATAAAGGTCTTGAAGAATACGCAATGTAACCTTATCAAGCAAGCTTGAATGCAAACCGTACATTCTTACTATATTTAATTAGCGAAACCCTCATAATTTGTAATGAAAGCAATGCGCTCCGTTGTTTATAAGACGTAGGATGCATCCCGTTTCACGGAAAAGAATATTACCAAGCATAAAATGCAAAAGCAATCCTCTTTTGTCTAATTAGGGCCCCGTTGACGCAGCCTGGATGTGGCGTGGGCAGGTAATTGGAAACACGTGGATGGAGCATAGCGTTCTATAAATACACTCCCGGGATGAAATATAAATCGTACAAAAAAGGCTTTTCCATTAAAGCATATTTTTGTTCTGTATACATTGAACTTTTAGTTGCAATAAAATAAAATGGCCATAATACCCACTTGTTACTTAGTAAGCATTTCGTTTCGTGTCGGTTTAATTTAGCTGGGTCTTTGTTTGATTCCGTAATCGTTTATCCGGATTAAGTTACTTATAAAGTGAAACTAGAGAGTATATTTTGATTGCGATTCTCGAACAATTCAATAGTGATTGGTTTATTTCCCAACGAGAATCATGCTACTTTCTCTCTCTCTCTCTCTCTCTCTTTCACACTCACAGTCCTTCAGTTAAGAACAGAAACGATAGATTTTATATTTTTATAATATATCCATAAACTTTTATATTATAGGTATGTTGCTCTTGCAGTTCAGGTAAATGTAACTTTCTTCTGCTTCCTAAAATACACATCGCGTAATTAATCATAATTGGTATGACCATGAACCTTGATTAGCGAGTCTTGTAATTGCAAAAGAATTTAAAGAAAAATGTTATGAAAGTCCTAATAGCCTTATAAATACCTCTTAGCTTACTAAAGTATGTAATTAACTTAATTGTAAGAACAAATACTTTATGTCAAACAGAGGGGACTACAGTAATTCGCTTCAAGGAACTTATTTGGACCCGTAGTTTGTAACACAATGAAACGTTTTCACGCTTGTCTGGCGCAGTCCCAAATTAACATTTAACGAGAATGTGTAATACGAAATGTTCATAGAAAATAATAGCTTTGTACAACAAAAGGCGTATAAAACTTGAAAACATCATAAAATGCATATCACATGTGAAACATAAAACTATTTGGGAAGCTTTAGTCAGTTTTCCAAGTCCGGTAAAGCATGCCAAATGTGGACAATTTTAAACAATTGTCGGTACATATGCAAATCATAAATAAGATTATCGATAAGTTTTGTTTTGATCGTTTAGTGCACGGGTTAGAGGTTGAATCGTCGGGGCTAAAAGTGAGTAATCACTTTCAAATAATTAAATTTAGGCCCACGTAAATATTATTAAATTTCATAATTCGCGTAAATCAACTTTTAAATGACAGCAATAAACTATAAATAATTTTGAACAGCTCCCAAACAAGATTTGCACCAAAAAAAATCTTTATCGCTACCTATTAGAACACGCACTACGCAATACTGTACAACTAATGAAAATATGTCAGATAACGACTAAATTATGAACTCATCAAGTTCATTATATGAACACGTTGGAGTGCTCTCAGACAGTTATTGTGGCTCGGAAGGTCAGCGAATACGCCGAGGGAAATAACAACGGCCTTCCAACTTTATCTACCTGTTATTGATGGGCAAGGAACTAGGCGATGCAAATCGTCTCTCAATTTCCCACGGGCAGCAGATATTAAATTCGCAACTAATGAAAACTTCTCCACTTATTTTAGTTGGTACACCGCTCGTGTTATTTCTGCAATAAAATGCAAAACTCTGTTGGTGAGTCTCAATATACCTAGACTTGGTTAGGTTAGGTTGTCACACTTTAATTATGCCAATAGAAATTTTTTTCTATGTCTATCTATTCGCGTCTGATTTGAAGGGCTGTAGGTATGTGTTATATTTAAAAGATTAATCAAATTTTAATTTCAAAACATCCTATAAAATTTACTACGGCAGATAAAATATGAACGAACATGCTGACATGTACGTAAGATGCGTATTTTTTAACGTATATGCGTTAATAGAATAGATGTATAGCGTGATAATCTTTTTTACTGTCCGCAACGATTATTAACAATACAAATATCTAGCGTTATCAAATCAACGCTAACTCAGAACTCGTTGGAATAACATCTTTACGACTGTAAAACGGCAAAACAATACGCCATAGCAAGTAAAAATATTAGCAGATTTATCTTTAAGAAGCCATACTGGAGAACATTTGTCGGAAACATAACTGATAATATCTTGTTGCACAAGACCTTTCCGTCCTAACTGATCACGTTTCGCACATTGTATACGGGCGTCCTCGAGGGTATATCGATACATCGTTACGTAGAAATGTATTCGATACTAACATCGATATTCGTCGTGAATAACAAATGAGCTGTGATTATTAGAAATATAGATTGATGGGTCTGCATCGATTGAAACAGAACCTTGAATTCTCCGATGGAAACATAAGTCACAATATGCACGGTATCACAGTTATAAATTATGCATGTAAACTGGGTCGATATGGCGTACATTGTGGCAAAATGAAAGGTCTCACATTTACATACTTAAAATTTAGATATTCGTACCGAGGGCCTTTCTCAATAAAACGATAATAGATATCATATATTTTAGATTTTTAGGTATTTTGTATAATAGATAAATCGTTCTTATGCATTATAGGTTTAATGGACAAATTACATTTGTACTTTATTTAATTTCGGTATTCATATCGTAATGAGAATAGACTGTAAATTATTATAAATTCTCAGATATCGTCTATTATTTGCTTATATAAATGCAATACTTTTATAAATAAGTAATATACACACTTTACATTTACGTTCGACGGTGAAGGCTACTATGCTCAAGATTAATTTTCAAACATTATGACCTAGAATTGGTTCTACGAGTAGAGTGCCTGACTTATTAATTTCATAGAAAGTTATTTGATTGAAAATTTTTCATCCGAACGAAGCTTTGACTAGTTAGCAAGCAGAAAATTAAATGATAAAATCCTTGAATATGTCGCAGGTACCCAACTCACTTTTAAATCTAGATAAAATTTGAGTACACAAGTCACGTTCGATACATATATTTGTAAAGAATCGGGCTATTGCGAGCTGGTGTAAAGCCATAAATATACTTGTGTGATCAGGGCTGGGAATACGGGCTGATGAATCGTGAAGCGTGCTTAGCATGACAATGTGCAGATGAAAGCTACAATGAAGTGAGATGAGGTTGTTACTATTCCCTTAGCACTTTATTGTGCGTCTCTAGAAAATACTTGATTGGCGGTAATTTGTTGGATCCTGCAAAAGGAATATAGAATCAGATAGTAAAATTAATTAATTCAGCTCAAAGTATAGGAAAATATTGCGAATATATGTACATACATACAAAAAGACAAAAAGAAAAAAAAAACAGTGACTAAAAATATTAATTGGCCAGACAGTCACCTTTAATATCCAGTTTCACAATAACAATCCGTTCATACTCGTATGTAGTAGTGTTCACATGCACAATTTAGACAATCATTGAATTTCATTCTATTATTTCTGATGCCAATGTTGAAATTGCATGGAAATGAAATCAGGCAAGTAATTTCCTCATATTAGAACATATTTCCTTAGGCCTACAGTATAGGTACACAAAGTTCATTCATTTTATTGTTTCATTTTATAAATAAACTGACCAATGCTTTATGACATAGGAAATGAATCGCAGCATATAACTCAAAATTAAGCACTTTACTAAAATTACTACTTAGTAATTACTTAAATCATACTAATATCATCGTATAAGCAACAATGGCTTTTTATATTCTGTCAATTTCCTCGAAAATAAAGCCGCTACAGTAGGTTGTGTTAAGATGGTAAGATCATTTAAATTCAAGTCGATGTCTACATCAATAACTATGTAAATTGCTACCGAGACAATTAAAATCTTTACCGCCTGCGCAACCTTCAATTTTGCTTCTAGTTTTTAGCCTACTTGATAAAATATAGCATTCTTATCTTATTTTAGTTAAGTTTTATAACTTTGCTCTAAAAAAGTTTTATACTTACTTAACAATTATTGTTACTTAACAATTATTGGTACACAATGACAATAAAAAGCTTTAATTTCCCTCTTTTCGTGGTCCGGGGGGTGATTTGAAACAACATAAAATTAATTTATTTTGAAAGTACTTTATGCATAGATAATATTTTTTTACATGCCGTAATTTGTCCATTTTCTTTGGTCCAAAGGTTTGTAGGGGAAAAAAAACTCAAGGAAAAATCCATAGAACTAAATGTAAGAAAAATCCATATAACGAAATGTAAGGTGAAATTCATGACGATATTTTATTATACGGCAACCAAAAAGTATACAAAACTGTTGATACTGGGATTTACAGTTTCAATTTTTGGATATTATATACACACCCTTTCACTTCAGTTAGATATACAAACATAACATCACGCCCATGATCCCCGAAGGGGTAGGCAGAGTCAAAGGGGCAGCATGCCCCTTCAACCACGTTCAGCCGAAAATATAGCTGGGCTGGGTTAGATGGAAAATTGTGAAAAAGCTGTGACAAGCGGTTAAACTGTCGCCTACACAATCACACACCCAAAATCCGATATACCATTAGTCGCCTTTTACGACATGCTAGGCAAGAACCACAGTTGGCATATTCTTTTTAAGTCCCAGACCAACATGGGACTTTGGGCTGGGTTGGATGAAAAGCTGTGAAAAAGGAGTGACAAGTGGCTAGCTCGTCGCCTACTCAATCACATACCCAAATGCCCGTAAACCATTAGTCGCCTTTTACGACATACTAGGCAAGAACAACAGTTGGCACATAATTTTTTTTTGTCCCAGATCAACATGGGCCAAGTCTCAGACCAGGGACACCCTTTCACTTCAGTTAGACGTCATAATGATTTTATCATATTATCAATTGTTCTCTTTAAAAATATGTTAATACCGTACAGTATCAGATGGCCATAAAGTACTACACCCTTAATATGGTAGCTTCATTTTCATCAGCCTAAAAGATATGGTCTGCATTAAAATGTACGGCATAATTTTTTCCTAATTTATTTATCTTAATACTATTTAAAACAAGGGAAAAATGTAGAAAATTACTATATTTTATTAATCTTTGAATATTTAAACTTTTGCAATAATTTAAAAAAAATCAGTTTTTGTATTTCCAAATTTTTTTTAGAGCAGTTTCTTTTGAACGGCGATACTACATAACAATTGTATTTTACAATATCATGTTAAAAAAAAAGTTGCCGTACAGAGTCAAATGATTTTACAGCTTTATAAATCGAGTATACCATGAAATTTAGATAATTATTAATATACTTACATTCCAATGAACAATAATTTTTTGACGGCATTATTTATTTTAGTACTTTTCTCCGGACCACGAAAAGAGAGGGGGTTGCAACCCTCGATTTTTTCCCCTTGTCGCATGATTTTTGTACGGCGTTGCGGAATAATGGATTGGAAGCTGTATTAAAACAGTATAAAACTGATGCCGTACAGAATGAATGAAATCAAAAAAAATTACCGACTTTGTGGCGCACCATTTTTTTACGGCACTGCTCGCTTTAATATTATTTTTCATGGATCTATCGATGGTAAAAATGCCGTACCAAAATATATGACCAAAATGTACTCACTCTACCTGCACTTTTGAATTCTCACCAGCACTCAGTTGGACAGCTTAGAAGTGACGGCGTAGTGCTGAATCTTATTATTTTATGCTCTTATATCGTCCTATATACGTCACCTGGTGGTTCATATGACCCATCCATTTTGGACATGAGTCTATATTAATACTATCCTGTCTAGCGCCCAGAATCACTTACATCGAGGGAAATAAAAGTACGTGTTGCGCTATTTACGAGTGCCTAGAGCCAGATTCACGTTTATCGTTTCCTTTATTTTACCCGGCCCTATACCTACGTAAAAGCGGGATATAAATGTTGTAAGCGCTTGTCCTCTATAGAGCTTTCACGTACCCGCCTTGTTTGTTATTCTACGACATCTTGTTCTCAGAGGATGTCTCCACTATTTCCGTATCCGCACGACACGGCTTGCTTCATAAAACCAATTTTCTCACCCTTCCTGAGTTTCGAGGCGAGAAATGGGAACGTTCGGAATGTACAAGACATTTTAACTTAACGCGAGTTCTTGTCTTCGAGTTGAAACCTTAAAATAAGGAAATAAAAACGAAAGTCGAAAAAACGCTAGATTTACCGACGTTTCTGAAATAAATCTACGTCTCGTATTCTTTTTTACAAGTTCTTTATAATTGATTGTTTCATAAAATATTAATTACTCGCAAGAAACTTGGAGTTTTCTGAATAGTTTAACGTGTCAAGTTGGAACTTAGCGGAGTAAAGTAGTTACTTGGTATGAAGACACAGAGCAAGCAAACATTTTGTTCTATTTATAGCTAAATATGCAAATAGGGAATAGTAATAGTTGATGTAATTGATGTAGCTTACATAGACAGCTAGGTTTCGTGTAATGAACTCTTTGAATACAATATATAATTTAATACGAATATTACTTTCCGCAGTTACCTATATAACCGACAGTCGCCGACAATTTGCTAACTCAGATCCGAGAAGTGTCTATGTGTTTTGTTGTTATCTTGCGGTTAGAGTTACACTGGTTAAATAAACTTACAGTGTTTGCCAGTAAAAGCCTTTCGAAATTAGGTACTATTCCGTAATCAACCTGTTCCTTGAAATAAATTTATTCTTTATGAATAAGGTACGTTAACATATAAATATAACACGTTTAAATTAAGCTATATTTTACTTAAGTATCTAGATACATATCAAACTTCCTTGTCTCCAACTAAAATAGACTGTTTATTTTCACCACTCTAATTATGTGACGTGGTTAGTCGTTAATTCCATTACGCCGCCCGGAAAGGTATCCTGCCTTCGCAAACATAGCGTAATTTGAGTAATCTATTCTGCAAACTGGTCCTCTTAGGTTTGATTCGGAATTTACATTTTTAAGGGATCTATCTAGGGACTCTTATATTGTAGCTTCCTGTATTAATTGGAAAAGTATACAATGACGCAAGCTCTTATAATTGTACTCCTCTAATTGATTATAAAAAAGTGAAGTGACATAAGATGCAATGACTTGCAATGTTACTTATACAATTAATGTATGCTAAGCTTAAATGTATGTATTAATTATATAGTTCAATATATTATAATGAAACCCATAATATACTTATATATGAACATATATTATGTAGAATCGAACTTTGGCACAATGTTATTATAAGCAACTCCTAAGACCCATATCTCAGGCACGACCCTCATAAATCTAGAACGACTGGCTTGTGTTTGATCAAAAGCCATCAAAAGCCTTATTTATAACTCGATGGAAGTGTTCTACGCAGCAGTCCATAATTAAGTCAATATGGATTTTAAGAGTAGTTGGTTCGAGTTTCACGTAGATTGACTTATAATAATCTTCTTATGGGATTCGTTTCGTGAATAAAGCGAAATATGTATAATGATCATTATTTATGGTGTATAAAAACACATTATGTCTTGTGCGTATGTTTTATTGTTCCATATATATTTCACAGAACAACGTTGGCTCTCAATAAATTACTCTTAACTAGGTCAGAATATAACGAACAGAAAAGGGTTGGAAATCCTCTGCGCTGCCCCAAAAAGGCACATACTAATTTGAATAAAATGTTTATGTTATTTTTGGTTTAGAAAATTTAAATGGCTCGACAAATCCAGCCATGTCTTATGCTGATTTTAAAATTGTTAGTAATTTTAAAGCTTTGCAAATTGTGGTTTTATAAATATGCGTGGACACAACAAAGGTTGTGATAAATAATACAATATTATTTATAATCTGTTTTACTAAATTTTTACTTAGATTTTAGATTCACTACGCTTATGATTGTGGATATGTGATGTTAAAATTAGGCAGAGTTCCCATAAACCTTACTGAAACAAATTACTTGTATAAATCTATAATTAAATTAGAAAAATCTCCCACCAAGGCTTACGGTCAGAACTCGTGTGATTTATAGGCCAATCCAATTGTTTATCAGGCCAATTTCGTTTATTTTTCGCCGTAATTTATTACAGGCCGCTTGCTTCAGACCAAAATTACTCCGTTTGTTTTCATACCTACCTTCTGACGCCTTGGTAACTCGAAAACATTTTTTTTTTCATATTAAAGCCTTCTTTTCGAACCAGTTTACAGAATTTACTGTAAAAGTTAATATTTTAAATTTGTGTATGCCACGTCTCTCTAAATATAGTAGAAATTCCAGAATTACGCTGCTGAGTCTTTGACAATTTATTAATTAAACATTTCAACGGTAAAGAGAAAAGTTTCGCAGAAATAATGGTTTCGTCTGATTTTTGCCGCTGACAACCCGATTTCGCTGACTCGGTGCGATTTAATTTAATTAAGCAACTTTATGCAAGCGTTTGGAATTGTTAAATCATATTAAATAACCATCAATGCTAACCATTAATCCAAAATGTTATCCGTTCTTAAAATACACATAACACCTGCATGGAGGATTGCTTAAACCTTTTTGTTATGTTACAAGATAATGTCACTTTGACAGATTAAGTTCCGCGGAATCCAGTGGATACTAAAAATTTTGAGAAAATTATTTATATCGAAAACTCAACGGAGCGTTGAAATCTTAAAAGACATGTTTAGTGCCGTGAAAGCAGATCCAAGTTGTTTAGACATATTTGAAAATGCAGAAGGGAACCCAGGCAGCTGTGTTAATATTTTGGGGTAAATATTTGCTGAACTTTTATATATGTAGCCTTAGTATGTAGCAGAAGCGTAGTCGTGATATACTCGAAGAAAAATTATTAAGTAATAGGAATAACTCGTGAACTGTTAGAGATCAATACACAAACACGGACTAGTCCGTGTACACAAATAATTGTTTCTAAAATAGACACAAGAATTAAACAAATTCATATTTCTCATTCAATATTATGTTTACAATCCTCTCAAGTAGGTACCGACGTATGCTATTCATAAAGAGTATTGTTAAGAAATTATATCAGAAGTTTAGCTAAGTATTATAAATTTGTAAAATGCGTTTTTTCAAAAAAAAAAAAATATTATTATGTTTTTAACTTTGTTTTAAACAGCATCCAAATTAGAGCCTTTGAAACAGCGGGAGAAAGAACCCTTAGGATTTCATTGTTCGGTTAACTGGATACTTACTATTAGCCAATTCCTTCTTGCTCAACTAATTTAAAAAGACACATTAAGGTTTAGGTTCTGTATTCAGAAACAACAGATAAAGACCAAGTCGAAGGTTGTTTAAAATATATAGTTAATTAGTCTATACCACAAACGGTTAGCCATCAGGTTGGAGACGGGCACAAGACGCATTAAACTGTTTATAATGGGATTGCGCCGAATCCAGCTTATTGGACCGACGTCATATTCTTGAATTGAGATTTCATTCAATTTAACGCCTCGTGCGTGGTTTGGCGTCCATGGGCGAATAAGGCCCGACTCACAGCGTACCTACAAACTCAATCATATTATTTCAATTACCACAAATTATATAAGTGACGCTGTTCTCTTAATATACTTATCCAACTTCTTTAACACTCCACTTTCCACTTTGAAAGTCAATGTCATTAATTTTATTTATTATTGTTATTGTTTATATTACATCTGTCATATTGTTAAGTAATTATTCAAATGCCAAAAAAAAAATTATGTAAAGAATTATTACAAGAAAATACGCAGAATATTTTTTGTTTTGAAAAAAAAATGCTTAAGTCTGACTGTTAAAAAAAAATAATAACCTCTTAAGTATTTTTTTTTTCTGTGTTATTAAATAACACAGTATAATAATAGAAAACTCAAAAATAACATCATTCAAATATAAAATTAAGAGGAATCCTTCCCCCAAGGGCAAATAATATGCCAATCCACCAAAACTTGTTTACGTACGCTTGGATAGTTATGATAATTTTTCTTTTGAAGGGTGGTTTATTTTGTAATTCTACAATAGTATCTGTCCAATATAAATATCAAGCTTTGCCATTAAACTTAGAAATCCAGAGTATTTAAATATTTTGTATTTTGAACTTCTCTTATCGCTTAATTTTCAACAAATGATAAATCACATTTTATAATAGCACAGAAAATATTTACAGAATAAAAATGTAAAAAGCCCCTACTGTTAATCCCAAGTATTAAGTCATAGCGTAAGGGAAGCCGAAGTTAGAAATTGTAAATTCTATCGATGTCGAGATTCTTAAAAGAGATTGATGCATTTCCTGCTTTGCTATAGCGACTTATATACATAAAGAAACAAGGCGTCTTTTGCTATTGCAAAAGGACATCGAAGACTTTTCCATTTGATTTAGCACAGCTACAAAGCTAGAAGAAATACCATTCAATGTGGATTTGAATAACCGTACTTCAACGATACAAATGGCTCGATCCTAATTTGTATTGAACATGTGTCCCTTAATACTTGAAATTTAATCATTATGTAGAACATAAGACGCGGTACTTGGCATTTCAATGTCGCTCGCATATTAAAATAACTCGTAAAGCAGGTTTCGATATAATTAACCAATTATAAGCCAGCGTCTTTGCTTTCAACGTCATTACCATGAGCATACTTTATAAAACGAAGATATTTTCCTGCACAGCCTATAAATCTATGTTTTTAGAAGTATCTGTGTTTACATTTTTATGCCAGCAAGAGTAGAAATCGTTTTTATGGAAGTCGAACTTCTACCTATCTTCGACCTTGCTTGCGTGAATTCTGCAGTCTCTCTCTTTCTCCCAGAAAGTATTTTGTAATCCTAACTCAAATGATATCTGCACTTGATGTAATAATTTTTGAAATTATAAAATTGGAGTGGTCATCAATATGACGGGAATCAGAAAATATTTTTTTCCGTTCTTACCGACCACGCGTGAGCTAAATATGTTAAGCGCCATTTGATGTTTGTTTTACAAAATTAAACGTAAGTGCACAATCGTGCAAATCGTATGTGTGATTGAACGCGCGAGTGTTTTGACCAATAAATCTCTCCTCGAATGTAAACGATTAAGACTAAATGATGTTGTAACTCTAGCAGGTATGTGCAAAACGGGTCGGTACTGTAAACATTGCCACTGTTCGCTGGTGCTGGCATTGTAAACACCATTAATTGTCCAGCGTAGGTACGCTTAGCTAACCACAATAAGCCAATTAATCGCTATCAGTGTACGCCTCAAATAGCACATGTTACAAAATAAATATTTATTTGTATCACGGTAATAAATAACGCGTAATTTGTATGAAACAATATGTACATTGTTTGCTGTTGTTATCCAGTGCCCTAATATAGAGTAGAGAAGCAAAGTAAACAAACAGAAATAAAGCAAAATTTGATAATTAAGTATTATTATAATAGCACCAAATTCATTTTAACTGATATTGGTAGTGATTCTATAATTATACTTATAAATATAGTCATCCTTTTTTTAATTGGGGGATTTTATCCGCTTTTATCTTTAGGATGAGCAGGATAAATTAGTTTTACACATACTAAACCCCCATGGTACCCCCAAGGTAGGGATGAAGACTCCATTGGAAAGAACTAGGTAGGCAAGTAGGTAAAGAGATCATTTTACATTACAATTCTTATTCTAGTATCTACATCAAGGATTGCAATCCAGCACACGAGGCTGGATCTAGCAGAGCTAAAATTGGGCTTGACTTAGCTGGATTGCTTGATCCAGCATTCCAATCTCTATCGTGGATGTAAAGACTCAGCCATACCCACAACGTCCCTCCACTCGAGCGATGAGGGGTACCGCGGGGTTTTTGTGGGTATACCCCGGCCATTTTCCATCCTTGGCCGGAGCAGGGGCCTCCAATTGCAGAGGCCCCCGGGCGTCCACACACCACCCTGCCCCCCCGGGTAGGGTGAAGGTGCATAACGCATTTCCCCGCGACAAAAAAAAAAGCATTCCAATCTCTACGGATTGAAATCCAGCGGGTCTTGAACCAGCACATGTCAATGGATCCAGGACAGTTAAAATTGTGCTAGGTCCAACTGAATTGCTGGATCCAGCATTGCGATCCCTAATATACATGCACCATTATGAGATACTGATAAACCGTCTTATTCCATCAGAAATCACTTATTTCAATGACTTAACCGTCTTTGACGAGCCAGTGAAATAAAACAGTCAATTAATTAAGTTAAAACAGTATTTGCTTCCGCAGTGCAACTTTGTTTGATTAACACTGTGTGGTAAACGCCATGATCACTTTACTAATAGAACAGTCAGACGTCATAATTAATCCAAGTGGCTTTATTACTTCAACGAGTGTTCTACTTTGATGGCATACAGTTGGCCGCAAAAATGTTTCAATGTTTTCACATCAAATATATTTCTTTAGGACATCTTTGTCAGAAAAAGGTAAATAATGTTTTACATGATAATATATTATATGTAGAACATGTCAGAAAAAGATAGTACATTTTTGTATGAGTATTGAATTTGCAAAAATCACATAGCGACCTGCACCTGATCTCCAAGCAGGTATGACTTGTTTTGATAGCACAATATTTTGATAGAATATTATTTCCAAACATGTTTTGAATTAATCATCAAAAACCACATTTTGGTTGCTTATCGCCTTAATACTGGATGATATTGTGGAACATATCCTATTTCCATGGCGTTCTTGCGGGCAGATATTAGGCTAAAATGTTTTAGTTTAGTCAATAATTATAATTGCAGACGTCATTCAAAGCAGACGTGAGCCAATTTAGCAGCAAAGCTTGTTTCATAAATTGACCTCAGCAATTGGACATCAAAACTTCTATGTACGCCAAATACACGGTCCTGTACGAACCAAGGACGTTTTAATTAGTTCTCCACTAAACTTAACATTGCTTCCATTGAATAAACCGAATTTGAAATCTGGGGAATCTATTTCTATACAACATACATCTAATAAAAGGATATTTTCCTGGAACTATGTACTGTGTATTAATAATAAATGTTTTTGCGATTCATCAAAACTATTATACCTGAAGTTTTAAGCCTGTCATTAAACTTTGTGCTACGTAGTACTACGTAGGTACTTCAAGTCGCTATAGAAAAACAAATGAAGAATTATAAGCTTTGCATATTAACCCTTGTTTCTGGGAAATGTGTAGTTAAAATATTTTATTTATATTCCAACTATATTGAGAGTCATATAATATGTGTTAGACTGTACAGCTCGTTACAATAACAGAGCCAGGCTAAAAATACTCGCATTTCTAGATCACTTGACTAATAAGCGCGATTGCAAGATCTAGACTAAAAATAACGACAAGCACTCGTACAAAAATAAAACTGAACTGTTATCGGTTGTTGTCGCATATTTTTATATTATCTTGCTTATCCATTTATATCGTGTCAAAAAAGTGGAAAGCTAAGGATTTAGACACTCAAGGTGTACGCACTACAAGATAATCTCTTTAATAACATTCACATGATTCAGATAGTGTGGTGGAGTCATTGTAAAATTATAAATAGTTTGTAGGCACTATTTATTATGTATCTCTCAGTGTATATATCTTGTTCAACAGCCAAGGAAAGCATCGTTAGAAAATCCACATACTATTTCCATACGATCAATGTGATCAATGGAATAGGACTATCTTTAAAAATATTGATATCCGTACAAATATTACTGTTGCAACTGAGAATTTTCCTAAATCTGTTTTTACAAACTTGTGTCCGTTCATATTACCAAAAAGTTACTGTAAAATTAATTGTCTTTAGATAATGCAATATAATAAATAATAATAAATAAATATCCAACAACATCACATTCATTGATCTGACTCCGAGCTAAGTAGCGTAAGCACTTGTGTTACAAATATCAGGTTCAACAGTGGTATTACAAATATATACTTAAATACTCGATATTAACACCCAGACACAGAACAAACACAAGCATTCATCACACGAATGTTTGTCCGGGGTGGGAATCGAACCCACAACTCTTAGCGCCTAGGGCAGGGTCACTACCAATTGCGCCACCGAGCCAGTCGAATATATAACTATTATATATTATTTATTTTAGGGTTTTTTTTATCTCAAAGACTTACTTATTTTATTATATGTTGTATATGTAACGATGTTTCTAGCTATAGTTTTTTATAGATTATAGAGATAGATTGGGATCCTAGTATATATGTATAGGTATAGTATTTTGTGTCTAAGTATATTTATTGCTTACTATTTCATATAAACAAAGCCAATTGCTGTCTACCACTACATTAGAAAACTGTCGGAGTTCTCGAATATTATCTCCCAACAGGATTCTATGGCGTACACTGTAGTAATTCACGCAAATGTGCTCGTAAACCAAATTACCATTTGTTTATTTCGGCTAAGTGAATAACACGCTATCGTCTGCTTACTATTCTTTGGATGCGATATAACGAAGATGGGAGTGCTCAGATTGGAATGCTGACCTAGTTTCTCCCCTCTTATTAGTGTATATTCATATACATAAATAACAGTGTCAACATATTTACTAAGAACTAGTTTCCTTGTTACATAATATGCATTTATTATATGACTTATGACTTTGTTCGGCGTTTACGGGATGATGTAACAGAATAATTTTCCGATGCAATACATACAATGCAGATGTATATTGACGAAGTAAAATATGATGATTCAGTATATTTTTCCATTGCAAATGCTGTTGTAAAAGCATTTTTTACGCAATGATCACGTTTTGGCTAAAATTGTTCGTCATAGATTAAATGCGGTTTTTTTTTCTCAAAGAGTATACGTTGCGTTACGTAAAGTACTCCATGGCGTTACGTAATACCTACTCTTAATTTTATGATGTACAAAAACTGTAATAAAATAAATGAAATTTCTGCAATATCATGAAATGTGGATATTTTATTTTAAAGGATAAAACTAAAGCCGTATAGTACAACTCGCTCTAGTTTAATTTTACTGTCAGCGCAATGCGTCACTAGAAGTTCGTAATTGGTCAACTTGCGGACAGGATGCGAAACGGGCAAAAGCCATTCATTCACTGCTCTGGCACGCGTTTGTTAGAGTTAACGGTTAAAGAGCCAATTTAGAATATTTCACCGAATCATTTTTATAATGGAACCACATCCATAACCGATGAAAAAAAACGAAGGAGGTTCTCAAGTCGACGCGTATATTTTTTTAAATGTATAACCACGCATAACTTTTTACAGAGTAGTCCGATTTTGATAATAACCTATAAGGTTTAGAAATTCAATATGGCCGCCTGACATTTCTATTGAGGGCCGGTCTCGAGGGTTTGTGAGGTTTACCTAATGTTAACGTAGAAATGACATGACGTAAATAAAATAATTTTAAAGGAATGTTTTTATATTATCCTTTTCCGTAGAGCCATTTAGAATATTGCGCTAAATTAAAGCTTCGATCAAAATATCGTTATACGTTGTAATGTCGAAAGGAACATTTTTATAAAATAAACAAATTACGGTACTGTTGTAATCTCGAATTTAAATAATAACATTCATAAATTTAATTCTTCAAATAATCTTATAATATGATCATGGTTGTAGCAATAGTAGTTCCTGTTATCACAGTTTTAATCTTATGATTTATCTTATACTTATTTATGTCGCCATGCGGAACTGAAAAAAAATTACACTAAAATTCATCCTGAATCGACGACAGCTGTTTACTGGTACTGTTTTATCTGATTATTAATTGATAAATATATCATCCATCTGTGTTTAAAGATATAATCTAATTGAACAAATACCATAGGTAGTAGAATAGGATCTATTGACATGTTTTCATTTAATTTTAAAGATTCATTGACATAGTCCAATTCTCTCAGTCTTGGTCTCATTTACATAAATAGGTACATGTACATTTCTGCTTCGTGTTTTTCAATGTTCCGTTAGTGCGATTTGTCGGTCACTATTACATAAACAACCACAAATAGTCGGCACTATGTAGGTTCATAGGTAGCTACCACTGGATAAAACGAGTATGTGTTGTTGTTCTTAATACATTGGCTTAAGGTGGCTAATTGAACAAATATTTTTTTAGCGTATTCCCGCCACCTTACCCACGTGAGCTACTGGGCAGACCTCCAATAGCGGTGCGCCAAAGTCACTAAACATCACTTCACATGATTACGACCTCACATGATAATGAGCAATGCCACAATGGAATAAATAACATGGGGTTCGTTCTGGCCATGAAAGAGTATACACGTGAACAAAATAATAAACACGTCTTAGGTGTATGGATTATCTGGTTCGACATGGTATAAGTGACATGGCAAACATCGACTTTCCTAGTATGAAAACTGTTATATAAAAAGCAAATTCTAACAAGGTATTCTGACTTATATGTGGATTCAGTATACACCTATATACCTTAAAAGTTATTGCTTATAGGAATGCACCCAAATAAAACATTGCAGTTTTGCCATCTACGAAATAATGTATCGAATATAAGTATTATATTAATATCCAAAATAATTTTGTGCTTACTTAGGTACACTATGGGACTAATCACAGTGTGAAGTTTTAACGTAGGTCTAGTTATGTAGATTGTGATAGTCAATAATTTATTATAATTTCCAATATAGATCTGGTTAGATCCGGGATCAAAGGCTCTGGTCAATTATCAACTTATGATTGCATTACAAAACCCAACAGTATAGTTTTTAAACATTGCCGAAATATTTGTATTGTAACCACAAATAGTGACTAAAATATATTTTTATTCTATTTACATAACTCTCTAACTCAAATGCAAGTCTACCATATCTAACACACCATAGGAACATGGCAATATCGCGTGCGAAATTCATGTAGGCTTACAACGTACCTGACATCTTTTTATGTTATAAACACGACCTCACATGATTCTGTGTAATAAATTTAAGTAGGTACACGCGTAAGTCGTAAAAGTGACAAATCTATTGGATGCAGCCTACTACGCCTTATTTCAAACCTAATCACATCTTTACATGCAACATGATCAAAATATATGGTGTCAACATATCATAGTAATTTTCATACATTTACGCTCTGCGAATGCAGTTCAATTCTAATAAGGTTTATGCATATTACCTAGTTGAATATAACTATGGAAAATTATTTTTGAATTTTATTACATTTGAGTGGAAGCTAATACATTATAAATATCGATATTTGCCGGGTATTCCATGTTAAAGCATTTCATTTTAATTCGAATGACGTTAATATCCATATGGGTTTCGGACAATTTAATTTTAAGCTGATTCAATCGTAGGTTTTCCGGCAGCCAAAAATGAATTGGTAAAAACATTAACACGTACCTACAGGGAAAATCCATAGTTTGAAAGTAAAGGATAGAGCATGGATAATTACGTTCATCAAATGTACTTAACTGTTGGTATAAATTTAAATGGACGTTATGAATCATAAAGTAGGTACCTACTCAATATTTCACTATTCATCTTTAATTATTGGTTTGTTGCCTTATTTGTTGAAGTGTTATAAGTTTCACATGAGGTAAACACTGTAGACAAATTGTTTAATTGTAAGAACTCTATACCCTAGAAAGGGCAGGCAGAGTTCAAGAAGCAGTTCGCTATTAGTTATGTTTTACAACATGCTAAACAAAAAACACAATTGGCACATAATTTTGGAGTCGCAGACCAACATGGAGAAAGACTATTGTATACATTATAGATTTAACAGTATTGTACAAATTACAACCTGGTTATGAAGTAATCAATGTCAATACCAGGCAGCGGATGCTACGTCCACTGTTACATGCGGTTATTGCAATAATATACCGGAGTAAGTAGATATTCGAGGTCGGTCCACCGCAAAGCCAGTTCTAACAAGATGGTAAACAACACAGACCACACTAACAGGCAAAAATAGTAGATAACACAACTGATATAGTATTATTAGCTCCTAGGTTCTACGTAGTAGTTCTTACTACGGCGTAAACAAAAAGACCATTGGCGAAACTATTTACGCATAGTTTTTTAACTGCGTTACGCGTATTTAGAGGTATAAAGATTATGGTATGATTGACTCTATAAATAAATTAAGGTATTTTTATAGATCTGTCCTATTGACGTTAGTAAAATAACGTGCAATCAAATTATCTACGCTCAATTAAAAAAATGTGGTTTTTCATGTTTTCAAATAAACAAAAATAGAAAATAATAAAGATCGGTTTATTTTACAAAATTATTAATATTATTGCAAAAAAGAAGGTTAAAACGTTGTGTTTTACCAAAAAATATAAAAGTTGTTTTTATTCAGTAACATTGAAATTATATTTTGTATTAAATTATTATAAACAACCACATGTTACCCTTAAGAAGAGTACGCATTAAAAAAAAACAAAAGGTATATTAGTACCTAAAGCTTATTGCAGTTTGAAGGTAGTAACCGCGATCTTAAACTAAACGGTCCCACACCGTGACCCTAAAATCAACCACAAAATTATCGTAAAAAGACTTTTATATTGCTCTTGTTTGACGCCATCTGCCACAATAGAAGGTGAACAAATAAAAAGTCCATAAATTCCAGCTTATTAAACCAACATTCCACAATGGAACATTAAGAAAATGGTTCCGTATTTGTGAATTATTGGCGAAGTGAAAAGGATTCGTGGAGTTTGCGGATGATATAACTTGATATCATAATCATTTACTTATCAATCAATCAAATCATTCACTAATTTATCTCAATTCAAATTAGGGTCTTAATATAGTACGTAACTCTTAAGAAACTAGCTGTACATTTGCAAAAGACCCGAGGGCGCAGTTGTTGAGGTGTGCATGTAATCTTTAAGTTGGCTAGGGTTCTAGAATTTACAGCTCACGTATATATAAAAAGAAACCCTAGTTTAACTTTAATGCGCGTTATAAAAATCTTAATATTTACATTTGTCGTAATTTTTTCTATTTAATGTTATGACTTCGTTACATTTACTTATAAAATACATTGCTTTGGGTACGTGCACGTGCTTTGTAATGATCGTGCCATATAGCGGTCGGTTCTCTCTGCCTACCCCGCTAGGAAAGTGGCGTGAAGTTTAGTTGGTTAGTTTTGCTTTGGGCACGGTCGAAAAATTGTCTTTTAAGTTTTAGTTCGAAAATGTAACAAACGTATTACTCGTATGTGGTAAAGATTGGTGGAAGACAATGTCATTTTTTAGGTACTTTATTTCATATCACATTCATAAAATAATTGCTATTCTACCTATTGCATTACTGAGCATATCAATTTTCAAATAAAATTCTGTGTACCTATTGTGAATTGTGACGTCTCTATATCTTTTTATTCCAGTACTTTGTTCCATATTTTTACCTACACAATTCTACATTAAAAATTAAATCTATGTGTTTTCTCTAAATCCCATTCATCCATTTAATAGTGGATGGAAATGGACTTGAAATCCACTAAGTCATAAATCCTGTTATGTGTGGGGAAAAAGTTTATACTCCTACTTGACGAAAGTGTAAGAATAAGTTTGTAGAGAGATAGACCCAAACCTTTGCTTCGTCACCCAAATATATAATTACATAATTTGAGTGTATTTGAACTTCCAATCAAATTGGACATAATTATTACTTTGAAGTAGATAAACAGCTTATTGGCCTCATTAAATTGTGGGCTTTCAGAAGATTTGCCTTATCCGCAGATCAATATTTGATGTTGAATGAAATAATCTTTATATTAATCGTGTAACTCCAGTATTTCCATTCGAAATTAAACGGAGAAGTTTTGTGTAATATTACGATTACCATTTTAAAAGACAGAGAAAGTTATACAAAATTTATTAAATTATAAAAATTCAGCACAGTTTTATATCTATCAATACGAGTATTTCAGATTGATTGTTTACTATCAATGTAGAATTCTAAAATTGGCAGTGTAGTTGTGAACGACAAAAGGTAAAAATCATAAATTCGGATTTCCGATACAAACGTATTGTTCGCTGAGTCCGCTTTGAAAATAGTATTGTGTGTTTGGATTGGTCGTTTTTTTAAATCTCCCCGAGTCTCGGATTGAAAATGGTACGGTACTCTTTTAGCTTTGAAAACCAGCTCACGAGGAGTGATCTGTACCACCGTACAATATTTAAACGCTGCAACACCCAAGTTCTTAACTGGAATCTTTTTCATTTTCATTTATTTTATTCCATCCAACCCAGCCCTTCTGTCCCATATTGGTCTGGGACTTAAAAATAATATGCCAACTGTGGTTCTTGCCTAGCATGTCGTAAAAGGCGACTAATGGTATATCGGGTTTTGGGTGTGTGATTGTGCAGGCGTCGGGTTGGCCGCTTTTTCAAGATTTTCCATCTACCCCAACCCGGCTTTATTTTTGGCTGAATGTGGTTGAAGGGACATGCTGCCCCTTTGACTCTGCCTACCCCTTCGGGGATTATAGGCATGATGTTATGTATGTCTTTTATTCTAACAATCATAAAACACTCTGTGAAAATTTCTTGTGTCTACTTCTATTGATTATTTAAAAGATACA
This sequence comes from Glyphodes perspectalis, assembly GCA_951394215.1. Taxonomy (NCBI): domain Eukaryota; kingdom Metazoa; phylum Arthropoda; class Insecta; order Lepidoptera; family Crambidae; genus Glyphodes; species Glyphodes perspectalis. The sequence goes on along the minus strand of OX596205.1, from coordinate 10,430,280 downwards.
GCTTTATAAATCGTGATAGATGGACAGCATCGATCCCATTGGCAACCATTGGGTACGGTGCCTCCAAAATGACGATATTTTTGTCTTTAAATCTTGAGTAATAATCAAATACGTCTCGACGAATCAATATCGCAAAATTTATATTTGTTGTCAAAGCTTTTCGTTTGTAGATCGTCGTTCAACAATACACGCTTCGCCGGGCATGATTCCAAGTTTAATTGGCTTCAGGGACCCTCAGTAAGACTATTCAAGTCGGCGTCTAGCTCCGAGTACCTCTTTAAGTACTTAGGCGTAGTTGATTACCCTTTTACCCCCATCCCTTCTCTTCATGTATATAGCTCCTATTACTTACAAGGTTAGGTGTGATTACTTTGGCATGTGTTTTCATACGAAATCTTGACAGCTTCAGTTTTTAGTTAATAAAGTATGAAACGTTTCAGGAATTTCGAAACTCCCAGAAGTGTAGTCGAAATCTGAATGAAATACAAAAATATCGAGTTACCAAATTCCCACGATTATAAGAATTTTATTGGTGGCAAAAACCAATAAAATTCTTCCAACTCTTTCGTAATTTATCAAGGTTGGCCATTTTGTTGTAGAATTTCTTTGAAATATCTAAGCTTAACAATAATACCTGTTTCTTTAGGCAATTAATAGAATTGAAACTCTTAGTTACCGATTAAAGTAAATAATGTTTATCAATACAATCGATAATGACACTATCAACAATAATAAATATTCAATATCCTGCTACAAGTCATTTTGTGTCACCATTTTTTCTATTTATTTATGTGTGCCTACTCAATAGCTTCGTTATAAAATTTTATTGAAAAATATGATGGGTGTGCTCTGACCATCGTTTCAGGTTGACCACAACAACAAACCTTTTGTGTATTTTTCGTATTTAAGCTGTATTTTAATAAAACTGGAGTAGGAAATTATTTCGTATCAATTTTATTTCGACACAAACTATATTCTAATATCTTAACCTAAATCGACCTTCACCAATAGAATAGAATGAAACATATTTTATAATAAATTTAGTATATTAGAAAATACATATATTAAAAAAGGGTGGTTAGTGGAAAATATCCTAGACCTAGACTGTCTATTTTTAATTATTTAAAAAAAATGTATTAACAGAAGGTGATGTTAGGAGTTATAATAAAAACCGTAGAGCTTGTATGAAAAGGATTATGAATGTTGAAGAGGCGAGTGAGGTGTGTAAGGGTGCCATATGGCGTTCGGTTCTCTCTGCCTATCCCGCTAGGGAAGTGGCGTGAAGTTTAGTTAGTTAGCTAAAAAAATAGTTCTAGTAAAATTTTGCAACATCAAGATAATTTAAATTTTTTCCTGACATAAAGTATAAAACATAATTTTATGAAGAACTGCGGCGCAAAAGAAGACAGCGAACAATTTTTAAAGAAAATTAAAAGTTTTGACTGCAACTCTATACCGCCATGTTGGATTTCCCTAATACAAAAAAAAATTAAGAACAATATAATAATATATAAATTCTACTCGTATGTGGCTTCATGCAACTGATTCTATATGTGCAAAGGCAACACTCAATTAGACATTCATTTTTTTAAAGATAGTGAAAAGTAGTCAGTCCAAGACTTTTTAGCCAACCCATTTTTAATATATTTTCTAATACATTAAATTTATTACAAAATATGTTTCGTTCTATTATCAGCTCAGTGAAGATCGATTTAGGTTCGGATCGTCTATTATTAAGTCATATTCTGTGTTATATATTCATATTCAGTTATACTTATATACAAAAAGTTTAGGCTTTGCAAATACATATTCTGTATAAAGCCTAAACCTCTGCCGCATCTTGCGCTTGACCTCAAGATTACGCCTTCGAGCCAAAACGGATCCACGGAACTTAAGAACCAACTTGCCACACCTCACCTTTGCCAAAGGAGTTATCATATGAATATATCACATAATATATCTTACCTTACCTTCTGTTGAAAAGTTGCAATAAATCTCCTCGGTTAGCGTATAATATATCCTTACATAATAAAAATGTATGCTGCATATTTGATAAATAGGATATGAAGCTGCAAGGAAAATTAGGTCCACAGTGAATGGTGCGCGAATATTATATTTTATTTATTTACTAATGGCCGTGCTGATTTAATAAATACAGTATTATAATTAATTAACGGCTTTGAGACTTACCTATTTTATTTTCCTGGTACTTCACAAAAAGTATTTGCATTGCAGTGTTAATTTTTATTTATTTATTTATCCTGCCATATGGCCTTCAGTTCTCTCTGCCTACCCCGCTAGGAAAGTGGCGTGAAGTTTAGTTAGTTAGTTATAAAACAATCCTCTTGTCTTAATCTGGGTTAGTATCAATCATTAACTTATTACATATATAAAATTTACTTGTGTCTCTAAACAAAATTTTCATTTTATTTTTAACAATTCAAATCATAAACATAAAACATATTGATTCACATACCACAAACATACATAATTATCTATAAACATTTTGTATATGTGATGTAATCCAATATGTGGGTCATAGCAATAGTTATAGATATACGAGTATTTCTTTCAGTTACATACAATATGGAGAGAGCGCAATGTAGGCGTTGTCATAAAAGCCTTTTATGAGAATGGAGCCTACATTAATGCAGCAAGAGATTAATGGAAAAGGCTACATTTTCCATAGAATGATTTTTCATTAACAACATATTCTCTCAACCATACTTTCTACTTGTCATTCTTAATAACTTTATTATGTAACAACGCAACTTTTATGTGAAAAATTTACACATATTTAGATTAACATTCTTTGCTGTTTTCCATTGGAGAAATTTGTGTTTTATTCGCATTACTTTATAGTATATATATATATTCATTATTATAAAGTTAGTTGTGTTATTTGTATTGTAATATATATTATATATATATATATTCATTTAATATAAAGTTAGTTGTGTTATTTTGATATTTTAATTGTTCGCTCTATAAGTGCGTTTTTCTTAAAATTATCAAGTGCTACTAGCTAGAGAACGCTTAAATCATTACAGTAATGCGCACAGACCTCTTTTTACATCCTTTAGGACATAGTGTTATTTTCAAGTTATACTCAATGATAAAATTTTTACCTACATATATCAAATTCACAAAGCATATTTTCTGAGGGCTTCCCAAAAATCAAATAATGTAAGGTATTATGGGGATTCAACATAGGATAGTAATGTAACGTAGGGATATAATATTTTATTCAATAGAAACATATTCTGTAAGTTCTTTTGAAAAATAAAAATACACAATCATTTCTAAAATTTAGAGCGGTTTTGTAGTGCACCAATCTGAGTAATGATTCAATCAAGAATTTAATAAGAAGTAGCTAGATAATGAGGAAACTTTCACCGTTTGTCTGTTCTATTGTTTAGTTGTTTCTTGAATAATGTTTGTAGCTCATCCGAAAGTACAAGTTATATGGCATCTTATAAAACATAAATAATTGTATATTCTTACAAGGATAAAATATAATTACATTTATTGGAGGCTCCGCTCTCGCGAAGTAGAGGTTTCATGTTGCCCTTCCGTAACGTTGTAACGTCGCCAAGGTTTTAATACGAAAATCTATTTAATTTTATCAGTTTAATGCTCATCATGGTAATACTTTACAAAATCAAGTAAAATGTCTAAATTTAGGTACACTATTTAAAAACTGATTGAAGTGTAAGTGGTTGTTATAACTGTATTGCAAAATCACATAGGTTGCAAGTAAATAAAACCTTATGAAATAATTTACAAAGTTTCATAATGTTAATTTTCTTATAAATTATATTTTCCAAGCGTACAAAGAACGTTTATTTAATTAGTTACGATATATGAATAGGTTTTCATTTCTATTCTAGAAGGTGCACTTACATAGCTTTGTTGGAGTTCTCTTCTTTTAACGATAACGCAATCCAATTATAAGAGCCTTCTAAGAGCACTCACGTTATTCTGTTTTCATTTTTAAGGATATAATTAAATATTTGACAACATTACATACATTGATCTGAAAATCTTGAATCTGATTCTGGGCTAAAAAAATACCACATCATGCAGGGGTCTAACCCACGCTTCTTAAACCATTGTAACAGATCTGTAAAAGGTTAATAATGTAGTAATGCAACTTCAGTCCGATGATGTCAATTTTCACCAAATGTCGATGTTATTTTTTTGGTATTAATGAATACTACGGTATATCAAACAATTTATTACAAGAAATCGTTCATGTATCCAATTTCGCTAGCTGTTTGTCTTGATAACCATTGGAATTTGTGACGTCAATAGTATCTAAAGTGTTACGATGTGTAGAAACTCGTATTCATTGGAAGCGGAGTAGCTGTGAATGTGAAAATAACGTTCAACCAATTCTGCGTCGGCTATCTATAAACAAAACAATTCTTAACGCAGTACACTACATGAAACTATACGCTATAGAAATTTAGCTGGATTCCCGTATTAGATATACACGATATATGTATATCTGGTACACGAATCGACCTAAAATCCTATCTTTAAGCTATACTCCCTCTTTCAGGTACGAGATATATTAAACGCTATATCTAATTTACCATATTATTTCAAAGTAAACTGGCTTCAGAATTGAAAAATGCAGCTAGCTAGACATGAATCAGTCTTAACTGCTTATTTTTCCTTTTATGCTCAGTATCAACGTTTTCTAGTTCCATAAGATTACTTCAAAGCTATTTTCAGCTATATTGCTTTCCTTGATTAGCGCTGTCGTGTTCATCGTTTAAGTCCCGCCCATCTTAATAGAACTATTAGCATTCCATATTAGAAATTATTTTTAGCTTTAGTTTAGCTTTTGAATTTTCAACTTATTTTCTGTATTAATAGAGTTGTTTTTTGTCCACAGCCATGGAGAAGACTTGATCGTGACGCCGTTTGCGCAGGTCCTGGCGAGCCTGCGCAGTGTGCGCAACAACTTCCTCTGTCTCACCAACGTGCCAGTCGCCAAGTAAGTAATAATTATGTACATACATACAAACATATCTCCACACTTGCAATTCCCAAAGGGGCACGCATAGTCAAGAAAAGACGGGCTACTTAAACCACATTCGGTCCACAATAAATATGAGTTTGGTTAGATGAAAAATTGCGAAAAAACATTGACAAGTGGCTAGTTCCTCGCTTACGTGATCACAAACCAAACACCATTAGTCGCCTTTTACGACATGCGAGGAAGTTGGTACGCTCTTTTCATATATTTGGTACATAAAAATCGAAGCAAAGGTGTATCACTTAGCTTACACTTTGTACTGAGGTATCGAACGTCCACTTATTGCTAAGTGAACTCCATATCTCTCTCCGGCATAAAGTTGTCACATCCACAGTACCCCGAACTCAGCCGTTTTTCGTACAACTATTGTTAAAGAAATATGAAATGGTACAGTAAACGAATCTTTTTGAGTCCGCATTGCCTACACGTAGAGATGTATTTTTCTTTGATCTTTGTGAAGAAATACGGATATCTGATGGAGTCTTTTGCTAAGAAGCTTTAGCTTTTGTAGAAACTAAACTTTTCATTTACCTTAGCGGAACTAAAAATAGTATTTAAAGTTGGTCTGGAAAATGTAAAAATTAGAGCGAGTGCTAACTCAAATCCGTATTATGCCATTTCAATCAATATCGTACTTTATATAGGTAACGTTTTTAAAGAGAGAAGTGATGAAATATATGCCCTTAATTTAGTTTACAGTTTAAGTACCTGGAAATAGATCGCAGGCAATTTCTTATACTTTTCATTGAAGTCGTCTTAAGACAGTCATGGCTGTCTCTTATTTTACTGGAAAACTTAATCAGCCTAGGTAAAAAGGTAAGCTTATTATAAGGCTAGAATTTTCTTGTAATGCTTCAGCAATTAAGACATTCAATATCGCTTCTAATACTAATGGGTTATGTCTACTATTGATTAAGTCTGTCTTCCAAGTAACAGCTCGACTAGTAAAAAGACATAATTTTCAGAAAGTTTCATTAGGCGTTTGTGTGTGAATTCCAACTATGGCATGTATTTTCATTAAGAATCCTTCCAAGTTTCTAGTTAAGTGAAGTTCTTAGTTCTCTAAGAAAATCAGCAATTAATTTTCACAATAAATGAAGCTTTGTACCAATAACAAAAACAAGTTTTTGATTAATTTAATATTCTGTTAATAGCTATAACAAAATGTATAACTTTAATTTGAATCATTTAAAATGAGAGCATATGTTAAATATGTTTTGAAAAATAAACAAACATACAATTTTATTCACATTAGCATAGGTAAGTGCTACATAATATCTACGAGTTAATATTTTTGGCACAATAAAATTATGACTCTTTATATACCTATTCTGATCCAAAAATTGTCTGGTTCTCCTATCTTAGGGTTACTAAGGTCAGATCGGCAGTCGCTTCAATGTAATTACCAGACTCGCTAAATCCTGGATCATGGTCTAAGTGGACCCCGTCTAAGCACGGGACAACGCTAAGAAGATGATGATGATGATATACCTATTCTGTCTCTTTGAACTTAAAATAACAAAAACAATTTATCGAAATGAATTATTTTTTCCGCCATTTTTAGATAGAGTTCAAAGAACTTTGAATACTTTGTACCTACGTGCCTACGTATAATCCAGTCAGCGTCTGTTATTATATTTCAAATAAGTATGTAAATCCAAAAATAAACTATCATCTAAGTACTAGCAAATAGGCAGACACGTTACTTTTATTATAAAGATATATTAACTATATACGTATATACATATATATGTTCTTATAACTAAGTAGCAATATTATCAGAATGTTGAAACACACATGGCGCCCAAGGGACACATTACACACCGAACCGGAGATGAGCGTAACAGAAGCGAGATAATTCAAATAATGTAATAAACAGCAGATGGAATTTCATTATTTACACTGAATGAAAAGGATGAGGTAGCTTAATGGTGAGGACCCGCGCCCTATCTATGAGGCGTGATAGTTCAAATCCGGCTACGTACATACACACATATCATCTATCGTCAGATTCAAAAACCACAATTGGTTTAGTGGCTTAGCTTTATTGTAAATGTATAACAGTGTTTAATTTTATTGCACTTCCTATATCCAACATTTCCTGTTCAAATTTAGCTCAAGATATATAGGGTAGACAGGTAGGCAGACAAAATTCATCTCAGATGGCATTCGTGGTGTACTGATTCGTGGTAGCGTGTTTTCGTGGTACATTGATTCGGACAAGTATTATTCGTGTAAACTATTTCCGTGGTAGCGTGATTTCTAGATGCAGTTATTCGTGTTTCAAGTTTCGTGATTGAGTACCACACTCCTCGTCGCCTATATATATACCTATTCACACAACCAATACACCATTAGACGCCTCTTACGACACGCAAAGCGTGGAACACAGTTGCTACGTTTTTCATCCCAGTGGAACATGGTAATCCCACCTATGGATATTTCAAATCTATTGTATGTTCGTATTTATACCACTAGCTAGACAATGAGTTGTGACGAAACCGCATATTCAAATAAATACCAACTACACAAATCTTTTTCGAAACCAGCGCAGAAGACGGTTCCGACGTAGGCGGTTAATAAGCAGACAAAAAGGACCCTCAATATATTTAATACTTGAAAATATTTCTGCACTCTGAAAGGACTTGAATAAGAAGCTCTTTGATCCAATGTGGGCGAATATAAATAGTATACTTTCGGCGTAACAAAATAAATAATCCTACCTTCCAGAAATGAGGGTAAATTTTTCAAGCGCGCCGAGACATTTCAAAACCAATTTATTTAATTTAAAGTAATATTCAGGTTCTGATTTTGATAAGTGCCAATAAGTACCTACACAATATTCGATTTTCATTTAATCTCCCTTGTTACTCTATCCCAGACCCAGACTTACAATTTTATTATAATTTTGCTTAAATAAATAGGTACGTACTTTCGCTTAAGTATGTATGGAGTAATTAAAATATTACCAGTCTTTCAAAAATCCAGCGACTGCGTCACCGTCCGTTAGTTAGTTATCCTACTAATATTATAAATGCGAAAGTTTGAATGTATGGATGGATGTTTGTTACTCTTTCACAAAAAAACTACTGAATGGATTTTAATTAAACTTTAAAATGTAGTCATATTTATTTATTATAAATAATATTAAAATGTAGTTGTATATGACATCATATTATACAGTAGGATTTGCATTGCAACCTTAGTAATCGTCATTATACTTAAGGCATCGCGCCGGCTTTCTCGTAATCCACAAAATGTCTCCTAAGTTACAATTCAGAGTTCCGCTTTGTTACGCCTATAAAGACATTAATCTACCGCATCTTGCCAGATGGGAATAGCTAGTTCATTTGTCTACGTTTTAAAAGCTAGGTAAGAACTTCCTCTTTCTAACAAATATGCTCGTGTGATTTATAATACGTTGAACGAGAAACGTACATTTGCATAATAAGAAAATGGATCTAAGACTCTTTATCCTTCTGCGGAATGAAATATGAGATGCTAGTGCAAGTTGTTTGATATGAATTGGTTTGAAATTGCCTCCGTCAATTTTATATATAATATTACCTGACTACCACTAAAGACTAGTAGGTATATCGGCGCATTAGTAAAAATCGCCCTAGCAGGGTTGGCAATGAGAGAAATGCCGTGAAACTAGTTTAGTGAAAATCACTTAGAGGTCAAAGAAAAATTTTGCAAATATGCTAATATGTATGCATTTACTTATGCAAAATATATCAAATTTGGTCTGTTAGAGTGACTATCGTGTTTCCTACGGGAGCCTCATTTTTTTCTGGGATAAGAGTAGCATTTATCCTTTGTCAGGGAGTGAAGATGTAACAGAAACACAAGAGTTATATTCGCATTATAATTAGTCAGTCGCTTTAATTCTCAATTTAACACGTAAACTAATCAAAATGCAAATTAATACCGCCGAAATGGCTACGTAATATCGCTTACGATTCATTGCATTAATAAAATTATGATTACCTCATTATTTCAGACAGATAGCGTTTAGTATATGCGTGACATCACACGCGCACGAGCGCGCAAGGTCGATCGACTATCATGTACGAAGCGGTCGGAACGATGGATGCGATATCCAACTATGCTCAGTGATATGATTGACCATTTAAACAATGATTAATTAATTGTAATTTGAGTTGAGTTGGGTCAACAAAATGTATTTAATACTTTTTCTTTTTTATATATCTAAAAATGTTTATTACTTTCTCTCTCTCTAATATTATCTCTATAGTAAATAGTGTATTAATTATGTAATACATATCATATATTTATATATTTATACACTTATCACTCTGATTTTATTAAAATCTTATAAAAATAAACGTTTAACGGCACATAGCTATAAATAACTGCCATTTGTAAACACATAATGTTCCAAATTGTGTCGTGACCGGTGAGGTGAAAAAATAAGAAATACGTTATTTGATATATTTTCAGACTTAAGTAGGTACGTCATAATGTGGGTAAAATGTCTTACATGACACAGAAAGTATTCTGCAATACTAAAAATAGTATCGGAGCGTGTCATTGAGCACGTACCTATTGCTAATGTTCTAATGACACATGTTGTGACGTTAGTGATTCATCTCATGATTTATGACATAGACAAGTCTTTCGATCATAAGACTATTGAGAAACTACATAGTTCAGCTTCATAGGCAGGGAGATAAAGCCCCTATTTGCTAAATGAATCGACGAAATCAGTTTATTTTAGTTTCTTGCTTAGTTTTGTCAAACGGTCTTATTTGTTCAAACTTTAAGACCTAGAAGAGGGTAATGCAATCCATTTATAGCTTAAATCTAGTGACTTACTCAGGATGTTATTAAAATATATTCATGCTCTGTGTAGTAGAGTTGAGCCTCAATCGATTTTTAATTGCATTAAATATGAAAATAAATATTCATTGGGCCTCCCTTTCCAAATTTCAGACTTCATCACATCAGAAATTTTCTTTTTACTTACTTATTTACTCACTTCAATTCATAATAATATCATCATAACATTTCCATATTTGTACTTATATGCTCATTACAATGTCTCTGACGCACGACATGTCCCTATGAGCACAGTTGGATCGTTGGCGTGTCTGTGTATTCGTGGCTGAATGATTCACGGCGGTGACGTAGCGGTCGCGTGCTCCACTCGGTGACGGTGACGCAGGCGTCGCGGGCACGCGATCGCTGAATCATGCGCATCGTCGGCTGACGGCCGGAGTCACTCCTCACCCCACCCACTCCGGAATGCCTGCCGTAACTGAACCGCTACTCATCAACAGATGTCACATCTTATATGTCTCGTCAAAAAATTCAATTTTAAAATATCTTTGTGTAAAGCTGATGTATGCTGATGTGGAGCATCACTGGGCCAAGTAACTGCCATAGTGATAGGTAATACCTATCGCACTGAGCTACTCTGGAGCATACTGAATCGGAATGAAATCAATAACTTATTACCAGAATTCTTAATAAACGTCGTCGAATATAAACTCTTCATTTAAATTGTGCCAATAACGAATTTTAAATAACAATTGCATGACCTAATGATACAATCAAGAGATGAATAGGGCATCTATAAAACAACTGTAAGTATTTTTTTTTTGGGATTCAACTGATTTATTTTGTTAAATCCCATTTTAACCTTTTATGTTTTTAAGTTTCTTATTTTACAATTAATTAGCTTGACTAATTGGCTTTTCATAAACAGATTAATTAGTTGTTTGTTTAACTTGTGACGTACTTCGCTCTATTATAGTAGACAGTGACAACTCGTCAGGTCCACTATCTGGCGTCGTTGGCTCGTCCCGCCCACTGCGTCTGGGAACATTCTTAACTAATTGTTATATTCTCGCCCACGTCCGAAGCATTTTTCTTTGTTAGAAATCCTTTACTGCTCCTTAATAAAAACAAATGATCGAAGCGCTTTCAGAACGGCCGAACATATATTTCAAAAAAATTACGGTTTGCGAGTAGGTTTCCACTCGAATAAACGTGAATTTTGTTTTTACGAGCGAGTCTATGTTTTTTCCAGGCTTTCATCGAAACACTATATTGAATCATTATCCGTGGATAATGATTTTTATATTTGAACATAGTTCCCTTTCTTCACTTTGCCTGATTTTAAACGGGATACGCCAAAGCGTTGGTGTACCGACGACCTAAGATTTGTCACCATCAAGATATTTTTAGTAGGAATAAATAAATCATTGTACGTTTAGAGAAATCCCATTAGCGCTAATCATAATAATTGTGACAAGACTTTGTGACTCAGTTGTGCCGTCTGATAGATATTTTATTTTCAACATACAACAACTCATTGAAGAGTCTGTTTTACATTGAAACGGCATCCATCTGAATTTCACAAAGGGAACCAGACAGATTGGATCATGATTACATATTCATAGTAACCTGAATATACAGATTACCTCACGGCGATTTCTTCCACCGCCGAGTTTTACGTAAAAAACCATAATAAAGTTTCGTAAATCCTGAGATTCGTGACAGTACTGCAGCATCGTTATTTACTAAGTATAAAACTTTATCCTGTCTAAAATATTACACATTGTCTCAGTAGTGTTAGTCGTAATACGAAATATAAACACAAATAGATATCTCCCATCTTATTGTGAGTAGTCACGAACAAAGCTCGCTAATTGTTTAATCTACATTTATGGGAAATTTGCGTCAGAAAAGAGTCAACAAATAATAAGAGCGTAATCTGTGTGATTTTGTCATCTCGGCCCACCTTAGTTCTCGAGTACCTTGTGCATGATGTAGTTAGCATTTTATGCTAGGATTACATTGACATACTCTTAAGTTCTGTAAATAATTATCGCTTTGAAATTTTAAAAACGTAGCAAACCTTTAGTAGACCACACACCTAACTATACCACCATATTATCGCCAACCACCCATAATGAAATGTGTTAAGCCTTCATTGAACTTCATGAGTACAATCAGCTGTAATTGTAATACTTAAGCATTTCAACAATACATTAGGCAGCTTCGAAATATACGAAGAATAGACGCGAGTGATTGGGGCCTTGAGTGCTAATCAAAAGTTTTAGACCGACGTCGATTACGCAGATCAATAAACTGTTTATTAAATATTCACTTCGTATGAACGCAGAAAACGTCTAAAGTTTTAGCAGGGTTGCCAAGTGCTCGGGTCTGGTTTGGGTTGTAACACGAACTAATTAAAAAAGAAGGATTCCGCTAACTAACAAGAAAGGTTGACAGGACCGTTACTCGAGTGGACAGGGACCCTGGCCATGAAACGAAGAGTCGGGTTCGAATCCCGCTAGGGGCAAATGTTTCGTGTGACAACATGGATATTTGTGCTGGAATCATGGAGTTTATAAACGTATTTAAGTATGTCTATCCGTTCACCTAGTATCCATAGCACAAGCTTACATGCTTAGTTTGGAACTAGGGAATTGGTGTGTCAGTCTGGAGAATTTATTTATTTATAATTTAGACGTTTAGGCATCTGCGGAATTCCAACCTGACAAGCATCTTCACACATTGACATAAGCTCTCCAAATTTTGATCATCTGGTATCTGTAAGTCTTACTTACATATGGCTTTACGCTGTAGTATGTTAGCGCGGAGTCCTTCTTTTTTTACTAGTCCGTGGGTTGTAAAAAATAATCGGTAATAACGAGCCAAGGTCACGTGCACATCACAAGTGGTCCGAAAACAATGATATCACACCAATTACTTATCTCCAAAGGATATAGCTTATAATATGGTAACAGATAAACATGTTTATTACTATCAATATTATCAGTACATCCATGAATCGAATTCAAATAATACTACCATTTATTTTGTTACCAGCCAGATTTAGGCTCTTTATAACGATGTATAAATAATAAAATTATGGTTTAGAAATATATATAACATATAATTCAGTTAAAGACAGTCAAATTAAATGATAAATAAATAGATTATTTATATATAATAAATTATTGATAAATAAATTATTTATATATAATTTTCCGATGTTCAAGAAATAAAAAGGATTTTAGGTACTTGTTTTTTCAGTCCCATCTAAGTCTGGGACTCAACAATAATGTACAGATAGCGCGCGAGTTGAATGCAGACATACCTGAGCTCTGCATTCAACTCGCGCGCATTCACTCATCTCAATCTGTACTAACTGTGCTTCTTACCTAGCATGTAGTAAAAAGCGACTAATTATGTCTTGAGTTTTGAGATTGTGACCATGATCACCACGAACCACGAACTGGACCCTTGTCACTACTTTTTGAACATTTTCCACCGAGGCCAGCTCAATTCTACTTTTGGCTGAATTGGGTTTAGGGAGCTTATTGCTGTTTAATGCAACCTACCCTTTTGAAGATTGCGGGTGTGAGATGGTATTAATGTATATTGTTTTCTTTTACAGTAAATCTTAAAGTAGGTAGGTATGTGAATTGACGTCCATTAACAATTCACAAAATAAAAAAATTAAAATCAATAAATTTTTATTATTAGTTTTTTTAGTTGTTTATACATATTAATCATCGTCTGAATCAATAGGAACAGCTGTTGATAACAGCTAGTCTTATTACAGCTGAACAATTATATCAATCTAACTAACCTAATCGCATAATCTGCCGATGAAATCTAATCTGTAGGTATCTTATCTATGCCTACATCTCACGAATCTAGATTAAAATAAAGACAAGAAAAACATAGCTGCAGGTCGCATTATATTTTATGCAATAATTTTCCAACTTTTTCAATTTAGCAGCCCTAAATAGAAATGAAACAGGATTTCTTTTTTTGCCATTCGGGTCGCGTCTTTGATGGAAATAAAAGTACTCCCGCCCGACTCAACTGGGACGAATGGGAGCGTGGGCCTTTGAAATCTCAACCAACCTCACTTTAATTCCGTATCGTCCGTATGTATTTTTATTTGTGTACGCAAAAATCTGCTTTGCGACCCCTACGCTTCTCGTTTCCATGGACAATGATTGCGTAACGTTCGGTTATCTGTGACGTCGATGGTTCGTCAGCAATCGGGGAAACGGATCGTCGGTTTATATACTCTGTTGTAAGTGAACATTTAATCTATCGCATTTATACGTCACATTATACAACATACAATTCATATTAAATCGTAACTTTTTTGTGTAACGTTTGGCATTACATTAAAGGAGTTACTATATTAAGTGCGAATTATAGCTGAAAAAAATATCTCGTACGTATATTTACTTTTCTTCACTCACATATTGTGGAGTTGCAATGAGACGCAATAAACAACAATAGCTTAGGAAATCAACTATTACAGCATTTATTTTTACTTAAGCTCCAAATCCATGCCCTAATCAATGTTTAACTATTTAATACCTACTAAGCATAATTATCATTTAGGAAGCAAATATCTTGTAAGACTTCTCTTATAGACTCCGTTATTGCCGCTATATAGTTATGTACTATTTTACTTGTTCGTAAAGCTACTAAAAGTCCTATACCAATTAACCAAAAAAATCCTACCAACTAATATTAAATTTTTAACAAGAGCCAAATGTCGAAGTATCGTGACATTTACGAAGTCTGTTACACATCACATACGCCGAAGTATGAATTCACTCCAAAGCTACATCGACTTATAATTAGTTTATGCGGGAGAGATTGGTTCCGACTAAAAATAAAGCCTGTATAGGTAAAACGCTGGGCATGTGGACGAACAATGTTTTTACACGTAGCGCCGCGGCATTTCGGGATGACCAAATATTTATTTGGGGCACATTCTGGCGAATGAAATAATTTATTATCTCATATAAAGACTGTCCGCTCTTATGAAAACCGCAAGCACGAGGCTTCTAAACATTTGCGCTGAAAGGGTGGAATAGCTCTAGGCAACTATTTAAAACTACTATATTAGCTTCCTCCTTGTTGTTTATCTTTATCAGACGGTCATTTTGCAAGTCTTTTTTATAAATAGTCTTTAAAAAGGGGCGGGGTATTTCATGATAGGATAGTATGAAGTATTCTGGAATTTCCTGTGCCTTTATAATAAATCAATAGATAAGTAGTTTACTTTTAAGATAAGTTGAATATTTAAGTAGGTACCGATTCTGCATTTAATGAACTACAAACATTCGTTTATGAGTCTTTGTCGAAACAGTCTACTCTAGGGGTTTCCAAACTGTGCGCCGCGGCGCCCTGGTGCGCCGTAGATATTATAGAATAAAAGTGCTCCGTAGCGTGCTCCTCTTTACTGTTCTCTGGAAGCTTTATTGAATTATTTGGGGGTACAAAATTAATAATAAATGTGTATGGTATGGTATAATGAGCTTTTTGACTCACAAGACCTGATTTTTTCAAGTAATATCTTTTAGAGCTTAATAAATACATTACCAAAGATAATGTGAAAACATTTACATTAATCCAAAATCGTTTCCTTGCTCAAAACCATTTAGTATTACAACTTGATATTTTGCAAGCTGAGTTAGGGGCGCCGGGACAAAATAATAATCCTGGAAGTGTGCCGCGGTCTGATAAAGTTTGGACCCTGGACTACGCTAAAAAATTAACACTCTTTTGCACATGCATTTTGATTCCAGTACATTCTTTTTTCATCCTATATAAGAAAACAGTTGATTGCAAATATTTCTTCACATTCTATATTTGAATTAATTTTATTTATATCACGGAATGAAGACAAATAAAGTAAATTTTACATTGTAAATAACCTCTTTCATATGTTTTTATTCCCAATATACAGGTGTTTTGTTTTTGTGTAACACTTTTCAGGCCGGTACACTAGGTCAGTTTTTGAATAATCTGTGACACATATAAATAGCAACTGATAAGATCCATGTGTCGTCTGTTGTCATAACCTCGACCTCATGCGATCGTGTTGATTATTTGCCACCAAGCCGGCGGCTAATTTCAGAACACAGTAATAGCGCACGATGTACACTAGCCAGTGTTACCAGACATTGAGTTTTATACGAATAATGTAATCGCATATTAAGTGAACTAGGTTTTAGTATGGAATTTTGTCTTTGTCGCTATAGTATTAAAAGCGCATATTGAATGAGGCAGGTCAATACTCAGCTGCAGTAGATAAGGCACGACACGTTATATCAGCAAAGGTTTTCAGCTCGTATGATTTTTAGCGCTATGCAGACATAGCGTAACAAGGTACAAGTCCAGCAGCACATAATTGTAGTTCGCTTGAACAAAGTATACTGGATTTTGAAGGTGATTGCTATGAAAATCAACTATGACGAAAAATATGTATGGAAATATCAAGTTTGGGTTCTATGTCTATAATACAGCGCCGGAGTCAAGGTAAGAAGAGGCATGCTCCGGTGGTTCGGACATGTTCGCACATGGAAAAATGGATTGACTAAACAGATATTCAATGCGTAAGTGGAAGGATGTAGGAGCCGCGGAAGGCCCAGGCTCACCTACCACGATTAGTCGTGATATACCAGATTGGTCGTGTATTAACAGAAGGTGATGTTAGGAGTCACAAAAACTGTAGAGCTTTTATGAAAAGGATCATGAATGTTGAAGAGGCGAGTGAGGTATGTAAGGATCGTACCATATGGCATTCGGTTCTTTCTGCCTAGCCCGCTAGGGGTGAAGTTTAGTTAGTTAGTTAGTCTATAATACATTGTGTAAAACAATCGTACTGTGATTTCTTTACCGTTGCCGATGAGAAACTGATAAAGTTACTGTCATGAAATTTACACCGATCTTTATTTTTTAACTTACGGGTGCGATAAGAAAGGATTTCATAAAACTTTTCCAATAAAGAGGGGATATGTGAACTTCTGTATGAGAATCTACTGTTCTTAAAATAAATCCATGATGGTCAGATAGAAGTTAGCAATTAAATGTTGTTGTGATTATCATGTTTATAAAGGTAACTGTTTACAGTGAAGAAAATTGTTATTATAAGATAATAAAGTAATTATTTACTGTGTACAACTTCATTACGCTAATTGGGTAAATTTAAATAAACCAGGGTGTATAATTATTAGAACTTTTATTTTCTAGTGGTTCTTTGCTGGCCACATTGTTGCGTATCTAATAATAGACTGTTACGATGATTTATAGGCGTTCTTGAATTTGATCGGCCATATGCACTGGCCAATGTCCATGTGGGTTTTTATTACTTGTCATTAGACATGTGTAATTCTACGCCGGGTCGCGCGATTGCGCCTTACATCGCTGTCAAGGTGTTAACTCACTTCTTCAAACTGTGTTGGTGCCAGCCCAGCGCACCTGCTAAGTACCTACTAGTACTTAGCATTGCCGGGCTCACTCGGCATGTTTAAATTTTCTGCACCTTGGGCATGTTTTAAGTTAACTCAGACTCAGCCACTCACTGTGTTGCGTCTGAGTTACTTGTCCTTTTAATGGTAACGCAATATCTGCTGCCATCTGCGACTTGGATACAATTGATGTAATTTAATGGACCATCTGATGCAAGTCCACATCTGTGGGCTATGGGCTATTCTTAGAACTATAATTAAACGCATCAATTGTGTTCACAATAGCTACTAGCTATCTGTATTTAGCGTTGCGTAAGATTAACCATTATCTTGGTTAACGGTTAAGTATCATATTAAAAACATATGCTATTTTTGTATGTTTTTTTTTAACAAATCATTAAATTTAGCATCTTTCACATTATGAAAATAGACCGATAAAATGGCCTCATGTTAAGGTTAATGACATTTATTTTCTCATAAGAACATTACAAGTTCACTTAAAATGAGATACAGTATAAATCTTAATAACTTAGTACAAATACTTCTGATGTAGCTGGAATTTTTTTTTTTTTACAATTTTATTTCAATGTTTGCAAAATATAGTTTTTGAGTTTTCTCTTAAATACAAGTACACTATCACATTCTTTTATATCTGCTGGCAATTTATTATAAAGCTGTACTCCTTCCACCAATATCGTTTTTTTACCGTAGTTAGTCCGAGAGTTAGCAAGTTCAATTTTGTGTTTGTTTCTGAGATTGTGTGTGATTATTCTTTTACGAAGTTGTATGTTGGACTTAACTGAATTTGTTAGGATATTTTTAACAAGGATGCAAGTGTTGTAGATGTATAAATTATCATGCATAAATTTGTCTAATATTAAATAATTTTGTTTTTTTATACAGCTGATTTGTGGGTGTTAGGTAGGGGTAATGAAATAGTATTTTGATAATTTTGTTCTGTATTCTTTGTAGGCCGTTAAGGTTTGATTTAGCCGATTTGTTCATAACCAAATCTCGACTAGATTCAAATATTTGTATATTTCCTTCACAAATAGTCTTCCAAAAGGTAAAATAAATACCTTTGAGAGCACCAGTGTCTCTGGACCGTGCCCACTCACACTATATCAAAGCCTTTTGAAGATGCGAAAAGAAATTTAATCTCATTACAGATAAGAGCTTTTTCAAAGTAAACACTGTTATTAGGCTTTTGCTGCTTACCCTTGAATGTTTGCGTTTCATCTTTAAAGATATTATGCGCAATTGTATGTCTTTAGGAATAACTCTTTTTCTTTTTGTCTGACTTCTATGTCTATGATATTAATCTGTTTACTTTAATAAAACGCCAACGATCTACCCCGGCTTCATATATTTATATATATATATTAATTAATTTAAATAATTTATAAATGGCTATCTCACATTCCTTTTCAATGTTACATATATCTAAACTCTATAAGCATAGTCTATACAATCCAAAGGTGGCATCGATGAAAATTGCAAAATCATCTTACAATAATTTCTAAAATTAGGGCCGACAAAGCGATGCGGACAGGTAACTACTTCAATATACATGTAATTAAAAAAAATACCTAAATTGTAACGAAATCACTGGACGTTAATTGAGATTGAGATCTGAATTTTATATGCGTTATAGGTATTGAGACCATTTCATTCCAATAGAGATTATCGTGAAACAATGCTAGATATTGCAACGAGATGAGCGTAGATTATATTCTAAGGATGAATTCTATGGTAGATACGTTTTGAAATTTAGGTAAATGTAATTTAATATTAAGATATAGATAAGGTTACTCGTGTCACTATCGGATTCATGTGTTAATAAACAATACTTCGTCATGCAAATAAATTCACTGAACATAACATCTAACAGGAATATTCGTTGTTTTGCTTAATTTTAAGAGTCATAAACAATATAATATTGTTATTGCCAATTACTTAACTGAATATTTTCCTTCATTTCAGATCACGAAGATCTTCTGGAGCAGCATCGGCTGTAACGCCACAACCAAAGAATTTCAATCCTGGAGGTAAGAAAAAATATATAAACTTACAAGATTACCCTTGCGAGGTGGGTAGAGAGAGAACCGAACGCCATACGGCACGGCCCTTACTCATCTCACTTAATTCTTTAACATTATCTAATAATCCTTTTCACACAAGCTTTACGGTTAAATATTATATATTGATTACAATCAATGTAAAGACCCTAGTCTTATCAAAAGTTACCATACATTACCTATGTATGGTAACTTTTTCAGAAGAAAAGTGTTTCGATTAAAGTTAAAGTAATTCTCAAAATACAATATGCCATTGATTGACTTATTCAAGCAGTTAACTGGCAAAATGACGTCAAAGGTTTTTTCTTAAGGGAAAGAAAAACCTCGTGAGGTTTATTTGTGCCGATATCGGGTGCATTATTAATCCATGTACGGCACATTATGTGGTTAGAGTTCTATTGTTTTTTTTTTTTCAACAAGTCCGTAAAGTTAGATTAGTCAAACATTCCTACAGCATGTCTCAAAATTTACAAAGAGGATGAGGTGGTGTTTGTTAGTCAATAACAAGTATCTCTGTTGAATTAATAGTTCTATCAGTATAATATCTTTTAACAATTATATTTTGCGCTCGTAGTGCTTATCTATGTCGACCAAAATACGTCATCTCTGAAATTTCACCTTGTTTATTTACTTTCCACATTGAACAAGTCATATGTCACAGTTAAAAGATACCGCCGGGACTATGTGTACATTACCTGCGTATGCAATGTATACCTTTTTATCGCGTTTGATTAATTTCATGCTCCGATATCATATTGTTTCCGCTTCGAAGAATCGATCCTTCTCTCAAAACGTATCACGAGACAGAATCACATGTCTGTCGTATTATAACAGCTATAGATATTTATGAGGAAAAGATATACAAATTGCCTATCTACCCCTCAAATAATTTGTAAACAAAATATAGTATGAATCGAATCGGTATCTATTCTGGAAATCGCTATATTTATTCTATTTAAGGACTTTATTTAATGATAAAATGTTGTTTAGGTGCGATTTGAGATTTTGATAACCTTATTCTTTGACATATCGATGAGGAAGGATATCTCATGAATAATGGTTATCAGGTATTTTAACAGAAATAAATGTGACTTAGGTGCCTTAGAATTATATAAAAGGTATTTCATAGTACCTACCATTTGATTGAGGAGATAATGTACCCCTCAGTGATTAACAAGATTATAGAAGTAGACATAATTACACAGTCAAGCATATTTATTGTTTTCTAAGAAATTGATGAAAAACAAAACATTAAATGTGACTAGATTCCCACTCGTTTTGCAAGTCACATCAAACGAGCATCATCAATTTGTGATAGAAAAATTAACGTAAATATCAGAGCCATAATTGGCGGCTGAATTACGATATGACAGATTAACTAATAGAGGATGAAAAGAAATGACTATAGAGGCTTTCACAAAACAACATCTAATTAAAAGCTGAACCCTACAGGAATATCCTTAGAGTTCAATCTTTTACTTTCTCTTAATATAATTTGAAACTTAATTACATTATGGATAGTATCCGTCGTCCTTGGCGCGGTATCGATCGGATCATCATTTCCTTCCTTTTCGTATCCCTACTGAAATCTCCAGTCAAGTGTCCTCCTTTCAAGCGCTCTTAAAAGAGCAACAGCGAAAATTTAATAACAACGTGTAGGCCTAGCTTATCATATTTTAACGATGTTTTAATTCACTCTGAAAATTATTGGCTGAAGATGAGTATTGAAGTTGAGAGGTAAGGAGAGAGGATCAGTTGAGGAGGCGGTGGCGAAATAGGTTTTATCGAATGCCTGATAACTTCTGTAGCAGAAAACATCAAAAAATATCAAATTACATATGCCTTGCGATGCGACACGGCATAAAAATAATAGCCGTAGATAATTGTGAAATCGTCTTGGGACGTGCTAAGCTTCTAAGTGCAATGAAATGCTGTGTCCTATATATTACTTGGATAAGGACAAACAAATAAACTTCTTTCGACTTTAATAGTGATGTAACAATGACATCACTATTAACCTTTCTGTAACAAGAATTCGATATAAACATGATCTAATTAAATGAATATGTGTATTTATGTGCTCACCTGTATCAGTATTCAGCTGCGCGAAAAACGTTTCCTGTGACATTAATAACCTAATGATCATGCAAGTTAAATCAGTCAACAAACCAATCACAGCCGAAGGTATTAAACCATTCAATAATTAATTATTCCACCGGATTGTTAAATGGAAAGATTTTGCCGTTCCGCACCGCAAACATAATAAAGACACAATCTGATAAGGATCCCTAATCCTTTGCGATTGGATTGTTCGCCGCCTTTAATTTGGATAGAAATGTCAGAGGGATACGGCCACGAAACCCGCCCCCAATAATACCTAACCGAAAGAAAGAACCTATCGCCACATGCCGGCTTTGCTACAAAATTTGTAAAATGGGATAAAACGATGTTCAACCTTATGAATCCGAAAGGGTCAAATACTGTGAAATACACGTATGGAAGGTACAATTTAACTGGATTCTCGGTTAAGCATGCATTTAATGAATGAAATGCATGAATGATCTCGAGCCAATTTACGATGAAGGTAATCAGGTAAATTGGCTCAAGGCTTAAAAATATTAGCTTTTCAGGTGCAATTCGTACAGAACTAAAAAATATTTTACAATGTTTAACCCATTCATACGAAATGTAACCTATTGAGAAACATGATAGGTAAGCAAGGATCGTTATAGTGTATTTTATATTACTGCAATTGGCAGAATTTCATGTCATCTTGATTTTTAGGAAAAAAGCTTAGTAGCTTGAATGTGCTATTTTACATTACCATCTTTCGCCCGAAAATTAATAAATTTTGTTCAATCATATCAGTTTTCATAACACTGCGTATTACGCCATGATAGCCAATCCGATTGACTCTGTACAAATATAGATTTAGTTGGATTATCAAACTGACGGCGTTTTGTCTTTGCGATAACACCTACACAGTATTTTGACGCTGTTTTTGTAAACAAGTTATTTTTTTTCCTTTCTGTAATGCGTTGGAATTGCCAATTTCATTATAGTGCATATACATAGAGGGATACAGTTATGTGATAAGAGATTTGAATACGAAGAAGATCGTTTCGGTCGCGTTAAAAGGGTCAATGACTCTGTTTAACGCCTTACTTCTTCACCTATGTTTTTTTACCGAGAACCAAATACTTCGTAAAGGACATTCAATCAGATCGGATTCAATTCGCATTACAGGGAAGTAACCCTGTATTTTCAAAATATAAAATAAAGTATATCAATATATCAAACTCATATAATAAATTCATCAGAATTGAAAGAGAAAGTTGAATTACACAATTACCTAATAAGCCACTATTTCGACAGACTTGTTAACATAGAATATTTTTTAGCTTAGAAAAGTACTTTAACGTCACGTTAGGATATTTGATACCCATATATACTATGTTACACATTAAGCCTAGTCAAAAGCCATATGGTATAGTTTGACGTAAGTTTGGTCACATGCGATTGCACTGGGTCAACGTTTATGACTTACTAGCAGCGCCCCGCGGTTTCACTTACATAGTTCTCGTTCCCGTGGGAATATGGGAATAAAATATAGCATATGTATCTCGCTGATAAAGTATCTTTCCATTGGTAAAATAATTATTCAAATCAGTCCAGTAGTTTCGGAGCCTCTTCAAAACAAACAAACAAACAATCAAATCTAATCTCTTTATAATATTAGTATAGACATACATAAACTGGTATATACTACATAAACTGGTATATGGGTCAAATGTGTAATAGATTTTTTTTTCTTATTTTACCTGTCTAATTATATCAATAACTGTCACAGACCGCAATATTTTGACGAATCCCATACAACTTGCTTGATACGAAATCAACCGATATATCATATTATGTTTGATATATGATATAAAACAAAGAAAATCTCGTACCAGTTTAAGGGGTGCTGAATGAGCGACGCCTCCAAAACGTATCACTTTGCTCAAGCCTGTTAAAACACCCAGTGCCCGTAGCATAGCCGACACTCGACTACAAGACACGCCACATCCAATTTCTATAAAAATAAATTATGCAATCACGTTTTTCCACTTCCCACTTTTATACCAACGTGAAGTCAACAACCGATCATTAATATATAAATTAGCGTAGTGTCACATCACTACTTAAGATGCATATATTTTTACAAACATAACATCACGCCTATAATCCCTCCTTCTTTAACCACATACAGCCAAAAACAAAACTGGGCTGGGTTAGATATAAATTGTAAAAAGTAGTGACAAGTGGCTAGCTTTTCACCTACACAATCACATACCCAAAACCCATTAGTCGCTTTTTACGACATGCTAGGCAAGAAACACATTTGGTACATTCTTTGTAAGTCCTAGACCAACACGAGACAAATATTTTTAATTTATTGAAAAACCGACAATCATTACAAACCGCTGTATCAGACTTAACACAAATTACTTTAAAAATACATCTACTAGGGCGCCAAAGTATTGATTACACCTAGGCTACATGTGCTAAAGCTGATCCTGTTACGTACAAACGTTCTCAGATATTGTTTGCGCATGCAAAACATTTGTTCGCTAATCTCCGCATAAATAGGACTTTCCCCAGTACTGCGAATCCGATGATGCCAACTGAAACGCGTTTCCCAGAATTCTCTAATAACTAACCGTTGTTGCTGAAATAAAGTGGTTTTTATTTTATTTAGATAAGCCTTGCATCTGGTGAATGTCCAATGTCAACACTTGATAAATTTGGAGCAAGTTAAACATGACAGCTCATTTTAGTAAAATGCGTGGATGACAATTACTTATTAACACAGCATCCCTGGTTTTTACCAACGATATATGAAATAATTGTACTATTTTAACATAAATGACTAAAAAGCCTAAACATCTGATTCTAACAAATTTTATGTTCCACTTCCTTTATTAAATATACAAATTGTTTCATTATACTCTAAGGAACACTTTGTGATTTTGTTTAAGTTTCATCGGAAAATCTTGCTGATCGTGACCAAACAATTGTCACTTACAATTACGATTTCTATATTAGGTACCTCGGTTTGTCTTGGTTTTAACAATGGGACGCCAACTGTTACTTATACACACTTCAGTTTCAATGTTGTGTTCTATGGGACATGCCTGTTACATGTATTTTTAGTTCCGTATAGTCATTCACGTGCTTAACACGCTTAAATTTTATTAATAGTCCGATTGCTTTCCGAACTTAAATGTTATCGGAATCAATAATACGGTTGAGTTTTGATTGTTACCCGTGCTCTTATTCATTTTATTTTATTAAAACTCATAAACTCTTTTTGAAAGTGTAGGACGTGTTTGTATTATTAAGATTCAACAGTGTGCAACTAGCACGTGGATATCTTCATTCAACTCTTTGTTTGGAGTGAGTTTTCCAAGAGGGTTGCCTTTTCTTTGATACAGTGTTTAAAGAAAATCGTATATCTGGGACGAAACTTATTTCCTCGGGTAAGAAAACTGAGACCGATAAGACTCTTGCACGCTTTTATGTCAGGAACAGATTTTATTAATCTCAAGAGAGTGCTGTAGAAAGGTAAATAAAGAACATAGGATAGAGGTATTATACGAATTGGGAATAGTATAAGGATTAAAGTGGCTGTCATCGTATTATGTATAGGTCTATACGACATCCGTTTAAATTATTTTGTCTCATTTTTACCCAAAAATAACAAATTCAAAAGGATTCTGATTTTATCACTCGGTGTATGTAGTAGTTTTGTTTTTACAAATATTGCACTAAACTCTTTATCTGATTTCGGTAAATGTGTTGTGAATCGATACGTTATAATGAATACAATAGATTAAAACAAAGAAGGAGTAACTTTTCACATGGTGATTTGTTCTTTAGCAGGTTATTTGTATGCTATTTCAGAGAAATTTTCCCCAATAAAACGTTGTTAAATGTATATCTCATGTTTTATAATGTCATATATCTAATAGTCTCTTTAAGAAAATTGTATTATAAAACTTTGGCTTGATTTATTATTATTAAGCTGCTCGAAGACGAAAAAGAGACATCTATACTTATAATAAATCTGTAGAGAGGTAAATTCTTTACATGAAATATATTTTTAAAATAACTATCAGGGGGTGATTAGTGATCGATACTGATGACAAAAATGCAATCAGTAAAATTTTTGTCTGTCTGTCTGTCTGTCTGTATGTTCCTTATAGAAACAAAAACTACTCGACGGATTTTAACGAAACTTGGTACAATTATTCTTCATACTCCTGAGCAGGTTATAGTATACTTTTCATCACGCTACAATCAATAGGAGCAGAGTAGTGAAAGGAAATGTTGGGAAAACGGGAGAAGTTACTGCATTTTTTAAGCTTCCGTCGCGTGTGCAGCCTTAATGGTTAAAGTTACATAGAAATCATCTATGACGGAAATAGTCTTTATAATATTAACCATAAACGCGAGTGACACCGCTGGCACAGCTAGTTAATAAATAATTACACAAGCAAAACAGCAGCCGGCTCGTAATGAAAAAAGATTGCAGATAAACGAATGTGTGTCGTGCATCTGGAGCGTGACAGGTACTAATGAGTGTCTGCGGCGCGGATAGAATCCAGGACGCGTGCTTTCACGCCTCTTCCAGGGAAAATGCAAAACTGGGGCACAGGCCCCACCCGAGCACGGAGCGGCCGGGCCGCTGCGATTCGCACGCTCATTGCCTAGACTAACATAGTATGATACTAATTTGACTTGACTAAATTTGACTGGCTCGTTGGTCGAGTGGTCAGAGACCCTGGCCACGAAACCGAGGGTCGCGGATTCGAATCCCGCTAGGGGCAAATATTTCGTGTGACGAACATGGATATTTGTACTCGAGTCATGGATGTTTATAAACGTATTTAACTATGTCTATCCGTTCACCTAGTATCCATAGCACAAGCTTATAAGCTTAGTTGGGACTAGGGAGTTGGTGTGTCAGTCTGAAGAATTTATTAAATTCATTTATTTATTTAATAACCACATGTGTATGACTAAAAATTATATTTAGTCCATCAGCTAGATTACTAAAAATATTTTAAACGTATTCTACACACACTACGGCACTATACGCAGCCTCTAAAGAGCATTGTGGTCACAGAGTTGACGAGAATTTTTGCAATACTCATATCTATGGGCGCCTTTATGAGATCTCCTCAAATGCCATTGGCATATTATGTTAATCATCACCATTTGCATTTCACGGGATAGGGCCCTCTCAAAAGCTTGCGTGGACATAGGCTTATGCAGGAGGCACTTAAAACGTTTGAATTTAAATGTGATTGACCTGCCGCATGCTTCAGAGTGCAAGAAGATGTCTCCGTATTCTGTTGCCACTTTTCAAAGTGCTAATTGAAGCAAATCGTTCTGAGCTTTTGTTTCAGCGTCTTCGGCAAGTACCTACCTAACATTTTTCGTTGATCACTGATGTCATTGGTTGATGAGAAATATATTTAAAGACTCGAGGAAAATCGTTATTTGTTGTTGTTTCCTATTTCTTAAAAATAATCTGAGTCGTTGACCAATACTTTGAATTGGAGTTGATGCAAAATTAACAAAACGTATTTATTTGCAACGTGAATAGATTCAAAACGTCGTCATACAATACGCATAGGCAAATAAAAAAGTCATGTGTTGTCATATTTTCTGGAACTCATAATTGGATTTTTTATAGAAATCTTACAATTTGTTGAATTCATATTCAAAATCAAGTAGGTACATAAATATTTAAATTAAAAAATAAATATATTTAAAAAAAAATGTTACTATATTCAACGTTTGATTTGTGATGAGCCTAATTTGTTTAATTGAATGTGCTAACTAGTTTAGACTGCTCTAAATATTTCAACTCCAAGGCCAAAACCGAGATATGTTTGTTAGACAATCTCACATTTTCGTCGTGCTTACCTTGTTACCCAAAATACTTTTTTGTTACACGAAAAGGCCGGAAGTAACATAAGGCTAGTATACACCCATGAGCATTTTATATTCTTTTGTTTCATAAATAACTAGTCCTTGTGCTTAGTTTTTATCTATAGAGTTGAATTAATATTGAATATTTAAGTATATATATGTAATACCACTGTTGGTTCTGATATCCGTAACAAAAGTGCTTAAGCTACTTACCTCGGAGTCAGATCAATGTATGTAATGTAGTCTGATATTTATTATAAATTCATAAATAGTTTTGTACTAAATAAAAGACGGATTCTGAAGCAATCTTTTCCATCAAATTCCTTTTCGTAAACAGAACATATTAGCTTAGATATACATATAGGAGAGTATCAAATATCGGCTTATTGGTTCCTTTAATATGACGCATCAATCTTACGTTACTCGTAAAATCAACCAAATACGCGGAAATGTAGATCCGTCGCTATTCTATCTAAGTACTTATTTTCTTTATTGCGGAAACCCTCATTCAGAAAGATAAAAGTCTAATTTTAGGATAATCTGCAGGTTTGCAATTACGCCACGGATGATCATTATTGCAGTGCCAACATCATAAACTGCTATTTTGCTCGGTGCTCGTGGATTAGTACTATCATTCGTTTATCACAGCCGGGATCGTGTCATTCATGCTAGACGACAAAGGTATCTGTATTTACACCGCACGGGTCAAAGACGTGTCAACCCGTACGATTTATCTGGAAAACACCACGATGTGACGCACGTAATCATGAGTAGATCCCGTGCTAAATATAAATAACAGTGTTATAATCGCTGAGAGGTCGCGGCATAACCCTTCGGATGCTGATAAGTGTATCACACGGAATCGCAGAATAAGAAGAGCTATTATGAATATGTAACTACAGTTTGATATCTGTTATTACCTTGGTATTTTTACATAAACTATGTTCCTGACGGTTTTGTATGATTGGTCACGTGAATATGCCGAGATAAATGGCTGAGGTGTATAGGTAAGTTTAAGAGCAATGGCTTCGTAAACTTACCTATACATACGTATGTACTTACATGATAAATGGGAGTTTTTGCGAGACAAAGAAATTAGTAAGAAAGAGCTGGTGCCAAGGGAGAGCTAGTGGAAAGAGTCCGGTGAGCATGTCAGATAAAGCCAAGTTGGCAGGCCACGGAATACTTCTCCCATCGACATCCGCCATGTATGAGCGTAATTAACATAAAACACTGATTAGATAGCTAGATATATATACAGATATTAAGATAAGTGTGTAGTTTTCTTTAACAACGGATTTCTTAGAATTAACACTTAACAAACAAACATAACATCACGCCCGTAATCCCCGAAGGGGAAGCAGATTCAAAGGGACAGCAAGCCTTTAACCACATTCGGAAAAAAATTAAACTGGGCTAGGTTAAATGGAAAATTATGAAAAGCGAGTGGCTAGCTCATCGCCTTCCAAATCACACACCCAAAACCCGATATACCATTAGTCGCCTTTGACGACATGCTAGGCAAGTTGGTACATTATTTTTAAGTCTCAGGCCAACATGGGACAATCCCAGACCAACATGGGACAGTCCCAGACCAACATGGGACTAATGATTTCCTAATGAAATAAGAAACTAATTATTTCCTTATTACGAGATAATACAAGAAACGACACAGTAAGTAATAAACTAGAACACACCAGCTATAATTGGTATATTTATTGAATTCCGAGTCGGATCTAACCGAACTTTCTTACATAGGTATTCGTTCCTGATTACTTTGCGAGAGAACATCATAAGCTAAGCTTTAAGCCGCGCTGTGTTTAAGCAATTGTCATGGGAAAAGCAGGTCACCTGAGATACTTTTAATAGTTAATCTCGTACTTTTAAAAATAAATAAATCTTTTTACACTGTTTCATAATTTGCAAATACAAATTAGGTAGTATTTACAATATTTTATTCATTTAATTTTATGCATAAACTAGTATGATGCTTATGTATAAACTTGAATAATTTAGAGTGGATTCACCATGCCACCCCTAAAGCGTCAATTCAAAAAAAAGTCTAACTAATGACAGAAAGGAATATTCTATCTGCCTACCCCGCTAGGGAAGTGGCGTGAAATTTAGTTAGTTCGCAAGGATTATAATTTAAACTCACTACATCAGCGGTTCTTAAACTTTTTTGGATACGGCACCCATATTGGGAAATGGAGTATTTTACGGAACCCTAGAATAATTAAATAGAATCGAAACCGCGTAGTCGTAGATACGTGATATTAAACTTTGACGGATTTTTCCCCTGGAGCCCTATACCTCTTTAGTTTTTATTAATCATGATCAAGACCTATTTTGGTGGTTCCCCCACAAAGGCTTCACGGAACACTTTGAATATGAGAAAAATAGCCTATTAAGTTACTTACCTACCATGACCCTAAGAATCTTTGTATTCTTATATTCTAACAAAGCCTCGCGATATAAGACCCTATTTATATACTAACTAATAATATTTGTACTAATAAAATTGTTGACTCCATATCCATTGTTACCATGTTTTAAGTTAATTAAAACTTTGTAGAGATGAAACTTTAAGGGTCTTGATCACTGTGAGCTGCCGAGTCACAGCATTACACAAATAACAGTTTATACGTCTATAGTTAACAACTAAAACATTTATTTATAGGGGTAGGAAAATTACATTCAAATTTGTACCTTCATAGTTAAAATATTCAATACCGTATAATTATTATTTGTTTAACATGTATTTATAAGTAGTCAAGTTACACTAAAAGATTCAGGATTACGAAATAAATATTTTTCAAGGTTTTATGAATATGCATAAATATTTGGCTGTTCTGTTTGAAGAATATTTTCCCAATTCTCGCAAATTTATCCTTCAATGTATAAAAGTGAAGGTAATGGTGTGTATGGGATTCCATTGTTTTTGTGGGGTGAAGGTCTACTAAATATGGCCTTTTGGTTACATGTGTCAATAACGTTCATACTCAGTATTGCTCTTGCTTTGTATTTTAATCCAATATCGACGAAATTGTTTAAATGTTAGAGCTTCAATAGATCAATTTTGATTAAAAGACTAATTACCTATTTACAAAAATATTGTAAAGATAAATACTACCTATAATCAAGAAAGATGTAAATACTATAATCCTTTTGTTCTAGACGAAGCCTACATGAAGCTGGCCTTAGAGACAGTGGAAGAGCTGGATTGGTGCCTGGATCAGCTGGAGACCATACAAACACACCGCTCAGTCTCCGATATGGCTTCGCTCAAGGTGAGTGGGTATAAACGGGAGCAAGGTATGTGCTAGCTCTCTGTAGGGATTCGCGGCACTACACCAGATTAAGGGAGTTATTTACATTCCACTTACTAAAGGTTTTGATGGTAATGGAAAGAACGATGCCAACGCAACATTTATTTGGCTGTAACCTGAAATTGGTAATAGATTTGCTAATAATCATGCTACGTGCTACCAGTCAGCTATACACAAAGTAAACAATCACTTTCTAAATTTACTTGTTATTGAATTGTTTTCTTTTTATTATATTCTGTTAACTAAACTTTAACTGCATCTGACGTTCCGAGGCATGGTTCTCTTATTGTCAAAGTCCACGTAAGCAGTAGGTATGTAATGCACTTTCTCATCGGAAAACAGTAAATATTCACTAGAAAGTTGTTCATTTATTAGTCATATTCGTTTACATAAAAAGTAGGCGCGCAATGTCGGTATTAGGGTTTTCCGATTTCACTTTTTGGTTGACAATGAAATGAGGAAATTTCGAGATGTCGGCGAAAGTTTTTACGTGTTTCAAAATCATTAACACCTTACCTTTTACTGAGCTAGTTTGGATTCGTTTGATTTGGTAATCGTTTAATGGAATTAAATTATTCTCAAGTAGGAATGATTCCATTAATGATTCCATGTAAACGGTATAAGCTGATTTTCAGTTGGTTACAAGTAGGTATTGTGTAACGTTGAGTCACGTTATTGTTTGTCTGTCAAACGCGATTAGACTGCCCTTTGATCATTGATTTGACAATATTGTGTCCTGTCGCTTACTATCGCAAATATCCTTGTTGCCAAGTCGCTAACATGAAGGGTTATAGATAAGAGCGTACCTCCTGTCAAATTTGTGAACATACACTTGATCGATGGCTGTTCAATACAGATACATCACGATGTACTATTATTGCGCTCGAGAAGGCCTCGGTATCTACACTAAAGAGTACATTACACATCTACTTTAAAGAGTTTGAATGATATACACTCGGTATGAATATTTTGGTATTGCGATCACTAGTTTGAACAATTAGTCACGTTTCTTTATATTGTTAGTTTTGTCTTACAAAGTCGTGGTAAAGTCAATTGATATTAAGAAATTAATTCTGTTTACAGTTTAGTGACCTATTAGTTCAACAAACACACAATACCAACTTCAAACGAAATCCAATGATACCTAATTGTATTGTAAGACGCAAAATAGCTATTTTAAGTGCATGCGAAATCGTTACTTAAAGTACGAATTGTTTTTATTATGTCAAACCATGCATTAAACTTTATTTAATAAAAAAAAATCATCTGTTTTCCTGTAATACACAAACTTTTGTAATTTCATGTAGATGTTCTGTCTTTCGACGTACAAAACGCATAAAAGTTAATTATATCTGAGTAAAATGTATGTCCTTAGTAGTAAGTGCGTATGTAATAAGCTAGATTGATTTTTTTCCATTAGCCTAGTTTGACGTATTTTCTTTTTTTCCTTCCTCCAACGGGAGGTACGGTTTGCAAAAGCCAACTGTGATCCTTATTAGTTCGGTTAGCATCTTTCCGATGTTAACTGTATTACTTATATCTAAGTCAGGACCTCTTCTGATGGGTAGGTACATAATAGATCTTAAGAATTCTATATGAATAGATAGATAGCTCTTTGTATAATGGACTTATATATCTTCACAATCTTTTGATTAAAGCAACACTGAGAGTTTGTTTGAAAACTAATAATTGAGAATAGAAGTAGAATCAGTTTTATGATATTTAAATATTACCTACTCTTGCAGGCCCAGTTGTAGTAACTAGTAATTTAGAAAAAAAAATTCTTAGTTTTTACAAAATATTGCAAAATAGTATAACTTTACTTTAAACTCCTACTGCACAGCTAAATGTCATGTTTACGAATTACAAATTATTAATTCTCTGTATTTTGTAACGATAATTTTATAATTTATTTACATTTTATTAGATATGTACTTGTGTTTTCAACTTGCATAATAAACAAAGTATATAATATTGGAAATAGGTAAAATTTTCCGTGACTTATTATTTTCAAACTACGCACCATGAAAGTTTTATATAATACGAAATTCCCTTATCAATTCGAAAATTGAATAAAATATAATATAATAATGCAAATAATATTAATAGTTAATAGATGCATATGTAATATTCGTATTAATTTCTTACGTTTTCGCGTATAAATCGTTTAAAAAATTTGATGGAATTGAATATAGCTGAATGTCAGGTACTTATTACGTACTCGCCAAATGGAGACGCTTTTTTGACACGTTTTCAGAAAAAAATACTTGCGTGTAATGATAGATACAGACCTAGGCTAGTGCCATGACAGCAATAATAAACACTTACTTACTAGTCTATAATGTTTTTTTTATTTTTAAGAAATATTTACTTAAAATTTTAATAATCTTAAATTTTTTCGCACAATGACGGATTTAATTCCACGTATTATGCCCTAGATTTTATTATATTAGCTCGCACTCATCCGACATATCAATATTTTAACTGATTTATACTTCTTGTTCACGAGAGAGGAATGATGTTTACTTAATCTCGAGGGTGCGGCGTTAAGGAAGACACTTCTTATAAGCTATTTCGAAAATAAATAATTCAACATTTCATGATGATTGCATGAATTATTCAGTACTCGGATGAAGTATAATACTATTCAATAAGGTGCCGGGCATTCGCGCTACATCTTTATAACATGAAATGCGATACATTGAACAATAAAATGGCTTTTTCATGAAAAAAGCTACGGACAAAATTTCCTTATTAAAAAAAATATATACATGGAAATTTTGTCCTTAGCTAGGGCAATAAGCACTAAAGAAATACGTCACTACATATGAATAATACATATCTACCTATTCGTATATTTGACGTCTGGATTCCTAAAGGGCGGATTTACAGATAAAAAATAACAATACCACAGTGCAACTAATTTCTAAACGTCGTACGTCATATACATGTAGTATAACACCATGACGTTTTATATGAAGAATTTTATATTATACTTACAAACCATAGTTCCGTTAAATTTTATCTAAAAATTTAAATCGGCGGTAGTAATTTTTACAAGTTTTTTTTTCATTCTATTGCAACATTCGTATGTAGGTAAGTTGTTATACGACGAACATAAGTAAGTTTGTTTGATGATTAAATGTTATAATACCATAGGGTTTGTCTGATAATGTAAACAGGAGATGGTAGGAACTATTTTGTTGTCTTAGTGCACTTTTAAGATTTTTCAATGACTTATATCTACATTTACACTATACCTACATACATATTAATAAGCAAACGTAATAAAGCATTACATAGTACGTAAATACTAATATTTCATTCGTGTGCCATGGCCGCGTCCTCCATCAGGTGCGTCAATACTCAAAGCGGCTTTGAGAGGGAAAAGTTTTAATGATTTCTGAAATAAGACAGCTTTACTACCTGTGTATATGTTTTCCTCTTAATAGACTCTTGAATTCGCGAAAGGCACCATCTTATTTTCTCTTCAGGGTTCCATTGAACGAGATTTCAATCAGACTAATAACATTGGAGTGTTTACAATGTTTCTAAATGCAACATACTTTTCTTTTATCCTTTCACTTTGTACTTGCACTCAAAGCTTTGTGCCCGCCTTGATTTTAATTTTCTATGCTAACAAGAGATGTAGCTACGCCCTTTGTTTTGCTCAGTTGTGTTGTAAGCTTCTTTGGGTATTATGACTTCTCTTATAGAACGAACTCAGTATTTATCACCTAAAGAAGTAAAAATATAAATTATTGTGCATAATGAGCCAAGTGTATATTTAGCATTTATTTGAATAATAACCACCTTGGATTTGAGTATTAACTATTAAAAAAGTACTGTAGTCAGACTTGTACGTATTTTACATAAAATGCCCAAGGATTTCACAGAATTTGTGTGCTAACATTTAACATTTGTACGTTACCTGTTAGTTTCGACGATCGATGGACCTACGTCACTGTGATGCACACTTTTACAGCTTTTAAAAAAGCATATCTCTTCTTTGTATGCCTTAAATACATACATACAAAGCATTACGCCCATAATCCCCGAAAGGGTAGGCAGAGTCAAGGGGCAGCAGGCCCCTTTAACCACATTCAGCCAAAACAAAACTGGGCTGGGTTAGATGGAATGCCTTAAATGTAATGTATAATCTAGTAAAGTACGGTTCGAAGTTTTAATAGGGAACGTATCCTGCCCTAAATTGTAACCTTAATTTTGTAAAGGACTTAATATATATATATTTAAAATATAGCAGCACATTATTGTATATGATGATGTCCATAATAAAATACTAGTGCCGCTACATTTTATAAATACATTTAAATGTGTTCTTAATAAAATAAATATCTCATCGATATGAAGAATGGTATCACTATTAGTGATAAGATCTGACCATGATCTGAATCAGAACAACATTTACATAAATTTAACTTCTCTAAACATGTCGTTCAATGTTTAAATAATAAATGACATGGCTATTACATTCCTGACCTTTTCAAGACATGAAAACAACTAGTATAATTCTCAGACAAACCCGTTGGACAAAAATAGTGCTGTTATTACACAGATGCTATTATTAGACATCATCACCATTGACCGGCGATGAGGTCGCGTAGTTAAAGACACATCAATCTGAGTAAAGAGTAAGGCCCTTGGATAAGTTTAAAGGGATTCAGAGGCACATGTGCGTGACAGGCAGTCGTTAAACTGAAGGGCAAAGCCGAACTACGTCGAGTGACGCAAAACTCGACCAGTAAAAATAACTGATAGCTGTAAGTGTTAGAAATCGTATAAATAATTCAATGTTATTTCTATTTTTGGTGGCACCCCTTGGCAACTTGCAAAGTTCATCCATAGAAAGGTCTTTACTGACGCAATAAAAATTCGTAGCCTTGCTGTACCTAATGTTGACATGACGGTTATTTGTTCAAGGAGGTATTTCGTGTAGTATTTATTATATGTTGGTATTTTATTGCCATAACATTGATTCACTTTTAGTTCATATGTACTATTCCTTACTAAGCGATACATTTATGTACGTACGGTTCATCACGCACTCTCCTACGAGTATTCAAAACAAATCATGACTTTCAGGGATCTTTAGCTCCTTGTAATTTTTTTTAGATAATCTAAATTGTGAATTCGATGTTGCTTTATTTTTTTAATTAACGTCTAGTGAAATCCAGATTAATCCTAACTAAAATTTAAAGTGCAAAAGAAAATGTTTCTAATTACACCACCGATCGTAATAAAATTGCATTTACGTTTTCATTCAGAACAAAGTACCGCTCTTGACCACCCCGGGCTTAGACAATTCCACGTTAACTGTGTAGATATAAAGTCACGAGCAAGGCTTACGAAGTCACAATCACATATAGTTCAATGCGAAAGCAAGATAATGGCTATTATATTACTCGCGTCTTAACATTTCCCTGACTAATTAATAGTCTGCAAGCGCCCTTTCGGCCTATTGAACTATTCGCTCCAGCATCACGCATCCAGCCACCATGAACCGCTACGCAAAATCCTGATCCGTGAGGGCTCGCTTCGCTACGAATGCTGACTCAAACATATACACAGTCACTGTTTGCGCGGTTTTGTTTTGCAACTTTGTAAACTGTAGCTAGGATGAGACTGTTAATCCGCTAACTGTTAACGCAGTTAACGTTCCAAGTAACGGATTAACTTTCATGTTGTTAACGGACTTTTTAACTTCCGTATTTAAAATTTAAAATTTTCATAATATCCGTTAACCATTAATTAAGTATATATTATATTTACCAAACTAACATTATAATAGATTGATATTCATGTTAGGAGCTCTAATAAAACATGACCGTACAAATTTCACTTCCAAACTACCTTTTCTATCTTTACGTTAGTATCCAGTTACTTAACATAGTTAACTTGGAATTTCTCTCAAGTTTGCAATATATTAACCTTAAAACACTTCCTTCACTCGAAACCTTCTGCTTCGAAATATATAACTCTAGAAACTTTGAGAGCTAAGCTTTTCAAAACAGACGCTCGCTTCATTTCAAATCCTTGAACATTTACTGCAGACTCGCTGTAAAGAAAACAGAGTTTTACCAGCTTGAGTGAACGTACGTACATTGTATCATATTCTTATAATAAATGCAACACTTTAAGTAAAATGTCACAAAGTCATATTTTCTACCTATTTGCATTTTATTAGTGCACTTCTACAGTAATTTACGATAGTTAGGTAAGGTACAAGTGAAGTTCAACAAGCAGTAAGCTTTTAAAATAAATTTTACCTAAAAACATAGTAAAGTTGGATGAGATGTAAAATTGTGAAAAATTGTACCAATTGGCTAATTCGCCTACACGATGACAAACCCAATAAATCATTAGGCACCTTTAACGACATAGATACTAAGCAAGAAGCATAGTTAGTACATTCTTTTTTAGTCCCAGACCAATATTAGACTTACAAAAATAGAAGAAAAGATTCAATTAGAATATAGTTTGTTGTTTCCTAAAGCAATGTATTTTTGATGGATAGATGGAACAATTTTCGCTTGGACTGAGACCGTAAAACTAAAAACGTCTTTCATAACTTTTCGAACTTCACAAAGTTTCATTGATCTCCATAAAACCTAAGCCGGATTATATGTATACGCGTACTAGCAACAGACATTCGAATGATATAAGAAGTTGTTTCATGGATTTTTATTACCTACAACAGCTGCTGAAAAGCAGTAAAACTCGTTTGTCTCGAATTCGTATTTACAAATCGAGACTTAAGACCAGACTAGGCAAATGAACTTTCCATCAAATCTTTTTATTTTATCTCTTCAAATAATAATAATCTTGTAAAGTGATTTTCCTCCTTCCTTCAGTAACCAGAAGCTTCTTTTTAGATAAAGGACAATGTAATGACATTAGCTAAGTAATAAAGCAAACAGTAACTTTCGGGATTCCTTATTTTCGGAGAGCAAAGGTATTTTTAGATTTTTTTCAATAGATTAGTGGTTAAATTATATGTACTCTTTTGTGCTTATAAAACCTACTTTCCTAATGTCAATACATACAGACAAAGTTACATACCTTGAAAACACTAGCAAATTTTTTTTCGGTCACTCACCTTTTTTAGTCTTAAGAGAGGAATATTATGGGTACGTAATATTAGATTCTACTTCATTAGGCTAGTAGGTACTTGATATAAGAAACAAGTCCCAAAAAATTTCCTATAACCAAATTTTGTTATAGTTGTACATATTGTTTACAAAATTTGATTGCCAAAAATCTTGCGCTTCATTGTAAATTAACTATTTATATGGGTTAGTCACTCGTTGACGGCGATACTTGCGTTTCTCTCATCGCGTTTCTAAGAAAAGATGGTATTAAAAGAATTTCGATCTACATATGTTGATTTATGATGATAATCTTTTAATAGGTACTTCCAGTGAATCACAAACAACAAAGACCGACACTTTGATAGGGGCACGTTAGCGAGATTTCTAAGAATCCCGAACATTCTAAGTACGTTATCCTAAAACCTTTGAACAACTTTACAGGAGATTCAGGAACTTTCCGCACATTTTGCGCTACGCTGTTAGCACTTGTTCAACTTAGAAAGTCTCGTAGTGAGAACCGATCGATGGAAACGTGATAATTTTTTTCGTTATTCCAAGTTATTTAATTTCGGAATACTCCCACCCATTATCGATCCGTCAGTATAGTGCCATGCGCTTGGATGAATGATTAATGTCATCATGTAATGTAAAGTCCCTGAGTCACTTTCGACAACTTCTATATGAAGATTATATTACAGGTGATTAATTCCGCTTATATAACTACATATCTAATGTATCATCGACATGCACACATCACATTAGAGACTCATGTCTCAAATGATCCGAATCTCATGAATCGGATACAATCTAGGTAACCTTTGAGGGTGAATCACTCCTGTTTTCGCTTAATTTTTTTTAATCAGGATGGAGATTTTCATAATATACACTGAACTACAGATTTGTAACGTGCCTGACCTTGTATTAAAAATTACATCACGTGAAATAAACAAGGCTAATCAGGTTTATCATGTTTACTTCAGTGTAGACCATGAGCGTGATGGGGTGTTGACCACGGTCGCCGTATACAAACTCGCTCGCAGTCACGTACGCACTACTACCGGGGGCTAATCGACGTTTCCTTTTCATATCGAAATGCTACATACATAAACATTTAATATCTGTATGATTCACAGAAGAGGATAGTTCACTCACGTCGGCCTCTAGTACAAAGGTCTTTTAGAATGTTTATTTTATTGAAAAGCTACGTAGGAGCGGGTACGGGAAGCTGGTTTATATCATTTTCGCCATACTCTTATCTTGAACATCGAAAACCAGTGACTTAAATTACAATGGAAATTATATTAAATTTATGCTTTCATTAAAATCTATGCTAATGTCTTTGCACTTTCATTATGATGATAGTGAATAGACCTCCTTAAAACTGTTGATTTTAAAGGACAACTATAAATAATTAGTACCCCCATTGATCGCAACTCAGCGAGAGGTTACTTTCTACGTGCAAATAGTTACGCGAGCGCTCATGCTTAGCGCAGGATATTTTTATAGAGCCCGCTAGCCCGGCGCTGGGATCTATTTATCATTGTTTATTTTGTGGCGGGCCGCTCTCCGTGGCTGTCCAACGCAA
Organism: Glyphodes perspectalis; assembly: GCA_951394215.1. Classification (NCBI taxonomy): domain Eukaryota; kingdom Metazoa; phylum Arthropoda; class Insecta; order Lepidoptera; family Crambidae; genus Glyphodes; species Glyphodes perspectalis. Next base: position 10,390,883 of record OX596205.1, on the reverse strand, counting down.
ACTCCGGCACGTACGCAAGCTTGCAACGCTGCGGGAGAATGTAGTCCCTATCTTTATTAAATAAACACTAATCTATTCATAACAACTTTTATATTCTATGTACCTTTTGTTGTTAAGCTATGGTTTACGCAAGATGAATCGCTTAACCGTTATACCTACTCGTTTACAATTTTGAGTGACCAAAGAATTTTTACTTCGTATGTTTTTAACGTAGGACTCGATCGGTGGCTTGGTAGGATGACAAACGAATGGTGGCAGGCATGGGTTGGATGATTGCAGCTCAAGATCGAACTCATTAGCGTTCATTAGAAAAGGACTATGTCCAGCAGTGGACGAGTATCAGCTGATGATGACGATGATGTAGTTTTTGTAAATATTTGGGCCAGTTAAACTATTACATCTCTCAGTTATATATTTAACTCTGGATTATCTACCATTATAATGCACATGTGTGAGTAAGTACTTTCACAAAATACTTTATAGGTCATACGAAAATTATAAGACGCAAAACAGACAAGATATACGGGCATAATATAAACATAGTCGAAAAAATACGCGCGGCGATTGAAAGTACGCAAGGTCATTATTTACTAATAAAATATTACCAAACGCTTTTAGTCTGGAACCTCGAACATTCAAACCGAAAATCTGTTCCGACATAATATTCTCGCTCGTAAAGATTTAAAGGCAAATAGTCTGCGTACATACGTCATTAGGTACAAAGTACTCTGTAAACGTAATATTACTTTTCTCACGGTATAATGTTTATTCTTCAACCGTTTCTATCAGCGGAATAAGAACAGATAGAATTCTGTGAAAGTCACTATTTTCCTTGAGATGTGTTCAGACGCCTGCTCAAGTAAACAAGTCTCTCAGGCTAAGTGAAACCCCGGAGGGCTGATTACTAGTCCCGGTACAATATTTTTTCGCTTCGTGTTGAAATACGACGAAGTAATAGCATTTTCTTTCAATCTTTATGTCCTTCTTTATTGGGGAAGTCAAATACAAGACATGTGATGTATTATATTTTTTATTAAACACATTTGTTTGCGTACGGAATAAATATGAATAAAGTATGTATTTTATGTATCGACATTTTATTTTTATTACGATGTTTTTCTGAAAATTTGTTAATATTCTAAATCAGATATCTTCTCCTATTTTATGTTTATATGAAACACCAAACACTGTTTCATAACCAGTCACGGTGGTCTCATTGTTCATTTTCTAATGCAAAGTTTTAATATTTATTAATCTTCTCTAGCTTAGTCTTGTGGTTTTGCTTGCATCAACATAGATTTCTTTATTCTTTGGCGGACCGTACTCTTTAGTTGCAGGGTACTTTTATAGTGATCACAGACTTTCATGATGACGGGTTAAGTTATTTAAGACGTAATAAAAAAACAAAAAAACTCACTTCCGCAGTTATAATATTGGTTAGGTTTGTGGTTACAAAACGATTTTGAAACGTAAATTTTCTCTTTCTTATGTCATTTGATGTAATTAACAACTTTAGCCTTTTTACTTTTAACTTAACCCTAAATTTGTTAGCTGAGAGAGCCACGAGTAATGATCAAGTTTTATTTCCCTCTGTAAATTTTAATCTTAGGAACCATTTCGTTAATTAGTAGCCAGGAACAAAATAAAACATCCTTTTCAGATAATCGCCGGAAGGAAAAAAAATCAACAATTAATACAAATTAATGCCTTTAATGACTATGGAAGTCAGATAATTGAAACAGATTAGTTATATACAGAGTTAAATAAATATCTATTAACACGATTTCCATAGCTGTTATTAGAAATAAAAATAAGAGCGTTGTTTTCAATCAAACAATAGACGGGCGAATATTTCCATTGTTGTTCCAAATTGTATGATTTATTTATTCTAAGTATTTTTTAAGGTAATTTTCCATTTGTTGAATATATGTTTAATATAATATGTTTCCACTTGAAGAACGACAAAAAATGTGTTTATTTATATAATTACGACTGTAATCTTGTTCATTTTCATACGTGCAGTTTCGCAGTCGTCCACTAATCAATTCTAAATTAAAACGATTATTAGAATTATCCAAGGTTGACGGTGATATAGTTCCTGCATAAAAGTAGAGACAGAAATCATTTATGCAATAATAACTTTTCCTTATATGCACACAATCCTTTGTGACGGCATCAAATGCATCTTATAGCTAAAAGCATCGTTATATAAACTGGTTTCATGAGACGTCTATAAAATACATTTACCTACACTATAATTCAATACATTAAGTAGTTTGCTTACGTAAGAAGATCAATGAATCAAACGATTCCATTACTAAGCTTTTCCATTATAGTATATAAAGTTTAATAACAGTCTATAAAGGAATCTACGCAAGTAATAGGTGTAGGTATTTTTCTTATTAATTAGATAATGAATTATACAGAACACTAGTCAGACTTACATACTAGTCGGCAATTATAAAAGCATTTATCAAGTTGTGGTCAACTCTGCATCATAGTTTTACTTTTAATTCTATATTGGTTTAATAAATTACAAATAAAAACGCAATAAGTATTTATTCGGTAAGCTATATATAAAGTAAATAGAATCGACTTGGAACTTGGTTTGAAATTTAATCATCTATTTTATAAAATATTTAATCCTTAAATATGACAGAACAGTATATAAACTATAAATTAGGACCGTTGTCTTATTTATAAAAATATATGCGAGACCCAACAATAAATGTCACATTGAAATAATAAATGATAGTCCAGTAGCATGTTTGTATTTGTTATGAGTTTGAATTGTCGTATCTATATTTCACAAGTTGAAAAATTGCAATAAACAAAACTATTGTTATAATGTATTGTATATAACAGAGAAGAAATAATAAATAGTACAAGTTTAAAATGAAAAACGAGTTCTTTTTCAATGTTCCGTGTACAGATCTCATCTCTTATATAAACACCTATGTTTTTTCATCAAAAACAATGTAAGACCAGCTTAATATATAATAGACTGTTTTCTTCTGTAATCAGGTCAAGAGCATTTACAATAGATCACAAATAAAAAAAAAACAAAGAGCCATGTTTCAAATTAGTCGGAATGAAAGCTCTCGCCGTGTAACACTTTTGTTGAAAATTATGTATAAAGATGAGTATTTGAAATACGGGTCAGAAATAATAGAGATGTCGTTTGAACGGCCACCGGTGTCGGGAAACTCACGTCAACCTTCGTCGTCGGCTGCGGAGGTCAGGACAGACGTCATAGCTAACCGGGTCATTCTGTAACCCTTGGTACACAACAAAGCGGCCTACGATGACGTGTGCCCACAATATTGATTGTTGCAGCCTATTGTCCTTTACGATTCTTTAGCTTTCATTCAATACTTTATCCGCGCAGTCCTTTGTTATGGCTTGCGGTTGCCCATTTGCAGTCATGATCTTCCGTATACTCTGTCTTTAATACATGTAGATTACTTTAATACTGAATTTAGCGAATGCAGGGCAGATTGAATAGCTAAGTTTGTTTAGCATTGGATAAACGTGAAGAATTTCTTAAATGTAATCCTCATGACAATTCATGACCACCAAGCGAGTGATATGAATCCGTATTTAGATTTCGAAAATCCTAAAGGAATTTTGAAGGAAGATGGAGTATTATAAATGGCACTACCCGTTTTTGAGGCGATATTCCTAACCACTAAGCGACCATCACTTACTTAATCAATTACAGTAATAATTGCTAAAGAGCTTTTAAAGATATTTATATGTTGTATTGCATATACATACATACATACATACATAACATCACGCCCATAATCCCCGAAGGGGTAGGCAGAGTCAAAGGGGCAGGATGCCCCTTTAACCACATTCAGCCAAAAATAAAGCCGGGCTGGGTTAGATGAAAAATTGTGAAAAAGCAGTGACAAGCGGCTAACCTGTCGACAATCACACACCCAAAACCCGATATACCATAAGTCGCCTTTTACGACATACTAGGCAAGAACCACAGTTGGCATATTTTTTTTAAGTCCCAGACCAATATGGGACAGTGGGGGTTGGATGGAAAGCTGTGAAAAAGGAGTGACAACTGGCTAGCTCGTCGCCTACACAGTCACATACCCAAAAGCCCCATAAACCATTAGTCGCCTTTTACGACATGCTAGGCAAGAACTACAGTTGGCACATTCTTTATTTTTTTTGTCCCAGATCAGCATGGGCCAAGTCCCAGACCAACATGGGACAAATTGTATATATTATATTATATAATATATAACATGTATTGCATATACATATATTTAGTAATTGCATTTAAATTCTCAGTGCCTAGTACCTATAAGACAGGGGTGGCGTACATTTTGCGTGCCAAAGTTTCAAAAATGTCAATATAATTGGTTCTTTAAGTGCCCGGGGAATGGTTAATGAGGATGTTATTGTCAATCATTCTTGATAAATTTGTGACCTCAAAGAAAATACGTGCTCACCATTTTGTATAACGTGCCACTTATGGCACGATTTTACTTATGGCAGATTATATTGTTCTGAAAAAACTAAGGCCGCACAACTATTTCCATATGTTAACTGTTTGCACATTGCAGCTTTATCCAAAATGCGAAAATAAATATACTACTACTACTAAACTTCACGCCATTTCCCTAACGGGGTGGGCAGAAAGAATCTTGTAGCTTTTTAGCCCCACTGAAAGTAGGTATTCCTGAAGTTTATTGTGAGTGGTAATAACCAAAGCAGTTTTGCTTTCCAAGATTGAACCTTATTGTCAAGCCGACACTGATTCATATTATTTCCCTAATGTGATAATTCCATAATGAATACTTAACGTGTATCTACAGGTGCGTATATATTACATTAGTGCGAGGCATGTTGCTGGTACACTAGATTAACAAAATTAATTCGGATTGGCCTAGTTATTAGCAACGTACTCCAAATGGGATTTGCCAGACTTAGCGAGTGTGAACAAAATTCAACATCGCAACTGGGAAACATATTTCAGATCCAGGCTATGATTTGTTTTATATAACAGTTTTCGTCCGAATCTTCACTTGCACGGCTAACACTGATTAAATAAGTCTTATTGTTCATTATTTTTTATACGTAATTTTGTTTTCCTTATGAAAAGTAGGTAGCTAATGTAATCTTTTGCTGTTATAGCTAAATAATTTTATCTTTTTATTATATCTGGGATAAATAACATGTCAATCTGTCGCAAATACACTTTCACATTTATGATCGGATTTATCTATGTTGATAAATAAGCTTTCTCCAAATGAGATTGTGATCTTCAGATAAATCCTAGTTTTTAGATTATTAGAAAGAGTCAATAAAAAAATTTATTAAAAAATCTATTTTTCACAGTTAACTTTTTTAAATACATATAGATACCTTAAGATCAGGAAATAAAAAGCTGAAAAATAGTATACTGCGATTTATCACAAAAAAAGTTTCGTTCATACGTAGGCAGTATCAGTCATCAGATAAGACAAGGATACACTATGTTGTAGCTTATGTACGGGTACAGTTGTATACACTCCAGGAGCATATAAGCCTAAATGCGGCACTGCATGCGTATAACAGTCGGCTATTATGGACCGGCTTGATTCGCGCGAATTGTAACTGAGGTCGGCACAATTTCGTTAGGGAAGCCTTCAATTAGATAGAAGTGGTGATGCTGACGAGACTACTGCGCAAATACGGACGTGACCGGCGACACGCCACTCGGCTATCGCGTTTCCATCAATTATAAATTGTTGGATGTATGGACATTGTTTACAAACAAAACTATGTCTGCCTATAAGTCCATGACATTCGATTTCGATGCAATTGACTCACCGCATTAAGAACGTATCTAATTACAGGTATTATAAGTAATTATTATACCTGTAATTAGATACGTTCATCAAGATCAAGTGTAAACTTATATAAAATGATTCTGAAGTATAAATTGGGACATTGCTAATATTAGATGGTAGAATCATATCTCTTTCAACTGTTTTTGACGATTTATAAGTGTTTCTTTGAAACCTATATAAATAAAGAATATTTTGACTTTGACTTTGATTAAGAATATATGTTAATAGTAATAATAAGTCTAGTGACATTTAAAGATAGAAAGTACAAACTTACAACACTTTTTGAATTTTAATATTATTTAATAAATAGGTGTTCCTATTCACAGTACTGAGTATAGGAACATTAGCTGTGGACTTTATTATTGTATATACATTAGCTATTTTACAATATTAAAAATGATAATATACTCATGTTAATAAAAATATTGAAATGATACAGACTTTAAACAAACTAGCCATGTTTACTAACCTACTTTTCGACAAAGAATAGGCCAACCACCTTTTGAGGCAACTGACTCACGTGCCCAAAGTTCACCACATTGTATTGTGCGCTTTGTCAAAATTGCATTAAACAGTACACTTTCAACCTTTAAGCCAGGATTTCCCCAGTCTTCACTTTTTGGGGTCTGTCTACAACACTAATAAAAAACACGAAACCTTGGGTACATTCAAATGAATGGAAATACTACTACGTTAAAATTTTATTAAATCATGTGATTTTCAACCGACAATTTAAAAAAAAGGAGGAGTTCTCAATTCGACCGTATATATATTTATGTGTGTTCGCGCATAACTTCGTCGTTTATTAAGATAACCCTTAATAACCATTTTTGGGTTGTGACTTTTACAATCAAATAGTAATTTATTTGCTTTTGCTTCTTGAGTACTCTATTTTGTATTAATATGTTAGAAGTAACTGAAAAAAATCTATAGATCTATTTTTTTATACCCCTATGGGACTACTTGTAACATAATATCACAATATCACATTCCTTAAATGACGACACGCAGTCACATTGTTATGGTTCTTTTTTAGCTGATCTGAGATAGAACTATTAGTCATGCGCGCAACAATACTACCTATACTTATGTATTAAATAATACATACAGAATCCATTATGTTACGCGTTTATGCAGCTGATAATTATTTTCATTGCCGGCTCCTTGCTTTCCACAAACACAAAATATCGGTTACGTAAATCATCTGTTTTCAGATATAAGAGCGTACGTGACACCTGTGTAATATATGTAGGTCATGGCTCCCGCGTTTCGAGACCACGCTCACTGGGCCCGTATATTCGCCACTATCTTATCGTAATCTCTCTTTTTTATTATGTGTCTAATTAGCAAACACTTTAACACAGATTATCTTTTATCTTTTAGTTTTAAGATAGCCCTCTTTATTATACTTATGTTGTAAAGCATCTTATTAAGAGTCTGCTGACATTTGTTATCAGTTATTATCGTGATAGTTAAAACAACGTATTTGTTCCTAATTGAGATTATTTAATTAGACTCTTCTAAATATTTCACTACGACCATGTTGCGAGTAAATCAGCATAAAATTGTTTTTATTTTAAAGCTGCATTAACATACAATGTGCTTACTTAATATTTGTATATATACATATACTTACTTATTAACACCGTTCAATGAAATCAAGGTTAAGTTAATATTTAAATATTGTTTATGTATTTAAAAACGAAACTAAAATGTTTACTATCAACAGAACACTATATTTTTTTGTGAATTTTCGTCATTATCTCTTTTAAGAAGTGTCTTAATGTGTGTTTCTGTCAACTGAATTGCCCACTTCATAGCATAATCTGGCGATTAAAACAAGAGGTGAAAAATTCCATAGGAAAGTGGAAAAGTACATTCCTTCTGTTTACCTAGGTAATAATCCAAACCTGAGCTATAATCGTTAAATCGCACAAAAACAGTTGAACTAAAATAAAGTAAACAATATCTTATATGTCACTAAATTACGGTCCAATAATAAGATATTTAGTACCTTTAAAATGAACTTACCACTTAAACAATGTATAACAATTTAATACGCTTCAAAATCATTATAATCCAACCAGGATATTTTAAACTTTAAACTAGAATTAAAATTTAAATTTCAATACAATAAATAGGCAGCGCACTTCTACTTCACGATTTCTGTCGTACTGTTTTAACACTGATTCATTTCAAACAATTCATCACCCTCATCATTTAATGGATACAGATTGCCCGCTTTGTTGCTATCGGTGTGCTAGTTTTAATATCAATTCCCACCGTAATTTATCGTCAGTAAGTTATTCTGTCACTTATGATTCGGCTACTTAAAATTTGTGGCTGTAAAAAGTATGAGAATACCAATTTAAATTAGAAAATGTATAATTGTATTTAATTTTCTACCAATTATAGATTTCTACGTATTCACTTTAATGTACATAAGAGTAGACTTCACCACGACTCAGGAGAGAAGTGATTCTAATAAAGCATCACATCCTCCTATATAATGTTGGAAGAAAATGGGGAAATCAATATCATGCCACCACAAAGAGGTGTGTTACCTACGTCACTAGTCTGCGGTCGAGAAGTGGCGAAACATCGTCATACAATTTACCATTGTATTACTCATTAAAAATCGGGAGACGACAATACCGTATGAGACATTGCTTTGGTAAATAATTCCACTATTAGGTATACAATATTATTTTTCTCATACACAGCTGCATTTAATTTGTTTAGAATACGTTTGCAAGAAACCCAATCACTGGAGTGATTGAAATACATAAAGTATTCATTTATTTATTTTATTAAGTAGGTATGTTTTATGCTGTAATATATGGTTAAAGAAATTTATTTCCCAAAAAACCTAAAAATAGTTCACTTACAATGAGATAAAGTACAACTTATTTTATATTATATTAATTACATTATGTTATTATAATTTTTTATTGAATTAAATTAAATCGAACTAAATTAAATTGAATTGAATTATACAAAATATATAGGGCGGCAGATTAACAATGTTAAGTTGACGGAATTTTGCAATATTTCCTTTATACCTTGAAAACAAAAGTTACCTTTTGCACGTTAACAATGAAAGTACGATTAGTCGGATTAGGGATAATAAACATAAACAAAGTGTCTTTGTTTTTGGTTTAAGCGTTTAAACGCGGAAAATAACTCGATGATGCATTAAAGGTGCATTTTAATATTATGGGAGAAATATAGCTTAACATGAAGATTACCTATGTAGAAGTAGTAATAAAAGCAAACGTGTTATCCCCTGGTGTGTCGGTCGATCTAATAAATTGTTCGAGAAATAAATTATTGTCTTTTTAATATTCTACCATTCATGCCAATATCACAGTATGCAATAATTAAACTGCTTCGTAGAGCAGTCAATACGAAAGGCACGATTCAAACTTAATGAGTTGCATACATTTTTGATTTTAATAATGCTACAATCCAAAATTGGACCTCAGTCACCCCCTCGACCACATAATATACTACATCACCAACACCAAGTCGCGTAATGTATATGAGTCAATATTTATTAGGCAACTTTATTTCGCGATTCAAGCTTGACTCTGCGGATGGATGATTCCATTAGGAATCATATTGTTTCCTTGCATTATGTCTTCGTTACTGTTCCTCTGCATCTTTTTCACTTATTTTTCCTTCTCCTCGTGCGCTTGGAACGGATCCAAAGTTACTTATCCTGACCTGAATAATTCAGTTTCACGGAATGTTATCACTCATTGTTTTTTCTGAATAATGTGTTTAAATAAGTTTAAATTTAGAATATTGGGTTTTGGAACATTCTATGGAAATTATACATACATACTTATCATCACGTCCGCAGGCAGAGAAGAGCTACATAAAATCTAGTTATTAGACCATAATTGGAATAGAATAGTATATTGTGTATTTGCTTTACACCTGTATAGCAAGCAGTCTAGCTGGATTATCTGTGAAGAGATTATAATAAAACTATAAGGTTCAGATTAGATAAAACAAAATATAATAATCTTACTAAACACAAATTTTGTGAAGAAAATATTTTTTTGAAACAAATACGCATAGTAAATTGTAAAAATTGGTCAAGGTATTTACCTGCGTAAACGCCTGGAAAAAGAATAATTAAACGAAGCGTACTGTGATGAAACAATTGTGGGCACCTACATAACATTGTTTGCAAACATTCGGTCGCTACATCTTTGCAAAGAGTAAAGAACGCTTGACTTTTAAAAGGCATTACATAATCTATGTGACAACTTACTATTGCTTCATTCAATGCTGGCAACTAAATATATCTGTGTCAAAATTTCCAATATTCTTCTCAAGTCAATTCACATAAACATACGTGTATTGATGGTTAATACTTTCGTTTAAGTTTCGTTTATTTAAGATTATTACTTTCTAAATACAATATAGCTATGTATTATTCATTATTCATAACTGCGACTTAACCTACTTAGGTATCAACCAAATTTTTATCTCAAATAGATGTCAATATTTGTATCGACAGGTGAGATTATGACTTTCGCTATTATGCGCACGTATATACTTCTACAATAACCAATACGAACAGCATTCATACAAACTACGAACACAAGTTTATAAATAAGAGCAAAACCAATCTATGGCCAATTTAAGTTATTCTTAGTTGCCCCACTAAAGTGACCGGTGCGACAAAAAATGTTCTAAAAAGTGTTAACTGACTAGGTCCGTATTTAGGTACTACAAATAGATATTACGAAATGAGAACAATGTTATAAATAGCTGCTGAATACCTAAAGATTAAGTCACGCTTTAGATAAAGGGTGATATGCGGATTAATATATGGTCAGAAGAGACAACTTAAGAATATACTCACAATAATAATGATTGACTTCGAAAAACAAGATTTGATAACATGACGATTTATTTTGAACAGAGTGAGGAAACTTAAATTACTTTAATGAATGGAGAACCGTTCAAAATTAATGCGTCGGAATTAAAATGAAATCGTTAACGTCTACGTGACTTCCGATCTTGAGAATACATGATCAGGGATAACAAAGTCGATAAGTAAACTGGGTCAAGATCACGTTTAATTTCGAGCGACGGCGTTAGATCTCTTAACACTTTGTCGACAGAAAAGTGTCGTATCCACCTCCAAATACAAAATACTTAGCAACAGCCTTTTTGTGAACGGGATGTTAATTCCTTCCATATCCATTATTATCAAGTTACACAAGCATATGTCGAATGTTGATTCTAATCTAATTTTATCATTTTTTTCCATGAGCATAATTTGATCACGTCATCGATTCGATTGCCGGATAATGACTTGTGTTATCCAAATAGATATTAATCGCTAAGGGTATTATGCTTGAACAAGCACTTTTGAGTCAGTCTAGATATAAGTGGAAACAGCACTGATGTGTTGAGCGGAGACCGGACTGCACTAACTAAACAAATCCAATTACTTAGTCCATCCGTGACGTGTATCGAACGCACAACGTCACAGTCAATTCGGTAAGCGCCCCTTTCGTCTCGTTAGGGAGGAAACTGAAACTACTACGAATCTAGATTAACAGTAACACATAATACTCAGAAGGAGATATTTTTATACGTAACTGTGACGATATCAACGTAGCACAAGGCAACGAAGCACACGCCGCGACGCCTCGCCGCTTCAGTTTTGCGATAGCGCTCGGAGCTAATAGACGCTTAGCTTTGTTACCTCGTAAAAGGATAACCGTTTGGAACAAAACTTGATCGCGTTCGGTTTTCGAATAAGGACTTATTGTTTTTTAATATTTTTGATAAGTGTCGGGAAATGCGCGTGTGCGCCGAAAGACAGAGCGTTCGTCAAGCGTCGGCCCGCTGGTTGCGCCGCCGTGCTGTGAGAATGGCCCACTCAATTGGAATGTTGCACTTTCAGTTCAAGCGCATGTTGAACAAGGAGCTGAGCCACTTCTCGGAGTCGAGCAAGTCCGGCAACCAGATCTCCGAGTACATCTGCTCCACATTCTTGGGTAAGTCAATTTCTATTGTAGAATTAGATGCAGTTACAATTTTTTTTTTCTATATAAGTAATGATACGGAGTAAATACAATGATCCTTATATTGCTTCGAATTTTATTTTAGTTCACATATTTGTAATTAAACCATTATGTGCCAATTTTTTAAAATATGAATTTTAAAGAATTTTTGGATTTTAAAATAATACTTAGCAGTAAGTATATTTAAAGAATATTTAAATTTAGAAAAAATCATACTTTAAGAACAGCATTAATTTAGTTATTGTTCTTGATATTAGTCTGATCTAATCGGTAGAATTAATGTTTTTAAACTTTTAAGACTTATATGAATAAATTTATATAAATCTTAAAAGTTTAAAAACAATATGTTTTCACAAAGAGACTTGTTGTTGCCAAACATATGATACCTAGTCAAAAACAACAAATAGCTACTTTGAATTAACGCCTCATAAAACATTACTACGTTTGCATTGAAGATTATATTAGTACTTTTAGAACTGCGCAATTTATATTGTCAAGAATATCTTGGAAATATTAAAATAATTCATCTTTATTTATATGATGAGACTAAGCGTCACACATAGTTTATTTTTAGAAAAAAATCTTATCCAAATATAGCTTATCATATTCTGATATTCCATCGGTTTATCACCATTTGCTCTAATGTATTTCTAGATATAAAAATGAACGCTATATTTAATACTAGCGACCCGATACTAGCGGTTACGCACGGTTAGCAAAAAACAATATAAAACTATACATAAAAACCTTCCTTTTGAATATCTCTATCTATTGGTGAAAACCGCATCAACATCCCGGGCGTAGTTTAAAAGATCTAAGCGAACAGACAGAAGCGGCGACTTATTTTATACTATGTAAAGAAGATGCCTGAAAAGGTAACGATAAGGAAAGCATAATAAAAAATATGCTTAAAAAAGGAACCGCTTTGGCATATCGATTAATTAACACTTTTGCCTTCGTCGGAAAAAACAAATATCCAGTGCTAATAACGCTATATTCCTTTCTCGAGACTTACAATGTACATAGTGTAACAGTTTCCAGTCTATTTGTCAGACGCCATGGAGGGTGATAATTAAAGAGTCAACAACGACCTTTATAGCCCAAACGCGTCATAAGCCGACGCGTTATCATTAAACATGTACAAGAGAAATGCCGAAACTCGGGGCTTGCCCTCAGTGACGCAACGCCCGCCCGCCCTAACTTGCCTACGTGACTTGCGTGAACAAAGCTTATACGCTCCGCGTGAAAATATAAAACGCGTGATATAGATTTTTCCGTGTAAGTTTTTTTTCCTTAACACTATCCGCCGCTGTTTTTTCACTTAGGTACATCGTACTTATTTTTAATCATTATATCGTAGTCGGTTAGATCGTTTCTATTAAAATCCTATTTTTACATTCTTCATTACCTATTTCGACAATTCGTTATACTAAAACTATAAATACACCGCACGTATTTAGATTAAAGATTATAATTAAACATATATGTACAATAAAATAACTTGTTCTTCAATGTTTTACCCATTACGTTAACGTTAACATTGTACTTATTCTATTTTAGACAACTTCTAAAGGAATATTTTACGCTAATGGCTGTTTATAGTCGTTCATTGTAGAAAGAAGCCATTTGTCTGAAAATGTAACGATAAATGGCCTGTAACGATCCCCTTAAGTGGCGAAGATTACTATAACACACATTTAAGATCATTGCGTCTGTCACGGCTCGTTTATGAGCTCTGCTACTATGCAAATGAATGTCCACTCAAAATTTCTCGTCCGAACCGCACGCGATCGGTCTGCGCCGGAATCAATCAAGAACTTTTCAGCTTTTATTAATGACAATGAAGGCAATAAAATATACATGTAGCGACTGTGTGATAGCTATTTAATACTACGTCACTTAATGGAACCGTGGAGATTGTTTGTTAATCGATTAGGAACAATGAGTATCGATCGGTCATTCAGTGAGACTAATTTACTTGATTATAAAATCGAATTTGATTAGATCGCAATTATGCTTTTATATTGTCCTTATAGTCTTTCCAGCGATTAACTATTTACTACCAATTATAACGGCAGATCCGATTACAACCTTGTTTTGAATTTAAATCACGAGTTAGAGTAAGAGATAACTTCTCAGGCTATAAAGATAATAACTTCGCTAGGTTTTTCGTTACAATTTGTAGAACCGTATAGATAGTATTTTTTTGGCGGAAGTCTTTATTACTTTCAAATAATACTTTGTTAAATTATCGTATTGTTATTAAAACATCAAATGACATATCATTTTATTGTAAAGCCTTTGCTTAAATGTCTTATCGAAAATTATGGACGGAAAATACGGATCGGTAAGCCTGCTTAACAATTTAGTAGCAACAATATAATTTATCGCGCATGTGAGCTTGCACTATCAGCGACCCAGACATTTTTTTGCAAGATGCCGTTATCGGACACGATGTGTAAATAAACATATTTTTTATCTGGGCGCTGATACCGCGGGAACTCTGACCTCCACGCGCAAGCGTACCCTCCTACATCGATAAATGGCTCAAATGAGGACGCCACGCTTACCTTATTTCTCCAGACGTAATCTCATTTGGCATTTTCGCATGAAATGAAACTGGAAAGTAAATCCACCGCGAAATAAAATACGCACGGCATGCAAATGAAAGGTGAATAAATTTGTGATGAGCCATTGTGTTGCATGCGAAATTTAAACGTCGACTTCACTATTATGAATAACATTTCCATAATGTACCTTTAATCTTATTGTTGGAATGATTTCTGCCTGTGATACATATTGTAGTCTCGTAGTCTCGCGTAGCAAATATGAAGACATTCTCATTTTCTTTATCTGAACGTATTAATGTACCTACTCATAAAGATAAAATCTTTGCTAGGTATTATAAAGCTGAGCAGACAGATCATGTAGGTATACGTTAGACATGTTTCTTTACAAAGAAACATATTTAGAAAGTTACTGAATCTGCGTATTTAATAGATTAACATAATTTTAATAAGATGAACGAGATAAGGCTTTTGTGTCAAATCATTGCCTATTTAAAAAGAAGTCACAGTTGGATATCAGTTGTTTCGTTACACTCACTAAAGAAAAAGCATTCATCTTTAGTCGCCCTTTGTTCACTATGTTCCAATAAAGGGTAAATTCAGTGACCGTAAATATGCTGGACATTAGGTTTTGATCAGCTCAACGAGTCATCTATTAAGGCAATTGACCGATGACAGTAGGGCGATGGTCCCCAATAAGGATGGAAGTTTTGTGATTGCGTGTTATAGAACATCATAAACGAAATATATTTTCGGCACGGTTTTTTAGAAGCTTACCCTTGAGAACACTACAGTGTTCTTATTAAATCAGATTCTTGCCTCTATAATTAATATCCAACATAAAAATGTAAGTAAAGTACCTTTCATGAAAGCATCTAATATGATTGTACAAATATGGAGATCCAGAAATAAATAAATGCATATAGGTACATTATTTTGTTAGTGACGTCTCTATTGCCTTGAGTATTTATCGCTTTATTGGACCAAACAATAAAATTGAAGATAAATGAAGAGGGATCGTTTCCAGCTAGGCGCCTGTTGAAGCGAATGACACGAACAGCTCAAGGCCTTTAAAGGAATGTGTCCTAGATTCGAGGCGTAGATGTCAACCCTAGCGACGTATCTCTCGGCTAATTAATTTGTTTGCGTCGTCGCGCGGCAGACGCGGGCCCCGCCACGGTCGGCCCGCCGAGCCAATA
Source organism: Glyphodes perspectalis (assembly GCA_951394215.1). Taxonomy (NCBI): domain Eukaryota; kingdom Metazoa; phylum Arthropoda; class Insecta; order Lepidoptera; family Crambidae; genus Glyphodes; species Glyphodes perspectalis. Next base: position 10,375,209 of record OX596205.1, on the reverse strand, counting down.
CTGTGAATGCCAATTACGATATTATTCAAACACAACCTCATAATTTTATCTTATTTCCTATTATCAAATTTTAGATACCAACAATACCGACGCTGGCTCGTGGCGAACACGACTTTTATAGGTACATCAGTATTTAAGTTTATTCTATATATATCTTGAAGAAATGCCTTTTTATAGACTACAACGATTTAAATTTCTTAGTATAAAATAAACCGAAATAGTTTATTTTATACTAAGAAATTTAAATCGATCTTGTGGATATTTGCAACGTAAATATAGATACAGGTATTAAGTTCAATGCAGCAATATTGGTATAGATAGGTATTAGAAAGCGTCCTGAAAACTGTAAAAGTAAGCTGAGTAAGGTACAAAAATAGTGATTTCTCTATCTGTAGTCGTGATTGAGAATAACTTAAACTAGTAAACAACGTGTGTTACATAATGGCATTTGTTGGCTAATAGTAATAATCTTTTTACGACGCATTTCATACGCTTCGAGTAAAATCACGTAGGTATGTGTTACAACGTCTGCCGACAAAATACGCTTGTAAACAAATAATAAGAAATCTCAGTGCAAATATAATGCTCGGTTTGTCTAATACATGTTTGCTATAACAATTATAGCGATCCAATTCTCATTAACGCGATCGTTTTCAGGAATTTCTATTTGCGAAGACGTAATATCGAGGGCAAACTATTCCAAGTGAGCCAATGTAAACAATTTAAGTATTTTCGAAATCATGCCAAACAGCCATAGCTCTTAATACTGTATCGGAATCTCGGTGGCTATAAATTTATGTAACCTAGTAATACGAGCTTCGTCTGCGTATGAATAAAGTATATTTTCAATAGCAGTTTTTTGAGTTTATTGGCAACTACTTGAACTAGGTAATTCGCTAGTTTGATTCCTAGTGGCATTTCATATTGAATTCGTTCAGGATTAGAATCTTCGTGTAATACCTGATTATAGGTGCTTACACATAATTCGTTACGCCTATTATCTTTATACATGTTGACGTCTAGGATGTTCCAACACGATATGGAATTATAATCTCTTAATATGTGGATAGAGATAAAGATTTCGTCAAGCAACGAGCTATTTACTAATTAATTAATTAATGAATCACCTTAATTCCAACAAAAGTATTCGTCACTATCATTGTGACATTGTGCCGCGTATTCCCCATGTGCAACATTAAAAAATATTTGTAAATATTCCTGGATGGATGTATCGTATATATAGATTCACAATACATAGATTATTGATGAATCAGTATCAGATATAGATTAACTTAAAATACCCATACCTTTTTAAATATTTACTTACTTACTATCTCTACTTACTACTCAGCCATCAAATATGTTCATGTTAGAATATTTCTTGATTTATTAGTCTGTTTACAAAGATATTTGATTGAACTCAATGAGAGTACATAAAACTCTTCACGTACATACCTACCTAAAACTGAAATGAAACGCATTTCACCTACTGATTAGACAGACTATCATAACAGTTACGACCACGTGGTGTTCCAGAATGGTATCAATCAAACGCAATAATAGGCACTCCACACGTTCACCTACTTTCCTTCGACACACATACACAATGGCACAGTTTTGGAAAGAGTGATAAATGTTATAATAACCGACCACCTATCATTTATTATTAGTGATTATTTATAACTTGCGCAGTTACATGGATTCAAAGCTAAACTTATTCAGGTCAACGTTAATCTGTTTTAGGGTAATTAGTTAATGTATTTTATCGTTTTAATTCTGTAAATTTATTACAAATTTCGGCTTAAGAAAAGATATCGATTTATTTTAATCAGTAGTTGACAAATGTTTTTTTTTCGTATAGATATTAAGCCTTGACCATAAATGTACGTTAATAACTATGAGATAATTTTAATCTTATATTATCTTTTCTATTACAGACAAACAACAAGAGCTCGATTTACCATCACTGCAGGTGGATGAAGCTTCTGAACGTACCAAGAAAAAGGAAAAGCCTCGCCATGTCGGCCCAGGAACCACCATGTCACAAGTGAGTAGCATTATCATTTGAAGAATTCTACTCGGTTAGTTATATTTTTAATAACGAACGAGATACTTATTACGTCTTTGTTTAATTTCAGATTTCTGGTGTTAAGAGGACGTTGACGCACACAAACAGCTTTACTGGTGAACGCGTGCCACGACATGGAGTGGAAACTCCTCACGAGGAAGAATTGGGACGTCAGCTGAGTGAACTAGACCGCTGGGGCGTCGACATTTTCCGCATTGGCGACTTGTCCTGCGGCCGACCGCTCACTGCTGTGGCATATGCTGTTTTCACATCAAGGGAGCTTTTAGTGACGCTGCAGATCCCAGCTCGCACATTCATAGCGTTCGCTGTAACGCTTGAGGAACACTATGTGCGTGATAATCCTTTCCATAACTCGCTCCACGCAGCCGACGTGACACAGTCCACAAATGTGCTCCTGAATACACCAGCTCTGGACGCCGTGTTTACGCCCATTGAAGTTTGTGCTGCCCTGTTCGCAGCGTGTGTTCATGACGTAGACCACCCTGGTCTCACAAACCAGTTTCTCGTCAACTCTAGCTCTGAACTCGCAATCATGTATAATGACGAGTCTGTACTAGAGAATCACCATCTTGCCGTGGCGTTCAAACTGCTTCAAAATGAGGGTTGCGACATATTCGTAAACCTGCACAAGAAACAGAGGCAAACGCTGCGAAAGATGGTCATAGATATGGTGCTCTCGACAGACATGTCGAAACACATGAGTCTACTGGCAGATTTGAAGACCATGGTGGAAACCAAGAAGGTGGCCGGAAGCGGCGTATTATTACTAGACAATTACACAGACAGAATACAAGTCTTGGAGAATCTCGTACACTGTGCCGATCTGAGCAATCCTACCAAGCCACTGCCCTTGTATAAGCGGTGGGTAGGATTACTTATGGAAGAATTCTTCCAACAAGGAGACCGTGAGAGAGAGCAGGGCATGGACATAAGCCCCATGTGCGACAGGCACAATGCAACAATAGAGAAGACTCAAGTTGGTTTCATTGACTATATCGTGCACCCGCTTTGGGAAACGTGGGCGGATCTAGTACACCCCGACGCACAGGATATACTGGACACCTTGGAAGAGAACCGAGACTACTACCAGAGCATGATACCTCCATCGCCGCCACCCGCTCCCGTGCAGACCTCACACTCAGCCGCAGATGATGACCGCCCCGAACAAATACGCTTCCAAGTAAGTTATCTGCCACTCTCCACTAACATATAGAATTTAATAAGTAGAGTCTTTTTAATAGTCAATTAATTTAATCTTTGTTTAGAACGTGACAATAACAAATATAATAAACATCAAAAAATAAATACATAATTTCATATGATAGTCATTATATGAGATGATGTATACGCGTGATATTTATTTTGAAGTTTTTGTTGATATTGACAATAATTGACAATTATTTAGCTAATTATTAAAATAATGATAACAATGTTGAGGCTGTATACATCATTATCATATTCATAATATGTTTTATTTATGCTCAAAGTTTAATATCATTGAAGCTAAAGGCTATGTCAGTGTAACAAAGATACCATACCAGTTCTAACCGGATGCAGTTTAAATATTTTAAGTGTTGGTGGTTAGATTCGAGAGTAGGTACACTAGTTAATGGAACTTAGGCATGAATATGTTACTCTAGGAGTCTAGGAAATGATTTTTAACGCATGATTTTGTTTTGGTGCAGGTGACGCTTGAGGAGGGTGAAGGCTCAGAAGAGTGCGAGGGCGAAGGCGATGGTGGGATGTGACGGAAACTACTAGGAATCTGTAAGAAACTCTCTGAAAAGATGCAGGTGTGGTGGAGGCTCTGGCAGTGAGCAGGCGCGCCGAGAGAGGCGCAGGTCTTGTTGGATAATAATAACACTTGTTGACGCTTAACCTCGAAATGGAACGATCTGCGGGTGTATCGTAACATTTCGATTATGATTATTTATATGTGATTATTATGCAATGTTGTTTAGAGTTACCTAACTACTAAAATATAATGTCCCTCCAATGACTGTAACGTTCGATTGTCTAGTGTTTTTACTATTGTTTCGTTTGTCTAACCAAAGATTGATTCGGTTCTTATGTTCACAGAAACGTTCGATATCCCTGTAAGTAGTTAGTGTTCGGTTAAATTAAAGTCGTGTAAGTAGTTATAGTCGTCGACACCGTATGTACCGGGTCGACTAAATAAGGACATTGAAAACGCTTATTAATTGGTATGAAAGGGTAATTTATATTGTCATATCATCCACGTTTCTCATATTTAATACGGGTTTGCGATAACGATGTTATTCACCAAAATATATTAACATGATAGGAATCCTAAATATAAATCTATTTTAAGGTAAATTTTAAAAATTGCCTTTCGGAGTTGTTGTGTCTTTTTTCTGAATATATAATATTCGGCCAGCCTCTTACTGTGGAAAGACACATTACCACGATCATCCTGTTAGATAGCTTTACTTGATTTGATAATCCTAAAAGCACCTCATTTCTTATGGAGGATCGCTGGCGATCCCGTTACTTTTCTCTTTAGAATAGTGTATTATTTTTATAAATTACTTATTGTATTCTAGTTCTCTTGTATCCAAATATGAAAAAAATTAGTCATGAATCTTTTAAGAGTTTTTGTGCAACTAACGGCTTGAAGTGTTTAATTAAAATGTTAAGTACTAACAAAGAGTGGTTTGCGACTAAGTTTTCTCTCGGATGAGTTTGTTTTAGTTTGGAACAGTTTCGTGAATGTGCAACGGATACAGCACGCGGGCCGGGTCTTGCAATAGTACATACTAAGTAGATAGTTTCCGAAGCACTCTCTCTTCGCACAATATTCATGGTATTAAGTATCTTACGTATTCATGTGTTAGCTAGTGCTCATCTCGTACTAATACGTAATTTCTGAGGAATAACATATTCAAAGCCGCAGATCTGATCTTCATCAACCCAGTATTCCTAACCATCTATAATTTTAGTCCCCGAGTCTTGAGGACTCGTATCATTTATGTAGTCAACATTTGAAGGTTTAACATTACTTACCTGTATTATGTTTGCATTTCATTATATCCATCGTTTTAAGGAACGATTTTGTTACTTATGAGCTGGTCTCTAATTTTTCATGTACTCAAAAGATATTCGTTTTTACTTGATAAAATGATTTGTAATAATTCTTGACAAGCCATCGTTTTTGTTGTAGCAATTTATTGTCATTGTATCACTTAGTATTGAGTATTATTTTGTGAGTATTCTCTAAGTCAGTCATTTTAGCATTCATCGGAGTCAAGAATGAAGGTCCAATGTACATTATTTTCGTAGGTAATTTAAGATTTATTCGGCGACCGAGGATTGTGAAAGAACAGTTTCGCCGTGATGTCTTCAAATTGTCTGATTTTGGGAATGCGTAGAATAGGATTTGGACATAAAAAAAATATAAAGCGCTTATCTACTTGTGTGTTATAATAGAGACATTACGCTTAGAATCATTTGTTTTCTAATGTATATGTATTTGTAACGAAATTGTGTTATAATGTTCGTATTACAGTAGATCTGTGTATAACACGTACCCAATCTTCGTAATAATATTCGCGTGTGGACAAACTCATGTACCCAACTATGCCGGCGTGGCATGCTCTATGGCTTACGATATACCCGATAATGTAACTATACTATCTAAAAGCAAACCCATTGTGTAACTAGGAAATACATATTGTTATGCTCGTTGTCAATATCATTCAATAGTTGTACAGACCTAATTAATTATGATATATTATAATTATTAAAAACCAATATGAATACAGAGTGACATGTCAGTTTGGACACATAGATGGACATCGGAAGTGATTCTTCTAGCATAAGAATGATAGACAGGTGGATTTAACTCTAAGACTTGAGCATGGCATGTCATTATCAATAGACGTATTTAGAATTACCTACTTAATGAAATTATCAAATTATTTTCGCCAAAGTGGTTTCAATGTTGTGTACCTATATGTTTTGTCAGTATGGAGAACTATCGCTAAGATTGGTAAATACATACTTAGTTAAATTAATACCGAGTTAAAAAGTGTGCAATGCTGGTCATTTGCATTACTTATTATTTATGTTTAAAATAAAAAAAATAGCTTGTAATAGTTTAAATGAATATTTGAGTTGAATTAAAGAATATTAATGTATTTAGAATAAAAAGATATGGGAGAAAACTCGAAAGCTGTTTCATTATTTTTATTACCTATCTACCTACCTTTTAGTAGCCTTGTAACGATCGTTGATCGTGAGGTGTGTAAGGGTCGTGCCATATGGCGTTCGGTTCCTCTGGCTACCCTGCTAAGGAAGTGGCGTAGTTTTAATTATGTAGTTAGTTAGTTGATACTTACTACTGTATCAACCTAAAACATATATTTTGATACATTCTCAAAAGTAGAAATATTTTATGTACCTATGTATAGAATTTATAGTAACTATGGTAAGTAAGTACATTTATAGTGACCTTACGATAAAACCGCAAATATGCTTTTAGAGACCTTATATATTTAACTATAAGAAAAAAGTTAAAACAAAACTCTGCCTAGGCCTACCCTTACGGGCGTGATGTTATGTATGTATATGTTATGGGCAAAGTGATTAATGAGAACATTATACTAATATGTGTATTTTTGGAAATGGAGGGTAAGCTACTTTTTTAATGTAGATGTATGAACGTCAGAACCACGGAGCCATGTCAAATATTTGCATGTTTTATAATGTAATTACTTAATACGGCACCAGTACTTCATAGTACCTTTATTAAAATTGTTAGTACCTTTGTATTATTTTATCTTACCTATTCTTATATCCAAATAGTCCGTCAACCTGACGTCAGCGCCGCGGAACCACTGCTAAACCTTTTCAGTTTAGTTTTTATTTCCTAATACAATATAAAATTTCCTAGTATGTACAATATCCAGGAACGAAGGCTACGAGCCTGATTTACGTAAAAATTAAGATAGTTTTGTTCTGGGTATACCTTAATTTGAAGGAGCTATCATCAATTTCAATATGACACAGCTCCCGTGTCTAACGCCACACGACAAAAAAAGTGATGGCACGGCAGCCGTCTGCCGTGCCTCACTTTTTTGTTGCATCCGCAACGAATCGGTTAAACTTAATTATTTATTAATTATTTATCATATAAAACACTTGCGAATGCGAATCTTTCTGCCTTAGATGTTGTTGATGAATGCTGGAACGTTTTGAAAGAGAGTATGGTGGACAGTGCAAAAGAAGCATGTGGCATCCACATGAAAAGAGACGTAGGACAATGAAAGGTGACGCATGTGAGTTGAGGAGGTTAAAACCTCCGTAGAGAGAAAGAAGAAGGCCTGGCTTGACTTGAGTCTCAACTTTGCAAATGGATGAAAGTATGATTGAGATAAACAAAGAAATATACCGTTATTGCAAGAGTGAAACTAAAGCTTTAGTGAAAGATAAGCGTGAAAGATTAGCTATGAATGAAGAAGAGAGGCTGACAAATAGTTTCGAGGCTAATTCCAACCTCTTTTGGAGGGAGGTTAAAAGAGCATCCAGAATGGGTAAGATTAAATCTAAAGCTTGACATTCTTGCAAACCTTAATGAAGTGTTAGAACAGTGGAGTGAATATTTTGGAGAAATGTATGAGTATGTCGCGGATGTTGGCACTGAGAGTGAAGCTATGTCTGATTCTGTGGTGCCAGCGTCTGATGAAGACATCACTATGAATGAGATTGAATGGTCGATACAAAGTCTGAAAGTGGAAAGGCCGAAGCATAGTCAAGATATTTACGGAGATGATCAAGCTAGGTGGCGCCAGCGGCAAGGACGCTTTCTGGTTCTTGTGCAATCTATGCTGGAGAAACGGAAAGGTCCCAAATGAATTCGAGACGGGCAATCATCGTGCGTCGGTACAAGGGTGCTGGGTCACGTATGGACTGTGCCAGCCATAGAGCCATCAGTTTGATCAGATTAGCTGCAAAGGTGTATGGTAAGATAATTCAGAGGAGGATGAGGGTGAAATCCGATGGAATGTTGTGGGAGGCACAGGGAGGTTTCTGGAATAGTATAGGATGCACGGATCAAGGCTTCTCTCTTCGCAACATCGTGGATAAGCATCTGTCCAAAAGCCGGAAGGCTTGTAGACTGTACGGCATGTGTGCAAGTAGAGGGCAGCCTGTCGCCCTCGTTTGACGTCAATATTGGCGTCAGACAGAGATGCGTGCTGTCTGCTCTGCTGTTTATCCTATATCTCGACCATTGTCTCCGGAGGATTAGATCTATGAATGTTGGAGTGCGTATGGGTGATTTAGTTGTGAACTGCTCGCTTTACGCGGACGATGCCGTACTTTTAGCAGAGTCGGCATTGGATCGGCAGCAACTAGTCTTAGCTTACATTTGAATGCGAAGAAAACAAAGATTATGATGTTTGAAACAGATGAAACCAGAACGGATATAAGGATAACGGTTGATGATATAGTGCTGGAACAGGTGAATAAAATTGTATATCTAGGATCAACATTTAGCAGAGATGGAAGGTACTCCGCTGATATGGAAGCGAGAGTTGGGTACGGCAGAAAGAGCATGAAAGTAAAATAAACGCCGTAAGTAGAATAGTCGAGATGCGTGCGCTGCGGAAAATCTGCGGTGTATCGCTCACGGACTGCGTTCGGAATGATGATGTAAGAAAGAGAGTTGGTCTGAAAGACAGCGTCGGAGTCAAAGTAAGAAGAGGCATGCTCCGGTGGTTCGGACATGTGGAAAGTATGGATGACGAAAGATTGACTAAACAGATATACAATGCGAAAGTGAAAGAATTTAGAAGCCACGGAAGTCCCAGGCTCACCTACCACGACCAGATTGGTCGTGTATTAGATAGAAATTCAGAAGGTGTTGTTAGGAGTCATAAAAACCGTAGAGCTTGTATGAAAAGGATCATGAATATTGAAGAGGCGAGTGAGGTGTGTAAGGATCGTGCCATATGGCGTTCAGTTCTCTCTGCCTACCCCGCTAGGGAAGTGGCGTGAAGTTTAGTTAGTTAGTTTTTAGTTATTTATCATATTGTCAGGTCATTATAAATATTGCTACGTGACGATTGGGCAATATGATAATAGGTAAAGCTATATTAGACAATGTGCGGGAAAGGAACACAAGCCCGTGATACATTAAACAATCATAGACCATTGAAATACATATTGTCAATAATCATACGTTTGTTTTGTACTAATATTTATTTTCATATACATACTTCGTTTTTAATCATAATAGTAAATGAAAAAATAACACATAGTAGTTAAAATAAAATAGAAAATAATATAGTGTTAGGCACAACTGCGACTCTACAGCGCGCGAGCCGAGTAAGCGAAGCGAGCGTGGCGCGGCAGCGGCTGGCGAAACGCCAGAACCGAATATTTTTTTTTCAAGATTATGTACATAGTTACAAATTCAATGTCGAAAAAAAATCGAGTTCAAGATTTAAGTAGGCCTTTTATCCTGAACTCGATTTTCAGCCAAATGTAGATTAAGGAGAGAAAAAAGTTTAACTGTTAATAACACCTTCTCAAGGGAAGGGTGGATTAAAAAAATCGCCAACGTCATGTATTTTTGCCCTTTCATAAATTCTGTCTCCCTCCCTCCGTAGGAAAAAAAATATTTTCCCGACACCACATGGAGTCTGGACCAAAAGTACCTATGTTTCTTCTATCTAAGCTTTAAATTAATGAGCTTCCTCAATCTGTTCTCTTCCTTTTTCGGTCGGTTAACCCTGATTATTTATACTTGGGATCACTTACGTAAGTATCGTTGGTGAAGTTGTAACAAATGTAACAATAATACATCATGTACATATTTTAAACTTAATTTATTAGTTTACATTAGAGTTCATTTTTTTTAAAGAATATAAAATATATGCCACTGGTAAAATCTAGCATCCTCTTTTTTGGCTGGCCACAAGAAAACGCAGTTAATGGATTCGATTAAAACCAACAGTCGCCATCTATAAATGATTGCTGGAATTACGTCTGCCTTTGCTTGTTACGACCTCTGAGTACTGAAACTAATGGAGATGGCATAACTACGAAAAAGTGAAGCCCAATTTGAGTGAGAAACAAATATGGCGCCTTTGTGTAGTGTCATTCCACTTTACTTATTTACATACTCTATGTCTCTAAACAATTTATTTATGACGATATTTTTGAATGTTACAAGTTAGATTATGTTATAACCACAAATATTATCAATATTGGCACAATACACCACAAATTCTACTGACATTGACAACTTAAAGCGAGAAACCAAAATGGTAAGCCGGCTTCACTTGGGTATTTCTATGACGTCACTTGATGATGTTACCGAAAATAGTTAAGTCAAATATGTTGTCTCTCTTTATGTGCAGTATTGTAGACTTGTTAAAAAGAGATGATAGAGGTTTATGAATACAATATCGATATTAATCATATTTGTATAGCAGATTGTTCGTATAGAACATTAGGTCGTCTCCATATGTTTCAGTACTCAGAGGTTACGACAAACAGTGCTATATAATTTGCTAAACTATTTTATGTTCTGTATGTACCTATTGCACCAAATAAATTTTATTTTCTTTCTTTCTAAAACCAACGGTAAAAAAACTAGTTCACTTTTATTTTCTCGATAGATTCTACCTTCCGAACCGGTGGTAGTATTATTTGTTCTTTTTTTGTATATTGACTATTTATAAGTGCTTTCTTGAAGCATATAAATAAAGATATTTAGAATTTGAATTTGAATTTGAATTGCTCGTTGAGTACAATGCAATCTATGTATATGTCACTTTTCAGTGTAAAAACCTACAACAATACCTAATTAAAAATAGGCGAAAAACAGCTTAATATAATGTTTCGTCATACCTATACATTTTCGTCAATATAAATTTATTTATATTTCATTAGCAAAGTAATGGAAATTAAATAGCCGCAGAAATCTGTGGCTTGCGCGCATAGCATTGTCGTTTTTGGCATAGTTGTCAAAATTGACAATCGGATTTCTGAATGTTGTGCGTTGTGCGAATTGTAGACAAGCCGCCGCCGCTTTTACTAATGCTAATAAAGAATTAAGGAAAGCAGAAGGACTTTTAGTACAATTACAAACATCCATAAGTAACCATGGTGAAACTCACAACAGAACTTATCCAAAATTCCATGCAATATATGAATCCATGTCGAGATCGTGAGTTGGATCTGAGAGGTTAGTTTAATATTTTGCAAATGAGCATTTGTAGGTAGAGGGAAGTTTAATACAAGTGATCCGTGATTTAAGTGGACTCACTTGCATAAAATAACTTCAACTAGAAGGAAAATTTTGAAAACGAATTCAACTAGAAAGCTTTCTCTAACATTGCGTCTTTTCCCTCTGACACAAAGTCACACTACATACCAAAGACAAAACTGTTTTACAAATTATTTAAATATGTACATACGCGACAACTAACTTAATTCGACATTTTACAGGATATAAAATACCTCAAATTGAAAACATGGGTGCTACTCTAGACCAGTTTGATACAATAGATTTATCAGATAATGATATCAGGAAACTTGATGGTTTCCCGCTGTTAAACAGGCTTAAATGTTTACTATTGAATAACAACAGAATAGTGTAAGTATAACTAATGTTTATTCAGATTATTCAATTGATTTTTATACCACTTTAAGAATAGGGCTGCCCTCTGACCATTTTGATGTAAGTATGTTAATTGGATCAAATGTGAAGTATAAAAAGTTGTTTAAAGATCTTATACATTTTAATTAACGAAAGCCTTGAGACCACTTATTAGACACCTGATAAGTCTGAAATAATTAATGAACAAATGAATTGAAATATTATTGAAACCTTGAAGCATAGATAATTCTTCTTTGTAAGCATTGATTAAACATTTTTTGTAGAGAATTAAAACATTGAAAAGTCAGAAACACTTTAAGATAGTATGTACTTCAGTACAAATAGTAATATATATATTACAAATAGTATATTCAATTAAATTAACTAGCCCATTGGTTGAATGGTGAGAAACCCTGACCATGTAACAAAGAGTTGCGGGTTCGAATCCGACTAAGAGGCAAATATTTTGGGTGATAACATGGATATTTGTACTCGAGTCATGGATGTTATAGTCCATCAAATCTAAGAAGTACCGTTTGACAGATATGACAAATTGACGATTAGGGATGGGATCAAAGAAATCGATTACTACAATATCCGAATTTTAATAGATTATTTCTTAGTACATATTTTTACTTATCGATTAATTTTTTTTAGATTTGTATAAAATCGATAATTGCTTTGGGTTACAGTCGATAGATAGCATCTGACACTGTCGGGTCAACATAAGATTCTTCTTCTTGTTATTGTTTCTGGCAACTCACTCCTGTTAAAGGATTACTACTGCATATACGAAAACACGCCTGGGTTGAAAACGGCTCGTCATTATTAGGTTCGATTATTCAGACATTATAATGATTATTCGTATAACAAGTGAATTTCAGGAGTCACAACACTACGATAAAGGACCTAACTGCGTAACTTTGAAATGAGGTGTAAAAAAAACTTATTTGTTGCGTATATTGGTGATTTGACTTTGTTTGAAAGATTTAAATGTATTTGTAGTGATTAAGAATTGTACATTTTGTGATAAAACAAAAATAACTTCATAAATCCATGGTTTAAACGAAAATGTTATTGAAATTGAGTGAGTTACGCTTGTACAAAGTTGTTTCGGTTTGAAAAATGTCAAATGTCAAACGGTACTTCTTAGATTTGATGGACTATAATATACATATTTAAGTATGTCTATCCATTCACCAAGTATCCTTAGCACAAGCTTATAAGCTAAGTTCGGGTCAAGTTGGTGTGTCAGTCTGGAGAAATTATTTAATTCAATTAAATTGATCAATGTAAAATTGTGTATAATTTTTGATGATATCAAAACATTTTGTAATTTCCAGGAGGCTTGGTGAAAATCTAGAACAATATTTGCCCAACTTGGAGTCCTTGATATTAACCAACAACAACATTACAGAACTAGGTGATCTAGATCCACTTGCAACAATTCCCAAACTGACAACACTGTCATTGATGCACAACCCAGTGGCAAATAAGCAACACTACAGGTAAACCAACAAAGAATAAAATTAATGGAGTGATAATGAAAATTTGTGATATACTGCATACATAATGCAGTATCAATTGAGTAGTTAATACTGCATTATGATAATTTTCGGTTTCATCTAACCCCTATGAAAAATTTAAGCAAAATCATCTAAAAAATACTATGATATAGCGCTCAGATATATAAAATCTAAATTTTATTATTTACAGAGCATATGTTGCCCACAAATTGCCTGGATTAAGATTACTAGACTTCAGGAAAATAAAGCAGAAGGAAAGGGAGGAAGCTAACACTTTATTCAAAAGCAAAAAGGGGAAAGAATTACAGAAAGAAATTACGAGAAAGGCTAAGACTTTCGTACCTGGGGGTAATATACCTGATCCGAAACTTACAAGTAAGTAAATTGAAATTTCTGTCTCAATCAGTGTATAATGATTTATTTTGACAACATTTACATTTTCAAAAAAATAACTTCACTAATCCTTTCTTTTCCAGATCTTTCTCCCCAAGAAATCCACAAAATCAGAGAAGCCATCAAAAATGCTTCTTCATTACAAGAGGTGGAGCGGCTAACAAGAATGTTGCAGTCTGGGCAAATTCCTGGACAGAAACCTTTCCAACCACAGTCCCAATCCAATGGTCAACGTAAGAATTCTGAAATCTATATATTAATATCTTTATCATAGATGGGTTGGGGAAACTTGTCTAATGTGTTACCACTATGCCACGCCTATTTATGTGAGCGTATCGAGTGATTGTCTCACATGTTTTTAATTTCTGTCATTGATTTCATCTGTTGCGTTGTATCGCCTGATACAACACTCACATACTACATCTTAACAGTTGTACAGATGTAGATGTAGATAGCGGTGTACTATGTTTTTAATAACTTTTCTTTGTTTTGTTTTTTAACTTCAATGCAGCCTTTATACTCATGTTAATCTAATTGTAATGTTTCAGAAGAAGAAGATGAAGAAATGGAGACGGAACAAACAAATGGACAGTAAAAAGGTTTCAATATGGATAGTTTGCTGTCAGAATAGTTACTACATGGTTCCATTCTTTAGTTGTAATAATTTCTTAGAATTAAGCTGATGAGATCAGAATCTACAAACATTTACTACACTTCAGATTAACGCTTTTAATAATGGATACTACACTACAAAGTATGGGAAAAGAACAGATAATAAACTTACTAAGAAATAAGAATAATTTCTATATATTATTGCTACAAATATATAAATGTTTTCCAGCTACTTTCATCTGATCCTGATCTTCGGACCTGTGAAGCGTGTCTGTCATTAAAATAAAAGTTTACTTTACATGTCCTTGTTATTTTTATTTCAATATTTAGTCAAAAATACAAAGTTCTTAATAATCAATCATTCCATACAATTACTTAATTTCTAGTTTTTTTATTGTATAAAAAAATCCTGAGTAGCCTTCTTTAATAACAATTCATCACGTCCTGCATCTAAAAATACACTATAAATAACTGGTAACACAATCATTCTTCCCATGAGTTCTTTGACTGTCGGTCTTTTATCTGGAAGAACGGACAACATGGAGTCTATCAAGTCTTGTATTCCTCTCTCGTACATATTAAAATCTATTGGATTCACGCTCCCGTTTGTGATGGCTTTAACTAAACCGACAAGAGACTGAAAAAAAATATTTATGGTTAGATATGTCACTATTTAAATAATACTCAATTAATTATACTTTATTGTCCCTAATCGTAAATTACTTTAATTGTCTGAATTATTTTTAAGGATTACTATCTATCGTCATACATTCTTAGCATAACAATAGAATACTCAAATCTGAGCACACGTGAGAAATAGCTCATGGGTTCGATTCCCGATCAGAGAAATCAGCGACTACTAATAACTATCTTTGATTCAGATAGATGTTTTGGAGTAAGCGCGGATCCAAAGATGGGATGTGAATCACGTACGTATCTATCTAGCTTTTTTCTAGGTAGGAAAAAAATCAATTGCTAACCGCAATAAAGATTAGGTTTAAAACACGGACTAGTAAAAAAAGAAGGACTCCACGCTGTCATACTATGGCGTGAAGCCTTGTTTATGCATGTGTGAGCAAGATACTCATGGATACCAGATATCGGATATCTGTCATTTGGAGCGCTTATTATGTCAATGTGTGACGTTTTTATTAATCCCTGCTTAGCCAAAGGACATTTTACCTGGATATGTAGTGGTATAAAATACTTATTATCCTAGAGCATTCATTATTAATTATCATGAGGCTTACCTCTGATTCAAACGCCCTGCTATGAGTACACATTTCATATAATAGGCAACCTAGAGCCCAAATATCACTTTTTGTATCATACGGCCTCCCTTCACAGAGCTCCGGAGCCAGATAGTAAGGAGTTCCTATTACGGTGGAAGTTTTTTTCGCGCTGAAATACAAAGAGTTTTGTATGTACAGGCTTTTAATTGTAACATTACATTACATACATCATGTAGTTATATTGCTGTAAGATAGTATTGAATAATTTACCTAGCTAACATTTTTGAAATACCAAAATCACCGATTTTAACAATAAGGCCTTGCTTGCCAGTCAATAGTATGTTCTCAGCTTTTAGGTCCCTATGAATAATGTCTAAGCTATGTATATAATTTACACCAAGCAACACCTGTGAGAAAAAAAACAGGATTTCCTGAAAACGAAAAAAAAAACGGTTAGTTTCTATTCTAATGACATTACCTGACTACAAACTGAACGAAGGCTGGAATTTGCAATGTAAACTACCAATGAATGGTTATTCATAAATATTCATTTCTTACCTGCTGTTTTATTAGTTTTGGATAACGCTGATACATGTATTCCGCTAGATTCCCGCTAGTGGCATATTCCATAGATATCATGACGTGGTTATCAGTATAAAAGCAGTCATAAAAGCGTATAATGTTCGGGTGTTTCATTGAAGATAAAATATTGACTTCATTTGCGATGTCCTAGAAAAGTTATGTCAACGATTTTACAAAAGTTGAAGTACTCAAAAGCCCCTTCTTATCAAAAGCGTTATCATAATAAGAGCTTAATAGATGAATTCGATTTAATCCGATTGATACCAATTCACAGAATGCCGCACTCACTTGCTTATGATCTTGAATTTTTCCATTTAGTTCAATATCCTTTACGATGCATAAAACACTATCTATGTTATTTTCACATAGATAAACGTTTCTGAAAAAAAAAATCATTAAATATTTTTTGTAATAATTAAAATGCTAAATATTATACTTAAAACTCATAAACATACCCATAAGTTCCTTGGCCAATAGTCTTTAAAACCCTTAAATTATAATCTATAAATCTCTTTGTTACGTCCATTATAGGTGCATTCTTAAAATAATATTAAATACGTTAGGCCACATGTAAGTTCAAAGTTCTAGTAAAACACGATGTTCTTAAAAAAATACATTTACAGACTACCCGCGCAATTTACTAAT
Organism: Glyphodes perspectalis; assembly: GCA_951394215.1. NCBI lineage: Eukaryota > Metazoa > Arthropoda > Insecta > Lepidoptera > Crambidae > Glyphodes > Glyphodes perspectalis. Next base: position 10,358,502 of record OX596205.1, on the reverse strand, counting down.
GCGGGTAAATTCAAATACCATAGATAGCTAGCAGTATATGACGGACACTTCCCTGTTGACAGGGTCTTTTTTTATGTGGGTAGCTGTGTTTCATTTATCAATATTAAAATACATACATAGGTACATAACATCACGCCCAAAATCTCCGAAGGGGTAAGCAGAGTCAAAGGGGCAGCATACCCCTTCAACCACATTCAGCCAAAAATAAAGCCGGGCTGGGTTAGATGGAAAATTAAAAGCAGTGACAAGCGGCTAACCTGTCACCTACGCAATCACACACCCAAAACCCGATAAACCATAAGTGGCCTTTTACGACATGCTAGGCAAGAACCACAATTGGCATATTCTTTTTAAGTCCCAGACCAACAGTGGACAGTGGACTGGGGTGGATGGGAAGCTGTGAAAAAGGAGTGACAAGTGGGTAGTTCGTCGCCGACTCAGTCACCTATCCAAAAGCCCGTAAACCATTAGTCGTCTTTTACGACATGCTAGGCAAGAACTACAGTTGGCACATTTTTTTTTGTCCCAGATCAACATGGGCCAAGTCCCAGACCAACATGGCACCAATATTAAAATAATTACCTACATACAATAAGTCTAATGCTAGTCATAACACCTTTCAGAATGCCCGCAATAATTTTATTGGTATGAATGAATGGATGTATCCCACCACTCAATAATAACATTAAACGATGTCGGTTCATTTACATTATTTGCCTTTTACCCAAAGAAGGCTAAATTCATCTTAGAGCATACGAACAAAATATTAAACATTTATCTATCATTCATAAATTTGAGCCAGTCATATCTCAGGGCAACGACATTTAAAAAAGCTACCATCACAACAAAAAAAAATATCTGTAGAAACGAACGAAACAGTAGGTCCACTAGTGTTTCTTATATTTACTTATTTTGCGGTAAACGCCGCGGTGGTGACTAGTGGCACCCGAAATCATATTCATCGCCGTGAAAAAGGCTACAAATTTGTAGATAACAATGGGTCAAATAATGGGAACCTTGGGTACACAAGACATAAATCTTCGTATGAATGATCAACCAACTTTTGATTCGAAGGCTGGATTTAATTACGAAAGAAAACCAAGAGGTAAATAATTAAAAATAAATAATATCTAACAATATGACTTTATCTCTACCTCAAACAAATAATTAAATACCTGTTACATAATATTTTATAGGTTAGAAAGAGTCCAAAACAGTGGATTCTCTCTTTTCTATCATTATTGATAAAATTAAGGACTATGTATCATACATTTTACCATGTTCTAGTAATGGTAGCTCGTGAGGAGGACTTGGTATCAGCCCGCATCCCGCCTGAGAAAAGGGACTATTGTGCTCATTATTTACTCGAGTTCCAAGTGTGCCGCTACAAAAATATGCCTTTGCTGTACAAGTGCGCCCACGAAAAGCACAACTACTTAAACTGTGAACATGATGAGTAAGTACATATTAGAATAGGTAATAAAATTGGTAATATGAAACAAATATCATAATTTACTGATCATTTTTTATCATAATCCAAAATGAATTTTACATCATTGTTTGATTAGCTTGAAGGACTATTGGATCACAAATCAACATGTTCAGTTTATAATGTATCAAGTCAAAAATTCAAGTTCAAGAAGAGTGAGATAAATAATTTTATTGTTAATAAAAAAAATTAAAATTAAAATTGTAAATAGAATTATCTGTAAAGTGATACCTTTTATACTCCACTCTAATGTAAAGCTTGCTTTCTGAAATGTTGCTTTATACCTATGGGACATCAGAACTCAGGATTAGTGTTCTTCTATAAACATAGCATTTAAGTTTGGAGAAATTGCTTACTGGGCAGTTCCAGAGTTGTGGTTACTTATTACCCATAACTCCACTCTATTTATTGCTTTAATATTTTACTTTTACCTATACTATCATCAGGCCTTTACTCTTCCACCACCATCAAAAAAAATATTCTAATTGATCTTCTGTTGAATTTTAATGTCATTGTAATGTCAATAAATAGTTTATGTCCATGTTCAATGTCAAGAAAATTAAAAAAGAAGTTTATTATTCTGGGATGATAATAAAAGTCCATTCTACCATAAACTATATCAAGTTATATTAAAATTTGTTTATATTTCAGTTATGTTATTCGCATGAAGGAGTTTGAGCGTGAGCGTCGTTTGAGGGTACGTGAACAGCGCCTGACTGGTACTGCATAAAGATGAATAATTAAAGTAGAAAAAAATATTTGTTATTATTTATGTAAATAGAATGAAAGTTCCATTCAAAAATGTGTTTCATTCTCCAATTAGAAATATTCCTAAATACCTGTATAGGTAGACGTCATTGATTCACCTAGGTACATGTGCAGTATTGCACATGTAGGTGAATCAATGACGTATTTGTACCGTGATAACCGAAACATGCCGAAGGTGGCAAAATAACTGCTTTATTTACAGTGTCTATAGTCGTTTGAACTGTTCGCCCATTGTTTAATAAGTTTTTAAGTGGCTGAGAGTCGGAACCTGGTGATGCCTTATGTACCTACCATAAAATATACTGGGACCTAGTAACTGGGTAGATAAATCGAGGTACATACAGTCTCTATCCCATTCACTGTAGGCTGAAAATTAAAATGTTACAGAACCACGGACTAGTAAAAAAAGAAGGACTCCACGCTATCATACTATAGCGTGAAGCTACGTTAATGAGATACCTACTTAAGGATACCAGATATCGGATATCTGTCATGTGGAGCACTTATTATGTCAATGTGTGACGTAAGTTGCGTGTCAAGGTGGAGCACCTGAGGAGCTTCAATGTCTAGTTAGTGGCGCGGAGTCCTTCTTTTTTTACTAGTCCGTGTACAGAACATTATATTTTTATTAATCGAAAATGAGGCAGGCAATGACAATGTTTTCATGTAGGGTGACAACGGCTAAAGTAATTTGTCCAATTGTTTCAATAATATTACAATTTCAACGAAACATTTGTTAAAATTTTTCAATTCCTCTCAATTTTCAAGGCCCATTCTAAACGTCTAACGTAGTATAAAGGATATAAAACACTCCTTACATTCGCAACGATAATAAAAATGCTTTTTTTCAACAAATTTACAGTTATTGGTACCTTTCGTTAAATCTACCGAAATGTAATGTTTAGCGAAGCTAACTTTTTGAGTCATTGTTAGCGATTATAATAATAGATATTTAGTTATTACATTACATATGTAATCAAAATTCAGAATTTTATTGCAAAAACAAATACAATCTTCGAATAACATATATAATAAAAGCTATTTTGTAGGTAAGTGAATTATGAAACAAGACGACTTTGCTGACACTGCAAGCAAGGTCTTAAAGCCACAGGGCGACTGGACCAGATTTATGAGGTAGAAGATATAATGCCGCACTACACGTTTATTGGCTTTTGACTTTATTTATTCCTGTTTTGTAATAGTGACTGTTCGACAAATATGGGCCATTTATGATCCTAGACCAATCCAGTTTGTCTCTTTTTGGATGAATTATGTTTTGATTACTAACTGAATAGTAGAATTTCAAAATGTTATTCACTGCAATTGCATTGAAAATTTTAATTATCAATCGATTATTTTCATAAGTTCAACCTTTTTTCAATTGATTGATAGCACTCTTTCATTCTTTAATTCAAAACCATAGACAGAGGGAATAAAATGCCAACCCTGACAAAATCAATAATGTTGCCATCGTGTAAAAATTATCTTGTAACTTTAACCGTATTGTTGACATCAACAAGGATGCGTTTTCTTTAACAAATTAATAATATGTCATTGTAAACTCGCTGTAATCGAAGAAATTGATATGCAACTCTGTACCTTAACGAATGACACCTCTAGAGTCGTCATAATTCTGTGACGTCTCTCTCCAATTTTTGTAAACACGCTTGTCGAATACACAATTTCTATAGTTGAATAGGCTATTTATTGCGGAAGTAATGGCTTCCTAAAATTTAATTGCAGACATTAATATATTAGTGTAATTAAAATAAACAAACACCAAATCTTAATCGGTGGTTATGAATAAGAATTGAGTGGATCAGGTAAAATATCTGCATTATCCGGCGTTTTTCTACTTCCTATGTTATGCCGCGTCCCGTGAAATAGTTACAAAGAATCCTCCCGAAATAGGAATTTGTTTTTAGTTGACAAAATAACGATTGCATTTCGGAAACAAACGGTGGTTTACAATGCTGCATACGGGCTCTTTGAGTTTCAGTTTGTGAATATAACGATAGTTAATGGGTTGGTGTAAATGCAGAATATGAATCCGAGATAATTGCAAAGGTTTGAGATATTCGGTGTCATCATGAGTGGTGCTGGAGGTGGAAACTCAATATTGAGTAAGATGACGGGGTTGGAAGAAGATGACGGATCTGACGACTCGATGGATAGCGAAGATGACGACGAAACCATCGCGAGGATACAACGAGCCCACTTCGCTCAGACCGCTGCAATGAATGCTCGGAGACGCGCAGCTCCGCGTCAAAGACCAATGAGCCACAAACGAAAAATGGAAGCTGTCAAAAATTTTCATGATTTCACCAAAAAGCTCAAAAAAGACACAGGTATCACTATTCGCAGCTTAGTAGGTAACAATATATTAGAATTAAGTGATTTCTCGAGTGAAGAAAGCAAGTCTGACAGTGACGGTTTGTCAGAGGAAGAGTTTACAGTGAATCCTAATGCAGTGCAAGAACTTGAAGAGGACAATGAGAGTTACATTGATCCTTTCACAGGAGACATTGTTCAGGGTAAGAGTAAGAAACAAGACACTCCACTGAAAGTTCCAACTGTGCCCGTTCCGTCAGTTCCTCCACCAGCCCCGGTGGCCCCAGCCCCTCCACCCCAAGTGAAATCTCCAACCCCACCTCCAATAGAGGAGCCAAAGACTTTATCAATCAGTGATATTATTAATGAAGGTGATTTGGATTTGACTAAAAATGTTGAGATAGCGGAAGTTGAAGAAAGTGAATTATGTACAGATGAAAAAGATGCTGAGGAGTTGTTGGATATAAAACAAGAGGAGAATAGCCAGGACTTTGATATTACAGAAAAATTAAAAGAGATGGGTGAGATAAGTGTGAAAGCAGTTGGTAAAAAAGAGGGTGAAGAGGGTGAGACACCTGAAAATGAGGAGAAAAAGGAGGATAACGAAGATGAGGTAAGAATAGATAATAATATATGGTATAAATAATGCATAAAGATTTTACATTTGTAAAATAACCATTAAGAATTAGAGCACTATATTTTACTTGGTGTAATGTATTTGTTATTGCTTCACAGTTAGTGCATTATCAGCCAAACCTTAAATTAATAGGGTATTCTTTTATCTAAAGCTTCTGTCTGATGTATAGTTAAGTTTGTTAGTTAAAAACTTATTGCTTTTTGGAATCACATGAGTTAATCTCTTTAATTATTTGCTAAGATAATTATAACATTACATTAATTTATGCCTTCATATTAAGTTTCTTTATTTAATAGATAAATAAGTAATTATTCTTCTGAAATTGAAATGGAATTGTTAAGCTCCAATTAATCATAAGCAATAGAATAATACTATAAAATTTAAAATATAGCTTGTATAATAACTAGCTAAAACAACATACTCATTTACTATTTTAGATGAAAGGCCTAAATCCAAATGCATTAAATGTAAGACGAAACATCAGAGAAGTAATGGACGAGAAAAACTTAGATGCCTCTACATTAGCAGCTCAACGGCAGGAATCAGAGCGTTTGGCCAGGGTACAGGAACAACAGAGGATAATAAGAGAGGTATTTATTACATAATTATCATCATTAGCATGAATGTCTTTTATTAAATTTTAACAGGAGAATAATTGTATTTATTGAAATACAGGTACAAAGGCAAATAGCAATCAATAGGCAAAATAAAATTCATCAAAAGACATTATCTTTGCTACAAGGAGGATCTTCATTGTTGAAAAAATCAGTGCCAGGCCAGAAGTTAAAGTATGTAATAATTTCTGTTTATTTTATTGATCAATAGTTGTCTGATTATATTACATGGTTTTTTTCTTTAAATTTGCAGTTTACCTAATACAGTTTTGGTTAAGCTACCATCTGGTGAAATGAAAAAGACCACTATGAAACAAGGTCAAGTGGAAGTCACAAAAGTTGCCAAACCTACCCCATCAGGATCTGCCCCACAGAAAAAACCTGAACAGAAGACTGATAAGAAGGAGGTAAGAATTAAATATGTGATGTAACCAAACAGTATCAATTAAATAAAGATTGTATATAAAAATGTAATCAGAAGTAACAATGGTTGTATGAATAATTTATATTTAGATAGTTTCATCTTTGTTATTATTGGGAAATGATTTTATGACATGTTATTTTCTTCATTCAAAGGTTGTAGAAATAGTTGATAGTAGCAGTGGTGAGGAATCATCTTCGTCTTCTTCAGACTCTGATGATTGCATAATGCTCTCAGATTCCGAAGTTCCGCCTAGTCCAGAAGCTGATGAAGATCCTAACAATTCTGGTAATAATGAAGAGTATTTAGTATTTTTTTTTTTTAGTTTTTATAATATAATACTTTGTATTGATATGTGATGGCATACAATATTATTGCTGGCTTTCCATTGTCATTTTATTTGATTTGATTTCAATTTATTATTATTTTTTATATATATAATCAAAACTGTCTATAACAACATCATATAAAAGGACGAACCGGGTACAACAACGAAATTTTGAGGTCCAGTTTATTGTCTATTAAACATAAAGACGTGCTTTAAGCGACTATCAGTTATAACAACCATAACTAATTGGTCCCTTTCATGTTGTTATAAACGGTTTTGACTGTGTTAGCTTTTTTGAAAAGTCAGTATGTTTAATCTAGCATTAGCTATATGTACAGTCATTTGGAATAACTAGCAACAATTTCAATAATTTGCAGGTCTCCATGTGAATGACTCTTATAACATTCCCGATGAGCAAGGCAGAGTGCTAATAAATATTGGACATCCAGAAAACGAAGAAGATATATTTGTCGCTCCTCAAATTGCTCGAATCATAAAACCACATCAGGTTAGTAAAATTTGTGTTGAATCTAAAGATGCTATTTATAAAAGCTGCTGTTTTCTTCTAGACATGATTTCTAATAATGCTTTAGCTCCAGCAGATGCTAGCGCCTTTAGCCAATTTATATCCCTGTGGCCATGGTAATATTTACCTATCAAAAATAAATGCAACATTTTATTTCTTTGCTTGCAGATTGGTGGTGTCAGGTTTCTGTTTGACAATATAATAGAGTCAGTGGAACGTTTTTCGACGTCTACTGGATTCGGTTGTATATTGGCGCATTCCATGGGTCTTGGGAAGACCTTGCAGATTGTGTGCTTTTGTGATATATTCTTACGGCACACTACTTCAAAGACTGTATTATGTATTATGCCTATCAACACATTACAAAATTGGGTAAGTATTTAACAGTATTATATGTTGTTTCCTTGATCATATTTTGTGTTAGGTATGTGTCAAGATAATAATGATATATTGACATTCATATATTGCCTAACTTATTTCTCAAAATTCATTGTTAATTATAAAAATAAGAGTTATTGAACTTATCAGTGTCTATTAATTTTCCTGTTTTATTGTATTGCTGTTATTGATAAGGCACTCACACTCAATGTACCATTAATTTAATTAATACTGTAAGATATACAAGTTATGAAGATACCTTCACACTTATTAGTTACATAATGGTGTATTTTGCAGGTGGCCGAATTCAATATGTGGCTCCCTCTTGATGCTACAAATAGCCCACTAGCTGCTCACGGGGAAGTCCGACCACGTAACTTTCCCATTTATGTACTCAACGATAGCCATAAAACATTGCAGATGCGTGCCAAAGTTGTGAAGGTAACTAAATTTTTATGACTCCTTTGCAGACAATTTGATTCTGTATCAATTTATTTTGGAAAGAGTTATGATGTACAAAGATTTGTTAGTTTTGGAGTACATTTTAATAATAATACTTTTCTTTCATTTTTGTACTGTTTGTTTTATTTTACGCGATGAGCTGTGATTCCAAAACAAAAATGTATGTACCTATGTAAAATCTATGCATTAATTGTCAACTTGTTGACCCAATATTATAACACATTTTAATATCTGTTACAAACATTTTAAATTGTTTCCAGGAATGGACGACTACAGGAGGAGTACTTATGATAGGTTATGAATTGTATAGATTACTGAGTATGAAAAAGGACAAAAAACCTCGTAAGAAAAAGAAAGATGCGAAAGCTGAAGCTGAGAAGGAGAAAGAAAAGGAGGAGAAGAAAAATGAGAGACCTGATCTGGGGAATGAAGATACACAGGTGACAAGTATTTCTGATTTATATTATTAGACAGCCTCCATAGTTTAGTGACCCAAGTCACTTGTCAAATTAAGCTATGGGCAATGGGCATATGTTTGTGTGATTATAAAGTTATTTGTCATTATGAATGTTTTATACATATTTAAATATGTCTGTTCATTCTGAGACGAGTAAAGGAATAATCAATAATGTATGCAATTTCAAATATATTCTTCAATGATAAGGTCCCCCAAAAAATTTTTAGGTCTTTTGCATGTTGAAATGAAATGAAATTATTTGAAATTATTTATTTCTGCAAGTAGATTTGTAACAAATTCTTTTGCACGTCACACTTTTTTACCCTACCAGCACCTTGACGTGAATGGCCTGATGAGAAGAGGTGCCGCAAGAAACTCAACAGATAGCCTTTTTTTAAAAACATGTTTTACATATCTCTAATATGTGGTACATTAAAATAACATGACTAAAAATTTCACTGTGCATGCGAGCAGATCATCTTGTCCAAACATTTTTATCATTTTTAATAATCATCTATTTTGTAGTAACCTTTTCTTATTAAACATGATTTAATATAAGACTTAAATTTATGCGTGGGTAATTCAATAACATTTTGAGGCAGTTTATTAAATATTTTTATGCTTAGACCTACAAATGAACCACTAATCTTATTAAGCCTGAGTTTTGGAACGGCGAGTTTGTGTTTATTTCTCGTATTAAAGTGATGACAATCAGATTTCTTATAGAATTCATCTAAGTTTTTATGAACATAGATAATACAATCAAATATAAACTGGGAAGCTACGGTCAATATATTTATCTCTTTGAATATTTCCTTAAGTGAGTCACGAGGTCTAAGGCCATATATGGATCGAATGGCTCTCTTCTGCAACACAAATATGATTTGTATATCAGAAGCGGTGCCCCATAGCAATAGACCGTATGACATAACGCTGTGGAAGTAGCTGAAATAAATTAGCCTCGCCGTTTCAATATCGGTCAGTTGCCTAATTTTCCTAACTGCGTATGCAGCTGAACTAAGCCTCCCTGCCAGGGCACATATATGAGGACCCCATTGTAGCTTAGAATCTATGGTCATGCCTAAAAAAGTTGTGGAGTCAACAAGTTCAATATGTTCATTATTAATTATTATATTAGTACTAACTTGTCTAACATTCGGCATTGTAAACTTAATACATTTGGTTTTTTTTGCATTAAGTTGCAGATTATTAACAGTAAACCAATGCATAACTTGTGAGAGAGTATTATTTACATCGTCATATGAATTTTTCTGCCTGTCAACTTTAAAAATTAAGGAGGTGTCATCTGCAAATAAAACTGTCTCACATAGGCCTTCGGTGTAATACGGAAGGTCATTTATATAAATTAAAAACAGTAATGGTCCTAATATAGAGCCCTGGGGCACCCCCATTAGTAAAGGGGCGCCAGGAGAGTTAATTCCATTAATACAAACTTTTTGTGTTCTATTACTAAGATATGAGTCTAATAAACTTAATGCAACATTTGAGATACCATAATGCTGTAATTTCAAAATTAAGGTTTCATGATTAAGGTTTCATGTTGTTTGGATTGTCTAGGAAAAGGTTAGGTTGTAAAGGACGTATATAATAAGAATTATACATATTTTCAGAGTTCGGACATAACCAATCAAACAAAAGCTTCTGAGGAATCAAAAGAGGATGGCGAGAGCCGCACAGATTTGGATGGATTGAACGATATAAAGAAAGAGGAGAAAAAAGAAGATACGCCAAATGATGAAGATAAGAAGCTCCTGGATGGTAAATGTGTTCTTATTATATGTAGTTGCATCTGATAGTCATATTTTCATATACATTTGTGATGATAATAATGACTTTGAGTGTTAAATATTCCTTATTATTGGAGACCAGTTTCTCTGTGGCTAAATAAAGTGTGATCGCTTCAGCGCAAAAAATCTTCTCAAAGCGATTGTTATGTGTAGAGCAGTATTTTCTAGTGTTCCACTTCATAAATGTTGGCCTTCAAGTGTGTTATGGTGTCTTTACAATAAAAATATATCACAATGATATAACATTGCCATTCCTTCATGTTTTTCATACATTTTAAATTCAATGTTTCATAATTTATTTCTTCAGAAATGTATGAAGCACTAGTGCGGCCGGGTCCTGATCTAGTTATTTGCGATGAAGGCCATCGGATCAAAAACTCTCATTCAAATATCTCATACGCTCTGAAGCAGATGAGAACCAAGCGAAGAGTTGTTCTTACAGGTGAGTTGTTTATTGTCTTGACATTTTCATTTCATGATAGTATTGCTGGTATTTCTCATGCTATTACGCATCACATCTGGATCAGATTGTTATCTATATATTAATACGTGAAGCATAATCGTTGTACGCCTTTTTACGAACATTCCACGGACGCAGGAGTATGCGATTTGGCACATTTGAAGTATGGAGAAGGAGTGCAGAAAGCAATTATTTTGATACTAGCGGCCCGCCCCGTACTAGTATTTAAACTAGTATTAACTACAACATTGAAAATTTTGTAGTAGATACTAGTTTGAACTAAGCCATTGATTTATTGTACTAATACATCAATACATATTATGAATGTTGAGTAATTTTACGACATTATCTCGGTTCCAGGTTATCCTCTACAAAACAACTTGCTCGAATACTGGTGCATGGTGGACTTCGTGCGCCCCAACTACCTGGGCAGCAAGACGGAGTTCTGCAACATGTTCGAGCGGCCCATTCAGAACGGGCAATGCATCGACTCGACGCCGCAGGACATTCGGCTCATGCGCTACAGGGCGCATGTGCTGCATTCACTGCTGGTCGGCTTCGTGCAGCGGTAAGTTTTGTTATTCAGTGTTTGTAATGTATGGTTTGTTTTGGGGTCAGAAAGGTTTGTTAGGTGATACGAATCGTATAACGATTACAGTTCTATTACTACATGTAATATATATATGTCTATTTTTTGATAAATAATAATTGAAAAGTATATAAAGTGGACGACTCGCGAAATATTTTTTTTAAACTATGAGGTTGTGATATAGAGAAGATTCCAAAACTCTGGTATAGCACACACGTGCTATACCAGAGTTTTGGAATCTTCTGGTATAGCACACACGTGCTATACCAGAGTTTTGGAAAGAGAAAGTTAATAATTTCATATTGGTAAATTAGTTTTTTTTTTGGTACAGTTATTTAGTTATATAAAGAATGTATTATGAAGGCATTATATTATGTGGTGTGTTGTCTTTTAATTTTTGCGCGTAAATAGTCTATTCATAATGTATGTTTTTATGTTTAACAACTTTTTCTCCCAGCAACACCTTCATTATTTCACAGGAGATCTCACGCAGTACTGCAATCCACCTTGCCCCAAAAAGAAGAGTATGTGTTGCTGGTGCGAATGACGCCGCTGCAGAGAAAATTGTACGACAGGTTCATGAACGAAGTGGTTCGCTCCACGTCTGTACCAAACCCACTGAAAGCTTTCGCTATTTGCTGCAAGGTATGTATTATTTTACATAAACTAATTACTAACATGCAAACTGACATTGTTCATTTGCTCTTACCCAGCCCAGTTTTGTTTTTGGCTATATGTGGTTTAAGAGGCCTGCTGTCCTTTTGATTCTGCCTACCCCTTCGGGGATTATGGGCGTGATGTTATGTTTTTGTTTGTTTAAATAATTACTCTTAAGTCTAATAATTACTCTAAGTTAGTCTAAAGGTCCAAGGGGCAGCGAATTGCTTAAATCACAATATATTGCTTTAAGGCGCCAACAGCTTCTTAGACCCCTTCGGGGATTGCGAGCCTGATAGTGTGTACTGATCATTTTAGATGGATTAGGAGTCGTAACTTCCTGTGGTAAATACAATCAGATAATTTATTTATACAATATATAGTACTAGCGTTTGAGTTTTAAGTCCTTGATTAAGACTCCGACGTACCTTTTTTAAAAAGTTACAAAAGTTATGTAATTCCAATCAATTGATCCTCTAGGTATGATTTTAAGAGCCTAATTTCCCATTAAAATTTGTTCATAAAATTTATAAATGAGGATAGATTATAGTTGCAATATCTTTAGATTATCAAAAAGGTTGCAATTTAAACCGGCCAATACAAATCTTGGTCCATTTTCAGATATGGAATCATCCAGACGTCTTGTACAACTTCCTAAGAAAGCGAAGCGAAGTCAATGCGGCAATTGAAGAGGATTTAGACTTGGAGGAATTAGGCGGAGTTACGAAGGCGGGCCGCGCTAAAAACAAGGCGCCTCCTGGAAGGAGGGCAGCTAAACCAAGAGTAAGTGGCATATTTGGTTTACGTTGGGCTATCTTTATTAAATTCTTATCCACTGGGGGATGATTAAGAATGAAATGTTGTTCGCATATTACATGGCAAAGACTACACCATTTTTTTAAATTTAAATAATATTTTTGAGAAAAAAAAAATGTGGCACTAAAACACGGAAACAGCATAGCTTTTATGTGTTGGAAATATTTTCTAATTCAGGCATACCTTAGTAATATCGGTGTAGCTAGTGCTTGTTGTAATTTAATTGATTAAGTGTATTTTTGTTTTGCAGGGATCATCAAAAAAGCCAGCGGCAACCATACAACCAAATACGACCGGTTCTATGGCGACTCGACAAGATTCCGCTTACGGGAATGTTCCATATCCCCCCAATGGACCTTACGGTCACCCACCCAACGCGTACAGGCCAGACCAACCGGGGGGATCGTACCCACCTTATCCAAATTACCCAACCCCAGGTTCCGGTTATTACCCCCCAAATCAGGGCTACAATCAGAACTATGATGGTAATTACTACCCGCAACAGCCGCCGTACGGCAACAACTATCCTAACCAATATCCCTCAAATAATCCCGAACAACAGGGGTACAATCAAAACTATTGGGGTAACGGAAACTATTATGGCAACAGTTATTACAATAACCCACAGTACCCTAACAACCAACAGCCACAGGACTATAGAGGGAGCTCTTCAACTGATTTTAATAATACCCAACAATATCCGCCTAACTACAACGCGTCTCAACACGACCAGTCATCATACCCTGGGAATCCTATGCAGCCATATCAAAATAATCAAGAGGGGTATGCAGGTCAACAGAGACCCCCATACCAGGGTTACAATCAACCGGGATACCCCGATTTCAGTGCGCCACATACTAACTCGGCACCCACAACTTTTCCGCCTAATCAGACTCCTCAAGAGTATCCAAACCAACAGTACCCGCCGTCTTTTCCTGGCAATTCCTCATATGGAGCTCCTAATTCGGCACCATACAATCAGTATGGAAACCAACCGTCTAATTATCCCGGATATCCTAATAACATGCCGCCTACACAAATTAATAATATGGTGAAATCTGAAACCAGTTTTGATGCTAATGAAACAAAATCGGAGCCAAATATGTCTCAAAACCCGTCGACTACTGCGTCGTTTTCGGAACAAAGCTTCGGGTACCAATCAAATGCTTCCACACCAGGCTTCCAACCAGGACAAAGTGAAAGCAGTAATGGCAGCTATCCACCTCAATATCCATTCCCACCACATCTTGAAACCAAACCGCCTCTCGGAAGCGCTAGTTCTGGCAGCCCAGTAACTTCTTGGCCAATAACTGAACTGAAAACAGAAGTAGATAAGTTAAAAGCGGAAGAAAAACTTGAAATTAAATCTGAATCTGACGGCGAGGTGAAAATAGAAGATCTGGACACCAAGAAAATTGTAAAGGACGAAGTTAAGAAAGTGATTCAAGAAAGTCCTTTGGCCAGAGAAGTGCCATCTGATATCCTTAAAAAGAAAGATACGAAAGCAGATGGTGCGAAGAGCGAAGGAACAGAGACGGAAGAAGATGCTCCTAGTAAACAGAAAGGAAAGCAGAGAGGGAAAGGAAAAGAGAGTAAAAAAGCAGATAAGCCTAAACCGAGAGGCAGAAAACCTAAAGGTAGAAAAGATAGGAAAACTTCTAAAGAAAAGAACAATGATGACTCGGATTCGGAAGAGAGTGAAAAAGAGGAGAAGCCAAGTAGAGAGGAAGAACTAGCTATTGTTAAGAAAGCAGAAGAGATGACATACGACTGGGCGGCGGAACTTCTGAAGGATTACATACCCGGCATGATTGAGAATTCAGCTAAGATGGAATTATTCTTCTATATTCTGAATGAAAGTATTAAGATGGGCGATAGAATACTGCTGTTCAGTCAGAGTTTATTCACGTTAAATTTGATTGAGGATTTCTTAGAAAGGAATTATATTCCTGGCACTAATTGCCTTTGGGAGAGAAATACCAGTTACTATCGTAAGTATTTTTTTACTTGCAATCTATGTTTTTTTCGGTTTCGGTTTTATATATCTTTATCTTCATTATGACACATAAGTCACTTACATGAAGAACACTTACAAATTAAGCAACCAATTAACTCAATTCTATTTATGGTTCTTATGTTCGTATGATATTACAGTGCAACCGTAATATAAAGAACCTCAATATAACAATTTCCTTAATTTAACAAAATTATTCGTAATCTCCTTAAATTGTCCATAAGAGTAAATGTAAAATATACGTTTATTTTGCGAATAACTTCTTTATAACGAATTTGACACTATCAAAAAAAGCGTGTACTTTTTAATCTGCATGCTATGTACTGCCAACATACTAACATTAATTAAACCAAGCACCTTTACCTTTATTTATTTTAGGACTCGATGGTTCGACCCACGCCCTGGAACGAGAGAAGTTGATCAACGAGTTCAACGCCAACCCTCACGTGTACTTGTTCCTGGTGTCGACGAGGGCCGGCTCGCTGGGCATCAACCTGGTGGGGGCTAATCGCGTCATCGTGTTCGACGCCAGCTGGAACCCTTGCCATGACACGCAGGCTGTCTGTCGAGTTTACAGGTATGAAACAGAAATGATGTGACTTTTAAGAGGACAGTTTTTAGTGTTTTTATTTAGGTAACTCAAGTGTCTTTTTAGTGAATTTTGTGTTTGTTTAGTTAATTTAGTATCTGATTAGCGAATTTTGTTTAAGTTTAGGTATATTAAGTATTTTTTTAAATTTCTTAGGTACTTAAAATCGAAATGTTCTTTGGTTACCAGTTTTAGTGATTTCGGATATGGATCTCGGTTTGTCTGCTGTTTTTTTTTATTTTCAGTAAATTTTGAGTTTAAAATTCAATACTTTTGTTTCAGGTACGGCCAGAGGAAACCGTGTTTCGTATACCGCTTCGTGATGGACTGGTGCCTCGAGAAGAAGATCTACGACCGGCAGATCAACAAGCAGGGCATGGCCGACCGCGTGGTCGACGAGTGCAACCCCGACGCGGTGCTCTCAATGAAGGAGATCACAAACCTTTGCTTCGATAACGATGAGAAGGTAATTGTTATAGTATGTTTTAGTGTCTAAGCAAAGACGTTATAAAACAAATATAAAATTACAATATCTGATTAGCCTTATATCATGCGTTACAAGTGTTACGCGCGCTTTGGTCTGGAACAATGCGCCATTTTTGTGAAGCTGGACAAACATTCAACTCAAACAAATTAAATCAATTATGCAACTTAAGCATTTTAAAAACAAACATTTGCTATGACGCTCTCTATGTCTTGATTCTGTATTTCAAAAATGATTTTGGACTAATAATTTTTGTTGCGCGGCGCGGGGCCTCAATCCAAAGTGGGCGTCAATATGCCTACTCTGCCTAATGGACAATCTAGCCCCGCACTTAACGAACCATTTTTTTATTAAATACGACCAATGTGTCTATAGTTGTGTAATCAAAACCATGTTTGGAGCAGGAATCCGAAGCAAAGGACCTGAGTGAATACAAGGATAAATACTTGGACGTGCTGATGCAAGGCATCATCACGCAGCACTGGAAGTCGCTCAGCAAGGAACCGTTCCAGCACGAGTCGCTACTGGTCGACAGGAAGGAGAAGAAGCTCTCTAGTGCCGAGAAGAGGCTCGCGCAAAGAGGGTGAGTGCAACAAGCGAAGATAGATCGGGCTAAAATTAATATTTTGTTTTCGGATTATATGATCAAAACAAATAGTGAAACCAATTTCGTTAGTATAACTGAAAAAGTGGTAACGCTACTATATATTTTAGTTTGTTGTTGAATTTATTTCTTTTGTCAGATACGAGTTGGAGAAGAAGGCTGCATTAGCGCCGAAGCCGACGACCGCGTACCGAACGGTGCGCACGGCGGACGGCAGCCTGGTTCAGCGGCCCGTGGCGTCGGTGCGGCCCATGCAGCACGGCGCGCGCTGGATCCCGGCCGACGTGTGGCGCCGCCAGGGCATGTCCGCGCAGGAGATGACGCTGCCGCTGGGTATGTACACGCCGCTGCGGGAGCTGGGCCCGGGGCGTCGGTGCGGCCCATGCAGCACGGCGCGCGCTGGATCCCGGCCGACGTGTGGCGCCGCCAGGGCATGTCCGCGCAGGAGATGACGCTGCCGCTGGGTATGTACACGCCGCTGCGGGAGCTGGGCCCGGGGCGTCGGTGCGGCCCATGCAGCACGGCGCGCGCTGGATCCCGGCCGACGTGTGGCGCCGCCAGGGCATGTCCGCGCAGGAGATGACGCTGCCGCTGGGTATGTACACGCCGCTGCGTGAGCTGGGCCCGGGGCGTCGGTGCGGCCCATGCAGCATCTTGACATTAACATAATGCATTAATATTGTAAGAGTAAGATAATCCGTACAAGCATGATTCATATTTGTCACACTCGTTCCCTATGCATCTATGAATTTATCTACCAACTTACTATGCACCTGTATTGATTTTTATTTATTTTTATATTATTAATGTCTTTGTTTTCTTATAGATGTGGTGATACCGACGAATTCGGCCGAGAAGACTAATATTGTACTGAAGGCTGGCCAACGCGTGATGGTGCTCAAGTCGCCCAAAGGAATATACATGCAGCTGGAATCGGGGAAGATTATAGCCATCAAGACTTCCTTTAAGGGCATAGGCCAAAAGGGCGGGGATAACAAGGATAACAGCCCGATAGGGAAGAAAGGTAAGAGAATTATCATTTCACACACAGATAATAATCGCCGTTTCTCGCTTTATCTTGTACGGCACATAAAGGTTCATAAACAAATAATACATACACTAATAAAGCCGTCACATAGTTTACTGCTTTACCGTAGGACTTTATTATCACCATTACACATATTAACAATGATTTCGCTTTTGTTACAGTACTAGGAAGTCGGCCCTCCGCAACCAATATACCAGGCTCATTGAAGAATAATTCCGCCATTACAATCACGTCGAAAGCGGGTCCACGGCCAGGCTATCAAAGAGTACTCACGCGGCCGTCTATGATAGGACCAAACAAAATGGGAAGACCAATGATGCCTGGACAAAAGATCGCCGAAATCAGAAATAGATTAGGAGAGCTGAGATCGTACTCCGGTATGAGACCAAGGTCACCTTTGCAACATCCAGGCAGAATAATGCGGCCTAGTCTTCCAGGTTCGGTTAGTATAACTAAAATTCAGAAAGACACTAAGAAGTCAGATAATGAAAATAGTGACTCCAATGCTACTAGCAAGATGGATGTTGAATCAGAAGACGACACTCAGGTGTTGGACAGCGATGAAGAAGAAACCACCAGCCAAGCTAGTTCGCAACCACCTTCTAATACTGTGCCTGCTAGTCAAGAAAGTGAGAATAAGTATGCTGAGCCTGAGGACTCCAAGTCTTCCACTGATAAAGAGAAGCCGGTCAACGATGCTGGGCCTAAACCAGAGCAAACTGAGCCATTAGTTTTAACAACTGACGAGAAATTACCCACAGAAGAGGCTTTAGGGTATAAGTCGAACGATGACAACGCCATTGATAATACTTCTACGTTACAACAACAACAACAGCAACAACAACAAGATCAACAACATCAACAGCCTATGATGGAAGCGATGGACCCTCAAGCCATCGAACCTGTTGAGAGAAAGATTAACTTACTGAAGAATTATAGGCACCAGCGACCAGGCAGTCGGCCCCCAACAGAATCCTCGTTAACTCAATTAGAGAGAACAGCTATGTACATTAAGTAAAGAAAGTATGCCGGATTTCAGAAGGAACTTGGACGACATAACGCAGTCGTATTCGCCAAGTAACGAGAGAGACCTGGCAGTAAAAGTAAGAAGAAAAAATCTCCCAATAAAGAAATTAACGAATCTCAAATTAATGATAGACCACCGCCGCCGCCGCCTAGTTCGGGCATGTCACACAGTGTGTCTAGTCTTTGGGGTCTACTAGTAACAATGTACAAAAACCGAGAAAGCCGGAACAGAATACTGTGCCGGTGGCGCCTATTGAAAATTCTGGAGTTCAGAGGCTAATGAGTCGGCCGGCTATGGGGATGTCCCCCGAAGCGTCTATGGCGCCAATGCCGGGCATGTCCTACCCTCACGGCGGGCACGTGATGCCAGGGAAGCCGCAGCCCCTACCCACCGGTATGGTTCACGGGGAACTCTGCAAAAGCCCCAGCATGCCCGTAATGCCACACTCGCAGCCGCCTATGGTTCCGGGCCAGCCGTATCCTGCTCCTACAAATCCGACGCCAGAGGCACCCTATGGTCAATATCCAGGTACATACAAGTAGTATAATTATAAATCTACTACAATGTTTTGTCTTCCTCAATAGCGTAACACTTATCTTACATCAGAAATTTATCAAAGAACCGGACTATGCGTTAGAATAGTCACTAGAGTTCATTATGACAAAGGGGTGGTCAGGAGACGAAACATTACTTTTTTGATCTCCTAACCGGTTAGAGAACATGACAGTGTATTAATGTGTTGTTTTGTTCTGCAGGATACGGGATAGGGTACGGCGGCGTACCCGAGCCCCGCGTACTACGGGCACGGGTACCCGGGCTACGGGTACGGGTACGGCGCGGGCGCGACGGCGGGCGCGGGCGCGGGGTACGCGGGCGCGGCGCCGGGCGCGCCGGCGGCGCACGCGCCCGCGCCCGACCCGTACCTGCCGCCCAACCGCGAGTGGTAACGCACGCCCGATGTTCCTTTGTGCGGACTCGGCCGGTGGACCGGTCTCGTGTAGTGTGGCTTTAAACTGACGTTGCGACGTCCGCCGTTTTTACGCTCGCGGGCCGACGTCGGATCTCGACTCGCCGTGGTCGTAGCCTATGTGTGAAGTGTTCCGTACCTATGTGTTAAATGTTAGTCGCTCGCCGGGGACGAGTGGAGAGATTTTCGAACGCCGACGGTCACCTCCGCGACGGGATCGTCGGCCCTCCGAGTGGAGACGACGTCGTCTTGTGACCACCCTCGGTTTCGGCCGTCTCGGAGTAGTTCCTCGTAAATGAGACAATGTTGGATGTTTGAGTACTTACTATAATATTTGAACTAAATTAGAGCGCTATAAGTATACGCTGTTACTTTTGACTATCAAAACTGTTTTCAATATTGTGAATATTTGAATTCATCCGAATTCTTTAAAGTACTTTATTAAAATAGCCAGTGAATGTAGAAGAGATAAATAAAGTACATATTCGACCCCTTTATGCGAGTGATTCGATGTTTAGTAAAGTCTTTCCATTACCGTGGCTATGGATCGATCGATGGATGTGATACGTTGCTAATATAGTGTAACTCGAATATAGCGTGTATGGAGTATTTATCAAAACTAATTTTAGACTAGATAGGCGCCTATAGATATCTTAGACGTTAGTTCTCATTTAACCATTCGACAGGCCCGTGATATGTGTTAATTTTATATAGTGAGTATGTATACAAATACTGTATGTATAGGATATTTATCTATGTTTTTCAATATTTGCGTTTTTTAAGATGATCTGAGTGTGAAAATTGATTTTATATGTACCTTTAAACGTTCTATTCTATTTTTTATTTGGTGTGTTTAAAATTATAAAAAAACGCTATTATTGACGTTTGTACAGACGAGTGGTCGCGTAAAGTCGAATATGTAGGTCGTTTCAAATGTAATCAAATCAGGAAGCAAATCAGTAGACAAATGTTAAAGTACTATCGTTCAAGTTCTATAATATATTTTTAATATTGCATCCCTAGTCATCTGCGCTAGTATTGTGTAGTTATAGAATCGGTAAGAGACAGAGTAAATTATTTTAAACTCGCCATTGAAAAAATATATGGAAAATACCGCCTTGAGACAAATTTTACGCGAACCGACTCGTTCAAGAAAAAAAAAAAACCGTATTTGGTCTGGGCATTGTATAACTCTGCTACCAAGGCCAAAATGGAGGTTGTTGATTGGACATAGTCTAATTTATTCTGACAACTTTCATTGGTTAGTTATATTGCGTGATAGTCCGACAGTTGTGAGTTTATTTTAATACAAACTTAATTTATTAGTTCCAATATGTGGTACTGCCACTCCCCTATTGTGAGGCATGTTTAATATTATTGTCACAATAATAAAATCTCATCTATAGCAGTATTATTTCTTTGCGTGTATACGAAAGGTGAATTCTAAGAGATTAAATAAATAGAGTAAGATTTGTTTTTGACCGACTCATGAGTATGCTCCGGTAAAGGATTTTGCCCTAATAATAATGCGTCTTCCCAAGTAAATCAATTACTATACCTAGTTGGATTGTGGCGTAAAATAAAATGAAAAAATATGAACATTTACAGTATCGTAAGAAAATAAGTAGGCATCCAAGGAGTTATTTTAATTGTAGGCTATTTTTATTAATCGAGATCCGTAATAAATTTAATAATCATTTTTTTTTGTAAATTGTTACTAATGGTAAATATGCCACATCATGCAACAATCTGTTGTCGAGTCTCCAATGTGAAAGTGGTCTTTGCCGAAACAGTTGATCACTACTAAACATGACGCCTGTTTCTTAATGAAAGAACCTCTAGCACACCAGAAAAAAAGTAGAAGCGTTCTTATATATTTTTAATACGTTTCCCTTTTTATATACCTTTTGTCTTTGTTGTCCTGTGTACAAAATATTTCGGCATTACGAAGTGATACATTATTATGCATTTTAAATTGGTCAAATAGTACTGTACCGGCGATATCTAATAAAGAGATCAATAAACAGTATAATGTTGTGGTTTTATTGTTTCCTTTCATAATCAGATGGCCAGTAAATGGAAGAGCGATGAAAACCAATGGAGTGTGACACCAGAATTGACTTCGCACAATTTATAAACGAGACTTTAAAATACAATTTCATAAATAACCAATCAGCAGGTTGACCTTGCCTCGATTTTAAAGAAAAAAGATGCAAAGAAATGATTTGCACAACAAAGCGTTGCTGTTGTGAAAACTCCGGGCAAGTTCAATTGAGACGATTCGACTTGCGTGACCGCCAGCGACATCCACCTACGCAATATTTTGTATTTTTATAATTCTGTAATTCGATTTGATCGAGTTCAAAGTTACAACCGAGTCGATCATAGATTTGCGCTAAAACGAAGGTCTGTCGGTTGCTTACTGGATGTAGATAATTATTAATTATGATATTCTTAGTTGTAATTTGTTTTTAAATTAGTCACGACATTGTGTGTTTTAGGTGCTTTTTCCTTGTCTGGTTAGATCATAAGTTGTTTGGCCCTATCTCAATGACCTACTTCAGAGCTATTACCGGTAATTTGAGTTTTACATTTTGTTTAATTTTTTGCGTAATAAAGATATGCGATTTTGTGATTGTTAGTAAGAAAAAATTAAAAGTATATATAATTCATTACTGAACTACCCATCTATTTAGCTTTATTTCCAGGGTGGTCATATAGAAATCAATTTATTGCTTTTATTATAATTTACTAAATTAACTTTGAATGTAAGGGGCCGTCAGTTATATACCTACATGAGGCTCGAAAGGGGGGGGGGGGAGTGGGAATCATGAAACATCACAAGGGAGGAGGGTATTATAATAACCACGTGTATTTTTTTTTTTTTTGTGGTGAGCGCACCAGTGCCATTTTGTTAAATATTTATACTATAAAATACACGTGATTTTGGGTACAGCGGGGAGGGTTAGTCTAACCCTCACCGTCACGACATCAGTGGTTAATGGACGGCCCATAAAGAGTAGAACTTGTAAAGCTCTGATATTGAAACGTATAGTAAACTAAGTGCCAGTTAAATATTGAACAAAGAATATGTTTAGTTTAATTTACAGAACGGTCACACATTATTCCTTATTATATCCTCCATTCAGATAAAGCTGAATTGAATACAAAGGAAGATTTTCAATGGCGGCGTGTTTTTGTGGATTGTGTTGATCTGTCGTGACTTGGGCCGAAGTCGCGGGCGTTGACCAAGGAGCTGTTGTCTAAAACTTAGCTCCAATGACGAATCTTCGAGTAGACTAGAGTTTCTCAATGTGGAGCGGGCGAGATTCGAGGGTTCTTGTGTAAATGACATGGACTTCTGCAATAATATAGGTGCCCATTAGGTTGACTAGATCACCGGTAGTTGACGTCGAGTCAGCAAAATTAAATAGCCCTTAAAATCGCTATTTTACGATTACTAATCTACTAGGTAAGTACTAACTTCTATTTGTATTGTAGCAATTTTTTTTCTCAAGGGATCCTTGGACGTTTAGGAACAATTACTCATTGAAGTTTTTGCGAGTAAAAGTTTGAGAAAGCCTGACATAGGCCATTAAAAATTTGTCAATAACGGTGCTTTAAGGAATCTACCTACTTCAGATTTAACCTTAAGTCTAATATAGTAAGTAGCGTCTCGATGTGACTAATGTGTATTGTCCATTTAGGGGTTGTCTAGAATGTATATGGACACGTATTCATAGCCGTAGTTTGAAGGTTTTAATCCTCATCAGCTCGTAGAGGTAAGGTCGAAATTGAAATACTTAGAATCGAAATTGCTTTTGCTTCACAACAAAATCGATTCTTGCCTGATTGTTTTGTCAATTTTATACCTCCGCTCGCGCTATACTTAGTTAAGTTGCTTTTGTAAGAATATGCAAAAATGTAGGTAAATTACGGATATAAAATTTGGCCGCCGTAATTTATAAGAATCGATTATGTTAGGTAAACATGATCTGAATCTTCTTAATAGATTTTGGATCGATAGAAGTTTCCGAGTTCTCAAGCATTTACATCGCGAACATCATAATTACTGCTAACCTATCGAGGTCATGCTAATAATACTTGGATTAAAACGCCATGTTAAGTGATTATTTGTTTTTATCATGAGACCATAATGACCTCACCGTGAATAACAATGTTGTCTACGTGCACGTCCAACTTATTGTAGACGTAAATTACATGTTCACAGTTATTAATTGCAGGTACTAACCACCGACGTAGATTTAGATCTAATAGTGCATTTATACTATGATTACTTTTGTGGAGTTTGGAACATTTGGAAATAGGTATTCACCTATTTCCAAATGTTAACTAACAAAGCTACATTTAAAAACCTAAAAAGTTGTTTTTTGTGATATAATGCAAGGTTTTGTACCTATCTAGGTATCTCGGGTTGGGACGGGTGCGAATCGCAACCGTCCCCGTCCCTTGTGTGAGGTGAAGTCTGAACTACGAGTATTAGATACAAAACCGGGCATTATATCACAAAATAACAACTTTTTATGAGATTCCCGCCTAAATGTTTGTTGATGAAACAGGCTCTTGTACTCTGGTAGGTATACCTAAGTGTTTGTTGTAGATTGTAGCTAGGAACCATTAACCTGGTGAACTATTTCACCGGGTTAAAATCAGTACAAGTGGTTAAACTACTTGGCTTAGAATCAAATTATCTTAATATATTATACCTAATACTAGCTGTGCCAGCGGTGTCACCCGCGTTTATGGATAATATTATAAAGACTATTTCCGTCATACATGATTTCTATGTAACTTTAACCATTAAGGCTGCACACGCGACAGAAGCTTAAAAAATGGAGTAACTTCTCCCGTTTTCCCAACATTTCCCTTCACTACTCTGCTCCTATTGATTGTAGCGTGATGAAAAGTATACTATAACCTGCCCAGGAGTATGAAGAATAATTGTACCAAGTTTCGTTAAAATCCGTCGAGTAGTTTTTGTTTCTATAAGGAACATACAGACAGACAGACAGACAGACAGACAGACAAAAATTTTACTGATTGCATTTTTGGCATCAGTATCGATCACTAATCACCCCCTGATAGTTATTTTGAAAGTATATTTCATGTACAGAATTGACCTCTCTACAGATTTATTATAAGTATAGATTAAATAGGTATATAGGTAATGTGGTAATGTCTATAATATTTCTGTTATTATATTTACAATACCTGAAGTTTTCTACTGTTATCATGTTGCATAATGTTGCTCTACAGAAAGTGGCTGTGGCGTGGGTGGATGGATTAGCATATTACGGGGGATAGGTAGTAGTGCTCTACCATTTTTGCGGTCAAAAAAGCATATGGGTAACTAAGTAGGTACTCTTATCTACGTGAGCGCTGCAGCGCTGTGAGGTATCGAATGTTCCCACAAGAGCATGGCCTTTATTCCAAGTGGAATAATGCTCGGAAGTTGCCGGTAGGTACATCTTGATGTGTTTTTAGAGTTATGGCTATTAACTTATCAGCGTGTTGTGGATGTGACTTTACCGGTTGAATAATTGAAGGTCATCCTGGTTATGTTTTGCTCTTTTAACCTATAATGGCGATGATTGTAAAACAATGTATCTATGTCTACAGTCAAAAAACATGCAGTTCTATGTCTATCATGGTTACAACATGTGCGTCGGCACGGCAACTCAGTATACCTACTGCCCCGAGTGTGTAAACTCACTTCTCCAAAACGTTAGCACACGGAATACGTGCAGCTCAGGACCATGAGAATTCGAAAATAGCCTTACTTTAAACCCCATGACTCAGTTAGCAGCGCATTAAGTAAAGTAAGCCTAGCTAGATATATTTTGATGCGAGCTATGGCGAAACTATGAGTTACCTCAAAGATCCAGAACGGTGGTCTCCGCTGTTTGTTTCTGAGTTACTTACCTACTTACTGTTTTGACGCAAAAAATGACTAAATATTAAAGTCGTTTATGACTTAACGTTCATAACTAACTTATTCGTTCCGCAGTGTAAAGTAAAAGAGATATCTGTATGTTCTGAAGACGGCCTATCAGGAATTCACGATGTGGTGTCCAGTTACTCTTCTCATGCATAGATATCGTACTTTTTCCACATTCTATGCCTATCGTAATTCCACAAACACGTGGCTGATAGACAAAAAGGTATTATTTAATTCATAATTTCTTAACAGTTTTTAAAAAAAAACCTAAGTAAGTATACCTACTTACCTACTTAATTCGTAGGCGGATGAATTGCAGTATAATCTTCATTTATTATTTGTTCCATGTTAGTCTGGGACTAAAAAATAATGTACCAACTAGGGAATGCAATCTCGATTTGATCTCTTTTGACTGGCTCGATGGCGCATTCGGTAGTTACCCTGCCCTATGCGCCTAAGAGTTGTGGGTTCGATCCCCACCCAGGATAAACAATCCTGTGATGAATACTTGTTTGTTCTGTGTCTGGGTGTCAATATCCAATATTTAAGTATATATTTGTAATACCACTGTTGATTCTGATATTCGTAACACAGTGCTTGAGCTACTTACCTCGGAGTCAGATCAATGTATGTGATGTCGTCAGATATTTAATCTCGCGAGATTCGGGATTTCGCGGAATCAAATACCTACTCGGTTGTCCGCCGCCCCACCTAACTTTCATATTAACGAAGTTCACAAAGAACTCGTTGTCTAGATGGGCATAATACTGCTTAAAAAACATTTGTTTAGATTTTTGTCTAACCACTTTTTTTTAGCGTTTATAAGTCGCCATTTATTTACGTCGGTCTTACAAAAACGGCAGCCGGCCGTTTAAATATCAACCCTTTAAATTGCCTTCCTATGACCTGGCCTGGTTAGTAATGGCTATTGCATTTACTATGTAGCCCCAGAGTTGCTTAAGAAGTCCTTAGTCCAGTTTACCGCACATCGGCTAATGGAAAGACAATGGTATCCAAATATACGAGGATATTGAGCATTTCAATGTATTCTATGTCTTTAACTTATTTAATTAAGTATGTGTTCCTTTCTAATACACATACCATCACGCCCGCAATCCGCAGGGGTAGGCAGAGTCAAAGTGGCAGCTTGCCTCCTTAACCACATTCAGCTAAAAATTAAAACTGGGTTGAGTTATACGGAAATCTGTGAAAAAGTAGTGACAAGTGGCTAGTTCGTCGCGTAGACATCATTACCTAGAACCCGATACACCATTAGTGTTCTTTTACAACATGCTAGGCAAGGAACACAGTTGGCACATTCTTTTTAAGTCCCAGACCAACATGGGACAACTAACAATGTTAATTTGTTATTAGGTACCTACCTATTTACTTCAACGTAATTTGTGATGCAAACCAACCAATCTGAAAATAAAGGAAATATCGAGAACTTTTTTTCTATACTTACCTACGTTATACAATGACGCTGCAAAACACGAAAGATTCTTTGTTGATCTACAAGTATATCTACCTAACTGGATGTTTTTCTAATAAATAAAAAATGTATGAGGTCAAAGGATAAATTCGGTATGCTGTTTGAATCAGAGTTTTGTAAAAATACATAAATTATTGTAATTATTGCTTCGACCAGATCACCATTAATTACTTCCTATACCTATTATGAATCTACAGATATAACCGCAAGATGTGCGTAATACCTAACTAGTTATTATCGCTATGATCTTAAATTTGATCTAGGAACTACGAGTATAATCTAATTATTAGGTTGTGCACTATAAGACTCGTTATTGATATGCCTAACTTCTAATCCTAATCACGGAAAGAATAACTTATGTATGCACATAAATTGTTCTTTATGTACTTAGATACGTATGTAGGTACATACTTTCACTTCCGCAGTCCCACAAGGGGTAGGTAGTCCAAGAAGTGGCAAGGTCCTTTAATTATTTTTAAATATGGAATATTATGACAGGATAGTGATAAGTGGTAAGCTCGTCGCTTACACAATCAGAAACCCGATACCCAATAAGTACATCAATAAATAGTGACCTTTAATGACGCGTTAGGTAACCCATTATAGTCCGGAAAGAAAAAATGTAATTCTAAAGCCATTTTCGCAAAGACAACAATTTAAAAAGGAATAAGTATAGTGTTACCTAATAATAAGTTTATTCATCCATTTAAGAAAATGCAACCCCGCATTGGAGTCAGAAACGTAACCGAAAAAGTAAGTAAGCGATTAGACACGCTGCAATCAGTGCAGCAACCATCATCGGAGGCTCCGCAATCAGAATCCCGGGTTATTAGGGCATACGCCGGCTCACCTTTTTACTTTTTGTACCCGATATTTAAATGACTCAATATTTGGCTAATCGATGAGAAAGGATTTTACGCGTTCTACTTTAATCTAAAAAAACTTAATTAACAATCAAAAACTGTGATAATTTCACGCATGAGTGCTTGAGTAAATTATGATGGGGGTGCTATTAGGATTATCTAACAAGTGTAAAACAAAACGAGTGGCAAGTGTTGGATCTGTCTATACGCTGGGCGGCGCTGAATTGGCGACGTTATATAAAATGTTAGCATAACGGTCGTTCGGCTCTATTATTACGAACGTTGGTGGCGGCGCGAGCGCATTTCAGTGTTGGGCGGGAAGCTGGAGCGACATCTATAAAGTAAACTTGTGAAGTGAATATTTTAGGAGCTTATTTATTATCGTTTTAGTAGTGAAATAAGGTACTTAAAGCTGATATCAAAATGAAGCGCGGTGTGTTCTTGGTAAGTGCATATTTAAGTTTTGAATTAAAATAAAATAGGTTTACTTAATTTATATATGTACTTCAAAACATATTTTAAAAAGTTACACTTATTTTTGTATTTAAAAAATATATCGCTTAAATATTACCGTGGGTGTTGTGAATGTACTTAATTGATGATAATGATATGTATGGACTCATCCATAAATAAAATACTAATTTTAGGGGATGTTCTTATTTATAACAATGAATGAATAAACACTGGAAAGTGTTTAAAAAACCAATTGCATTCAAATTAGATGTAGTCTTGGAGTACAAAGGATTGAAATAATAACACCTTTTCATTTAAAATATCTGCACTACCGGCGTGCGTATTCTAAAGATGATTTGATTTACTTCTAAAGAATAAAATTAGTTCAGATAATGTTATGAAACATTCTCAATATCACAATGTTCAAATGGGGCCTTGTGCAAATTAGCAATGCTTGTTATGTCAGGTGAAGTCAGCTCGTTCACAATGTCGTGAATTTTACGCTAATTTAGTAAAAGCATTTTTATTTAAATTTCAAGAACATTAAGTTGGTCCCAAAGTTGTTAATGCGGAAATAGCTAAATCTATGAAATCTTTTGTTAGGGAGTACCTACCTAATGTTTTATTAGACTCATTCTCTTCATAATTTTCAAAGTATTCCCGTTTTTTGGCGGGGTCAGCTTGAACTATGATTGATTTAGTAAGTCTGCTTACATTAAAGTTACTGTCCACCTGAACTTCACTAGAAAGACTAGACTTGACTAAATTTAGATCACGATTACCATCCATAGTAATTTGAATGTGCATGTTCTCTTCCTGTTGGGTTAAATCTTTTTTGAGACTGGGTTAACAATATTTTGTAGCTAAATCCATGTCATAATGGAGCTAGGATAGCACGTGTAGTGCATGTAAAAAAAATCATGTAATTTTCCGGGTTTCTTAGGCTCGTCAAATGGATCTACGGAATACTTTTACTTCATCAAACACTTTATCAACCAAGGGCACTTCCAACCAAAAAATTTCACCGCAACCCGTGTTCGGTCACAACTTATTAGTTTCACTTTCATCTAATACCGGACAGATGGCGAAGAAGCTCATTATAACTATAATGGCGCGTTAAATGGATGCGGCAGTCCCATAACGGCCTTGCAAGTAATCTGCTTCACGGATACCTAGGGTTGACTCGCAGATAAAACGCGCCAGCCGAGTCTTAATCGTCGCTACTTCTCTAGATGGCTAATAAAGCTTTTGAGTGAAAAAATACACATAAAAATTTCTGAATAAACAGTCTGATGAGACATATCTAAGGGACTGTAGAGAAATCTTGTATTTATTTTGGTTTCCTTTTATACCTACCTACGCTTTAAGATAAGTAGTTCTTTGACACGCTTTAATTTTGCTACGCCAATAGATGTTCTTAATTTCAATTTGAAATGACTAGGCTTAGCGAAAATGAGGCCAGTATATCATTTCGGAGCTTCAACAATAGCTTTTACTGGATTGAGGTCTGTAAAGATGGTGTGTTCCATACAAAATGCTTGACACTGCGGCCATCCTTTATAGCTTGATAAAAAGCCTATTATCTCCGGTGCGCATCGGAATGTATCTATGCGCCGTCAATCTAGTACTTTGAATTTGTTGTGTTTGATCTGGCACCGGCACTCAAGCTTACCGATAAAATCGAATCATTTCACGGTTCCTGGGAGGAGCCTCTTATTCGAATATACTTTGAGTAATATCTGGTCCGCTCACATAAAAATGTACCTATATGTAATTAGTTACATAACATATAGGTACATTTTTATTTGCGCGAAGCACATTATACGTTCAATCAATTCAATCAATGAAAACAATCCGATTGCAGGCAGTAATTACCGCGGACCGGGCATTGATCAATTTACCAACCGAATGGCATCTAGCGTTACCGATAAATAAAACTATTAGAACATGTATTCTTTGTAAGTAGTAATTACAAAAAATACCATCTCTTACAACTAATCTGGTATGGAACGCCTGAAAAAAAAAACATAAAAGCGGCGTATGTAACAACCATAAATCAGGAACACATGTTTCATCTGATTCCTTGCGGGAAGCGCAACAAAAAATCGCAATAATACGCGCAACCCTATCTGCGAGGTTCCGGATTTAGAAAGTACGCTATTGGGGCTCGATAGTGCTCGAGATTAAGTGATA
Source organism: Glyphodes perspectalis (assembly GCA_951394215.1). NCBI lineage: Eukaryota > Metazoa > Arthropoda > Insecta > Lepidoptera > Crambidae > Glyphodes > Glyphodes perspectalis. The sequence goes on along the minus strand of OX596205.1, from coordinate 10,328,068 downwards.
TTTATTGCTAAGGGCTCGACATAACGGGCACCGATGTCCGAGGTATGTTTACCTCTGGCCGTTTGTGCGGCCTGTAGGGGAATACGCCTAATGGACCGAGTTAGGCCTGTTGCGATTTATTTAATGTCCGCGACATTTTAAGGGTTGTGCGTGTGGCTAAATAATGAAAACATATGTTTTATGCTCCGGATGACGTCATTATTTTTGCACGACATTATAGTAGGTAAGGTATAAGTGGGTAATACCTACTGTTTAAGCTAAAATAAGATCAATTATTAATGAGATCAATTATAAATAATAATTTTGCAATTTACACAATACCTGTATGTACGACATACCTAAATTCATAGCGTGATATTCATTTAAAAAAAAAATCGACTACTTATGAGCTTTGATCAGAGGTGTTTTGTCTAAATTTATATATATAAACATACATTCAGCGCATTTACTATAAGTAATAATACTAGATACTCACCATGGCTTCACTTAGACGCAATAAACAAACCAGCGCGCCGGACATTTTTAATTTATGACGATATGACGATTACGTAACTTGCAATCACGAAAGTTTAAAAAAATATGTGAATGTACAATCCCAAGTAATTAACTGGCTAGATATCGCCTAAATTATACCTAAAAAAAAAAAATGTTGCAGATTAACTACCTCACCTAAGCTATGCAATTGTGAAAAATAATTCAATTGACTGATTGCACACCCATTGAATGGGACACCAGTCTTTCATTTACTCTACCTACTTATTGGACAATACTAATCCAATAAATATCGCGTGATTGTAACTTGGAATTGCACTTAAGTTGTGAAGCTAATCGAAATTGATGCTGTAACAATGTTATTAAAAGCGGCAATGGTGTCCTAAATAATACAAGATCCGTGTCTCGCTCAACAATGTTTACTACCTACTAAGTAGGTAATAAGAGAGTGTAGCTAACTACGGTGTATAAATTAATTTAAACTAAATTTAATAAAACATTCACTTATAATTATAACAATAAATTCTCCAGACTGGCACACTAATCCCCTAATTCCAAACTAAGCTATAAGCTAATTTAAGCTACTTAGCTCTGAGTCTGAGGTGTTTATAAACATCAATGACTCAAGTACAAATGTGCATGTTCATCACACAAAACATTTGTCCCTAGCGGGGTTCGAACCCGTAAGTCACGCGACCCACGGTTTCGTGGCTAGGATCTCTAACCACTCGACCAACGAGCCTGATAAGTTCGCAATTTGTCGACATCAACTCCAAAGTTTGTCCAAAGAGGAATTTTACCCCGGTTATATTATTATACAGGAACAAACACAAACATGGGATAACAGTTATCCTATGTGATAAGTGAGATTAATATGTATATAACTATTAGATATAATGTGTGTCTTTCAGCTATGTAATTCCATACTGCTGTAATATGTTATTAAGTAACCGATATTAAGACATAGATATCTACACTGTCATAATAATCATCGTCATCATGCTAGGCTATGCATATACTGCCTATCTGACCTGTGTAACCCTTTAGGGGAACCAGACAAATAAGGTCATAGTTACACATCCATAGTAATTTTGGATGTGTAATTGTGCAGGTTTCAGCGCGATGTTTGCCCTCAACCTCGAGCAAGCGGAGCAAGTCGTATAAATGTGTACTGAGATTTTAAAGATCCAGAGGTAAACCCTTCCGATATGAAGCGAGTCTCCTTACCATTGAGCTACCGCTCTTTCACAATTATAACATGAGTAAGAAAAAGGATTACGATATATACGAATAAATGGGAACTATTAGATATAAATAGAAGTGTTCAATCCGTAAAGACGATCAAAATCTCATAAGCGCACATTTAATGTGATCCTATCGTCATTGCGTCAGTTATTGGAGTAGTACAGTAGGTAGGTTTAGTTTATCATTTTAATCGCCATGTCACATACATATTTTATTGTAGTACCTACCTAATAACCAAGGAAAAAAACGGAAATATATAATGTTACATTCAATTATGTACCTGTATAAGCAGGAAGCATTTTATGAATTAGAACAAGTACAATGGCAGGTCCATCGTTTAGTCTCACCATTCACGAAGACCTGAGATTTGGTAAAACAGGTGTAGGTAATATAATCTCGTAAAACAACTAATTGGGTATAAAATATATCCCGTTTTAAATGAGATAAATGCCTAATTATATGTTACTACATTTTCCCATATTCGTTGCTCTATTTTAGTGGGATTGAGTAACATACATTTAAATATACAAACTTTCACGTTCATAATAATAGTAGGATGTACCTTTTAGCCCATCGTTTACTGTACTCGGTTTATAAATAAGTATACATAAACACATTACATACTACGTTACTGTATAAATCTATTTAATTAAATATTGAACTTTAATTTACAATCTAACTAACTAACTAAATAAATTATTAATTTACAATCAAATTCTTTTAACATTTCAGAACCGTGGTAAGTATATACTTAAGATGATAAACATTTTCCACGGAAAACCAAACCATTTATTGTTGTCCTTGAATTTAGAACAGACATAATAATCACGTTCTAGAGTTTTTCTTAAAGTTTTTCTTTAAAATTCTCTTCGACCATGCCCGCGATATGTTTATTTATAGCAAAGAGCAAGGATGGAATATATATGCATGAGAAAGTACCTTCTAACCGAGTTAGAGCGATACTAGGCTAAGCACGAGGCAAAGGTATCGCTTACGTAGTCGCGCTTAGATCTAGCTTTCTAGGTAGTCCTAGAAAGTAAACAGATATCCGCTCCATTAGCTCAGCTACTGACCACAATAAGCCAGATATAGAACGGTATTTATTGGACAAACTGTATCTATTGTATGCCGCATAAATCATCGGTACAATGATTATAGATTTTGCAGGTCAGATAGAGGAATTTATGAGATGCTGACAACACTCGTACTAGGAACCTATTTCGACACTTCTGAGAGTCATGTCTGCCACCAAGATTCAAAGTCAAAGTCAAAAAAACCTACATAAATTCTTAATTTATGTAGGTTTCATAGAACCACTTATAAATCGTCAACAACAGATAAAGAAATATAATTCTTTTACCAACGGTTCGGAATGTTGCATCTACCGAGAAGAATCCAGCAAGAAACTCGGTAGTTATCTACAACAGTATTAATAAAATCGTATGAATCATATTTATCTTTAAACCATGTTTCAAAGTGGGTCTGGTGTAAAATAAGAAAATGAAAATGTATTATTACTAGTCATTGTAAACTAGTTTTAGTATGCGGCTTTGCCCGCGTGAAATTGGGTTCGTTACAGAGACTAGCGTATGTCCCGCCGGGTCTTTCTATATTTTCGGGATAAAAAAATCCCCCTTGTGTCCTCTCATAGGGTTCAAGGTTTTTTAAAGTACCTACCAAATTTGGAATAGAATTACAATAGGTTAAGTGATTTAAGCGTGCTAATGTTACAGACAGATAGACCAAGTTAGCGAAAAGATTCGCGATTTATTTAACCCATCAGTAAGGATTTAGTGAAAATAAGTAAAAATACCAGAATATAAGCATTTTGAGGTTGACTGTACCATAATTGTTCCTTTGGATAGATATAATACATGAGATCAACGTATCTATGTAGATACGATACGATAACGTGACATCGATCCTATACACGTACATCAATGTTGATGGCCCTCGTCAGTCGTTTTATTCGTAACAGTTATTTCTGCTATAATTATTTTATAAACTATAACAAACAATATACTAGGAAATAGATTTAATGTGTTTGGATGTGTTTTTTACTCATTCATGAATTTGTGAATACCTAGCCGTGAGATACTATTACTGAGATCTGAACCCGAGAGACGAAATCTAGTGCTGTCTATAGTAATGCTCAAACTATTTAACTTCGAGTTAGTTAATCTTTTAAGTGCTGTTTTTTTAATGGTCAGATTAAATTATCCGACCGATAAATTATAGAACGACTTACTTTAGAATGCTTTCAGAAATTCTTCTTAAGAAATGGACAATGTCATTTCAAAATCACTAAGATCTTACTTTATTGCACACATTTATCAGACTATTGAAAATACTGTCATAATAAAGAAACTATACCGACAGACTAACTAACTCTGAAGTAATTCCGGTTATTAACTGAATGTTTTTTCCAATAGATGACAATTTGAAGTTTGCTAAATAGGTTCTTTAATTTACTTGTGACCTTCATTTATGTATTGGTAACGATCGTTGGCCGATAACTACCAAAAGTTGAAATCAGAACCAGATATTGTCAAACTGTGTCTAATGGCAAGCGGCGCTTCTAGACGGGGAAAGTGAAAATGATCACTGAAAGTGAATCGCTCTGGTCGCTATGAAAGTTCTATTGGTAGATTCAAATTGTTCTACTATGTACTTACTTGACGATTCACAAGTGCTTTTTTGAGGCCTACGTAAATAAAGATATTTTGACTTTGACTTTGACTTATTGCATCTTTGGGTCACTTTATAGTACCTAAATAGAAGCTTTTTATGTTGTTAAAAGGTGTCTACGCTAACATTATACATATTTTTTTTTTACGATTCGTGTATGGTGCGTATGAATAAGGAGCGATATTACTATTATAGAATTAAAAACAATGTCACTACTTTTTTACAATTTTCCATCTAACCCAGACCAATTTTGACTCTGCCCACCCCTGTGGGGATTGCGGGCGTGATGTTTGTAGTACCTACATAGTTTTACATTTAATATTAACTTCTTGTTATGTGTGCAAAACTAGTGGAGAGAAATTTACGTACGTATTTTACAATTCTCAAACCTAGGTCACGTTTAAAGTAGTTTGAAATGATAGTCACTGTGTCATAAATAAACACGGCTTTTGTCACGTCCATACATATCGTAACAATAAAAAATGGTTATAACCTAGTAATTTTACACGCGTTAACTCTTGCATTATAGTCGCAACAGAATGACATACTACGATATGTTCTCATGTCAGACATAAACTTTGACACTACAATTTGTAGTCATAATGACAAAATATTACGTAGCTTAAGTAGGTAGCGGCGTTTTCATCTAAAACGAAATTTATTCTTCGTTTTTACAACATTTCAATTTTAGCCATATAGTTATTATGGTACAATAAGATATGACGCCATATAAACTAAGTTTAATTCATAACTTCTTAAATCTTAATATAAATGAAGTAGGTATAAACGTAAAAGAAAACAGCGACACAAGAAACACAAACAGTCCATCCAAAAATACGTGGCCCTAAGAAATGTAGCGTCAGTCATCAATTTGACCGGCTATTGTCACCGTTTCCATTGACCACAACATCGGTCAAGTGTATAGGTTACAACATCGCCGGGTGGTCAAAAAACGTCCACTTCCGTACACGGTCCATTTCTCTTGCGTTCGTGATTAACGGTCAGATATTTTTTTCCGATAGTTTGCTAGCGATACAGTGGGTGGCTCTAGGATGTTGCACAACATTGCGTTACATATTATAGATTTTTCCTGCAATTCCTGTCTATTCTTATGTCACTAGTGGATAATTTCCTGGTGCGCCTTGTTGGGAAAGGCGTTTGATTTCCTGTCACAGAACGTGGGTTACTTACATTGTAACTTACATTAGTTAGTGAGACGAACATGTGGGTATATCAACCTGTCTATTACGTGGTTGTAACATTTTATTAGCAGATAAACAATGTAAGTCATTATTACACAATCTAGTGGTAAAACCAATGCTTACACGGTTAATAATTAACTTCTCGATCTAGAACTACATAGATTTAGATTTCAACATTAGGTATCTAACTTTATTAAAGATGCAACCAGCTGCGAAGGAAAACATACTTTTCTTATAAGTATTTACACTAGATTTTACTTGCTACTTCCTAAAAATCCCTATCAAATGAGTTAGATAATATCTATAATATGTGCATAATTTAAGCTAATAGGTGGGTACGTTCAGTTCAGCTACAAAGCTGTGATTGAGTGACTGATAAACGTACAATCTTTCACGTTTACCATATTACTAAGAACTACCTTCTCTTAAGTAATTTTTTAAACTTCATTATTTTAATAAGGTGTTCGTTATTACTGACATTGGAATATTGTAAAAAAAAACAGCAATTTGTCCTTGACTGTAAGTAAAGTAAAAGTATTAAACACGATGATAGAATGCTATAATTTAAAGTACTTTTCATTTATTTCAGAGGTTTTTTTTAAATGAAATAATATTTTGAACTCATGTCTTGTAAGTCTACTAAGTACTTATTTAGTGCTACTGTCCTATAAAATAAACGTGCTAAATCTCTGATTGAACCGTTTCAAATCAGTATTACACACCTTTCATTTTTTACTCGTTCAATATATTTGTACTTTTTTCTCCGGTTGTGACATAGTTTGCAGTAATTGAAGATTACGTGATATGCTCTAATAGAAACGGTCACTTTTTTTTGTTTGGACTTCTTTATTTTAGGCGGTGATCGGTCAATTGCACTCATTTTTTGTCTATTGATGACTTGAAACACATTGCCAAATAATTCCGACAGACAGAAATAAAAACTAAATTGACTTGTTTCAGATTCTACCACTGATACTATCTGCGATGGGGATAAAGGTTCCTGTAGACAACGTAGATTCGAGTGAACATACTGTAGCTGATACTGATCCAGAAGATAGCAACAATCAAACTCAGGATAAACCGATATATTATACTTCAGATGAGCCTGTGGATAGTTATCTCATCCCACCAGACCCGCATAAACCTGATGAAGTTTTGCTAGATTCCGTTGTGACCCCTGCAACTTACCTCCTGCCACCAGCAGAAAACAAGCAAAGCGACTATTACTATGCACCTGTAGAATCTGACGACCAGAGTGATTGGTATCCCATCGCTCAACAGCCTCCTGAGAATCAACAGATCCAACTTTTGCCACCAAGACAACAGAATCCTGTTATCCCTATTTTCCTTTCCAGTGGAAATCAGACAGAACCACTTAAAACTATTCATAACCCTAGAACAGGAAAAGTGCTTGGAGAACGTCCTATTGTACCTGTCCCATCAATTAAACTTGAGCCTCCCGCAGAAGATGCGCCGAATGATTATGTTATACAAGTTCCTTCTGAAGAGTTAGAGCTACCAGCAGAGGAAATAGATCACCCGTACTTGCCGATTCAGGTTAACCCCAAGCATGGTAACTACCAACCGATAGTTGCTCAAAGAAAACCGCCAAAATCGCATTTACGCAAATTTAAAAATCCAACAAAATTGTACCCAAAGAAGTTTAATGGCGAAGGTTTCAAACCTGTGCCCATTCCTATTGGACAGTTCGCCGATGATACTTTATTAGAGGTCCCTAGAGCTAAACCAGCAAAGTATTTCAAGCCTCTGCCAAGTACCGAAGATGCTATAGCACCGTTAGATGAGAAGAGAATATATCTTTTCGAGCAAGCTGAACAGAAACGAAAATTAAAGGATTCCGCAGAGGCCCAGGTACGATAGAACTGAAATCTTTTTACTAGCGTTGTTTATCTTTATTAGGCGAATTTCTAGTCTTAGACGTTAACGAGTCTGTCTTGTATATATAAATTGAATGATAGTTTACATATCCAGTTATTGTAGTCAAATTTCCTCACGATATTTCCTAGATACTTAACTACATATCCAACTTATACCTATTTGTGAATTACAACCAGCTTCTATCATGTTTAGGTACCTAGGTAGGTATTTGAAAAATGTACCTAAATATTACTCATAATTAAGAGTCTTACATAAATGTATTTTTATAGATATTTAAACATTTATTTATTGCAGGATCAACAGGAAATCTCATCAGATAAATATGTTGCGGTACCCCCTACGGAGCAAGACGCTTCGGAGACCTACGGATACCCTGGACGTATGTATCAATATAGCACGCAAACACAAGTGCATGTTAATTTCAGTATAATTACTTCTTTACGGCTTTAGGTATATAATATATACCTATAAGCTACCTACATAAGTTATATGAATCGGGTATACCGATTTTATTTATTTGATAGACTAACCTTTGCCTATAACTTTGCACAATAAGGCATTTACGTTAGGAAATTATTATCTTTCTGTAATAAAAATAAGAATATTGTTTTTAAGTTATCATTATGACTACTTAGTCATAATGATAACTAAAAACTTATTAATGTGTAATATTGCCTAAGCACAAACGATGGGCTATCCTTAATTGGTAAATTCTAATATGCCCGTTGTTATAACGTTTATTACCTACTTACGTACTGAATATAAATAATTTACAACCGGTTAATTTCATCCACGGAAATCTAACAACAATAGGTGCGGTTGTTACCTTTTGGCTTCAATAGGTGAATTATAATATACAATGGTTCAAATTGTTTTTCATTCCAAATTTCACTTTTGCGCGCAATTTCATTGCGACAGAGTAATAAGTATGTAACAAAGGACCATTCGAAAGCAATATCCAGTGAACAATTAATTCCAGAGCAGCACAGTCAAGCGAGCGATTGGGAATTCAATTATTCTGAAATTATCACCAGCAGTGTACTATGCAACTGACCGACTTAACAGAAATGCGACTTCTGGCGACAGTGAACTGTAGCGAGAATTTAACAATTAGACTATGCTATACTAGATTATAATAGGAATTCAACGTGTGATGATAGCTCTATCGTTATATCATATACTTACTTATAGAATATGTATGCGGGAAACGGGACTACAAAAAACATCGGAAGTCACGTAGAATTACATCGGGAGGGCTTTTTATTACAGTTCCTATTTGTAGTGTATGTAAATTACTTATACCTATACTTGTGTATTAACGTTACTGCATCTTACGTAATGACCAATATGTACTGTGTGTTGAAATAAGTAGGTACATTTAGCTTTTATGACCAGGGTTGCCACCTTTACCAAATAAAAATCGGGACGATTGGGCATCCATCAGAGACGTTCGGAGTTTAGTCCAATCAAAATATGACCCATGTGAGACAGTCTAAGGAAAATGAAAATTTATTTTGTGTTTTTATTTGTATTTATTTTATTTTATTTATTTTTCCATACGTATTTCTTGTTGTTACGAGCCGCTTTTAATAATTCTACTTACATCATTTTTGTATTTATTTATGAAGTCTGAACAAGACATGTGTATGTTCAAAGAAATTAGCAATTCTGTTTTTATCAAATCTACCGAGCAACGATTTCTGACATTAGACCATTTCATGGTCATTAGTGAAAATACGCGCTCAATATACGCATTTGAAGGAGGTATGTACATGCGGCGCGCGGTAGATGACGCGATGGCGCGTGACTGGGTTGAGTACCCGTGAATGAATTGATAGAGCCTATCGCATATTGTCAAAAATCGGGACAAAATCGATAGGCCGTCGGGACGCGGGACAATGTCTTCGAAATCGGGACTGTCCCGGCAAAATCGGGACGGGTGGCAACTCTGTTTATGACTGAGTCGATGGCGCATTTGGTAATGACCCTACCCTATGCGCCAAGAGTTGTGGGTTCGGTCCCCACCTAGGACAAATTCGTGTAATGAATACTTGTGTTTGTTCTGTGTCTGGGTGTTAACATCTAATATTCAAGTATGTATTTGTAATACCACTGTTGATTCTGATCTCCGTAACACAAGTGCTTAAGCTACTTATCTCGAAGTCAGATCAATGTATGTGATGCTGTCGGATGTTTATTTTTTTTATTTTTATTTATATACATAATTAGTTATCTCAACCTAAACTCTCAACAAGTTTCATCTGTAACGAGTTTGATAAAAATATAAATTTATGTATACAGGAAACGTGTACCCACCAACGTATCACGCGCCCCTGCCTTATAGAGGAGCGCCGGTGCCTATAAGAGTGGCACCAAACGCGGCGCCCGCGCCTAGGCCCGAGACCGCGCCCCAGCCCCAGGCGCCGCCTGCGCCTGACGACAGGACCGAGTTCCGCATGCACGGCATGAAGGGTCCGCACAGTTACCAATTTGGATATGACACGGGCAAAGGGTGAGTTGGAAGAAAATATGGTATAACTTTACTTTTAAACGGTGCTTAATGGAATTATTCCTTGGATTGACAACGATCCTTCGTATAAATCTACAGCAGTCTTTATAGATTTAGATAAAATTGGCACCCACACAAGGTGTTGTGACGATTATTATTAAATTGCTATAGTTTTTTTTGTATATCTCTATTATTGATTGTTAGTATTATTTACAATTACCTCTTTGTTATCTATCAAACGTAACAAACAACCTCCGACCTATTTTTATCTATACTATGGCATATGGCTGTGATTTAATCTTAGTTAAAAAGGGACTTATCTAGTAGAAAACTATAATGATTTTTCAAATTCATGACTAATAATTTTAGCCAAAAAGGGGCTGGAGTAAAAATACTGTTTCATGGGGAAAAAAAAGAATTATCATCCCATTGAATCCCTATAAATAGTCTTAAATTGCTCGTTTCCAGCAAAAACCGCCAATTCCGGTACGAGGAACGCGACAACGACGGGCTGGTTCGCGGTCACTATGGCTACATGGATAAGCACGGCAAGCTGCGTGTCGTCAACTACAGCGCTCACCCCGAACACGGCTTCCAAGCTCACCCCCAGGAGGAGGAGAACAAAGAATAAATCACAACCAATTCTACTTGACGTAATTCTATAAGAGATGCGAGTATCTAGTAAATCTGTATGAGAATCAGAAGCTGTGAGAATGAGAATCAGATCAATGATATTGGTAGAGATATGTAAAACGTTTACATTTCAACTGAAAAAATGGTTTTGACCCAATTATATTTTACTTCATTCATAGGTATATGTTATACACTCACATTTCAACCGAAAGCGTTCCAAAAGCAGCGGCATATTTGACAACATTGGTAAACAATAAAAAAATGGATAACATAATTTAAACACCGCACAAATAATCAGCTGGCGTCTATCACATCATACGTTAAATGAAAACAAATGTCGTATAACGACCCAAATTGGGACGTTTTCGAGTGTTCAGGTCGCGAGTGCGTATCACATATATGTTATTGCTTGCTTCCTTCAAGTCACAAGTACCAACGATTTGTGTTTTTGTTCAAACCTTCTGAAGTTAGTAGGAATTTCTAAAGATTCCTCTGAGACCATTAAAACATAGGAAATTGGTCCTTATATAGTAGGTATATTTGTTAATTCACCCGATATTTTTAGTATTACATTATATACATTGTGGTAAAAAATTAAAATATTGCAAGCAAGTATTAAAATAATTTCAATTTTATCAGTGTCTAAACACGGCATTTATATCAAATTCTAGACTTGGGTATAATTATGTTTAGGATTTCATATCTAGACCTAAGATCTAATTCCTAAGCATAGGTCTAAGATTTGATATGGATCACTAGATACACAATACACCAGATATCCGCAAGATAATTTATAAATTATTCCCCGCAGCTGACATTTAAAGAAAAGGCATTTGAATTGTTGATTTTTTATTTTAATTTATCTTCTGTACATATTTGTAGAATAGATTTTAAGACTGTTGTATATAGGAATACAATAACATAAATATAATTATTATGTGAACGTTTACGCCAAATAAGCAATTATTAATTTATTTTAGTTTTCTTCTGTATTCTATATTTGATTCAAAAAAGGTTTGGATTCGCTACCTACGGGTTTTAAGTTTAGTATTCATATCTAATTATTAGTAATTATTTCTTCTTTTTTTCCATATATGGTTATAACAAAGATTTATATACTAAAATTATATTAATATTTACTTTAGATTTAATTATAAGTGTCATATTAAGTTTGATAAGACAAACTAATTTATATTTATAGTTTCCTAATAAAACATTTTGTTATAAATAGCTCTTTTATTTAAAAATATTTAGTTCGGGTATAACAAATATACATATTTATCGCAACTATCACAATCTTTCTTAAGTTTATTTTTACATATAATAAAAATTATGCCACAATTTGGAAAATATGTTGTCTGAACATAATTGAGAATACTCACTATGGTTATTCGGAATAACATTATTATGAATAAATATGAGTTTTTGTTACCCTGGCTTAATAAAATAAACCTTTATTACATTGTATAAAGTCCCACACATGATAAACATAGAGTTATTTCTGAATGAATGAAGTTTATGCCTTATGAAAATGTAAGTAAGTAAACTTAGTAATTTTATTTTATGGGCGATATAATTATGCCTATATAGAACAAATAGTTCATGGTCTTTTAAAATAATATCAACATCTTCCTATTAGGTAATTTGTGTTCGATATTGTTTTTATCATTTAATTTTTAACAAAATAATATGTTTTAATTTAATTCTAGGTTCTTTGGTAGTGCCAAAATAAGTTTAAAGACTAACAAAGTCCATTTTTGTATAGTTTTCTATTATTTAAAATTGTTACCGGTGACCTCTATGAAGTTGCTTCCTTATCTTGGAAGAGGGGAGTTGTGTTCTTCTCTAAATGCTTCTCTATAACGTCCAAAAGGCTGGAGGCGCCGATACGGAACAGTTTCGGGGAGAGCCATTCGGGACCAAGCTCTGAGTATACCATCACCAGCCAGTTCACAGCATCTTTGGGACTTTTGATGCCTCCAGCTGGTTTGAGACCCACCTGAAAACGAGGAAAAATATTTAGTTACATATTTAGTATTAAACCCCATCTCCCTAGATAGGGTTTAATACATATGTAGTAATCATTACTATATAATATACTACATATCTAATATGTAGTAAAAGAAAGAAAAATATACATAATTAGGTTTTTGTTTTTGCTACCTAAATGACAATGTATGAGGCACTCATAATATTTTATCGAAGCTTGGAATCTTGGATACAGTTAAAATTTACTATGTAATTAGAAAATTATATGGATCTTTGTCTAGATTGTTTTTAAGAGTTTAGAATCTAAATTAATCTAATGAGTAAGGATCGTGCCATGTGGCGTTCAGTTCTCTCTGCCTACCCCGCCAGGAGAAGGGGCATGAAGTTTAGTTAGTTAGAATCTAAACTTCTATATTTATATCTATACTAAAATATAGAATCTTAACTTCTATATTTTATACTAGCTGTGCCAGCGGTGTCACCCGCGTTTATGGTTAATATTATAAGGACTATTTCCGTCATACATGATTTCTATGTAACTTTAACTATTAAGGCTGCACACGCGACGGAAGCTTAAAAAATTGAGTAACTTCTCCCGTTTTCCCAACATTTCCCTTCACTACTCTGCTCCTATTGATTGTAGCGTGATGAAAAGTATACTATAACCTGCCCAGGAGTATAAAGAATAATTGTACCAAGTTTCGTTAAAATCCGTCGAGTAGTTTTTGTTTCTATAAGAAACATACAGACAGACAGACAGACAGACACAAATTTTACTGATTGCATTTTTGGCATCAGTATCGATCACTAATCACCCCCTGATAGTTATTTTGAAAATATATTTCATGTACAGAATTGACCTCTACAGATTTATTATAATAAATAAGAATAGAAGTTTAGATACTTATATAAAAAATATACAAATCTGAAGAGTTTATTTGGTTGAATGCGCAAATCTCGGGTCCGATTGTGTCGAAGTCTGTATAACATTACGCTACAACACATTAACCATAAATGCGTGAGAAACGGCAGGCAAGCTAGTTTTAAAGTAACTGGATGGATTATAAGAGATTGATGCAGTTGTTCAATTTGCTTATAATAAATTCTATCTGGGCTTGTAGACACGTTAAGAGTATATTACGCAATAAGAATAACATTTTTGTGTAGGATTATAGATAGAATAATTAATAACCTTAATTCCTGTTGCTAGGTAGAAGTTACGTATAGCTCTGCACATGACTAAGCCCACAGGCATGGTTGCATTTACAGCTTCTTTCCCCGTAGAAGTCTTGATGAAGTCAGCTCCGGCATACATGGACAACATTGAAGCTTTGTATACCTGTAAAAGGAAATTAGAAAAGATGTTACAAAAGAAACTGATATAGCATACTTATTAACAAGATATTTGGTTATCATGACTGCATACAATTAGAAAAGTGTGGTCAGTTTGTCAATACTGATTTCCTGTATGGCACTTTCTAAGGCATTATACAATTTATTCTGTACATACCTCTAGAAAGTTAGGTAGTAAATAAACACCGTTAGGGACTTTTTAAACAAATTAAAAGAGGGTTTATACTAGAAGAAAGAGACTTGACAGAAAAACATGGGGTTGGGGATTACTATACTATAGCAAAGTAAAAGAGAAACCTAATATACTTTAACTTAGGTGCATTTTAAGTTTAACAACTTACATTTTCATATGATCCCAATTCACCAACTCCTAAAATGACTTTTAAATGAGCTTTTCTACACGCCAACTTCATTTCTCTCACTTCATTGTACATTTTGTCCCACTGTCCAGTTAAAACTAAGCTGCGGTCTAAAACTACATCAATCTCATTGGCACCAGCTTCAACAGCCATTTCAATTTCTTTTAGTCTTGTCAGAAGAGGATAAAGTCCCGATGGAAATCCTGTAGCGACTGCAAGAGAAAAAATTAAAAATAATTTATTAAATATTAAGTTTAGTGTAGTAGCTTAAGTGATTATATGTGATATATATGTTATGCAGAACACATATGCATGCGCAGGACTAGATGACAACATGCTGATGCAGAGAGACAAAAATATTATGCCCTTACCCGGTATGGCAATGTCTGCTGCTGCTAAATTATGCTATTTCCTAGACAATCTTCCATGCTGGTGAGGCCAGAATAAAACTCAATGATATTGACTCATGCATTGAACTTCAAATGTAGTAAAATACACTTACATATCATTGTCCTCCTAGCAAATTCATGGGGTCTTTTTAGACCTTACTTTAACATAATATCTAATTTTATAATAAAAACTTAAGGGTAAGTACCAGATGCAATTTGGATGCTGTCTTGCAGTCCCATTTTTTTTATTGTTTGATAAGCATCAGCCACTCTACTAGGATAGACACAAACAGCTGCTGTAGTAATCTTCGTTCCCAGTTTCAGTTTTGTTGTGACTTCATTTGAAAGTGGATTAGCGGCCTAAAAAAATAATCAACAAAAGTAATATGAATGTCTTTAAAATATAATTTTCTTATTCTAAATACAGGGTTTACTCAGTTATTGAAATATTATATCAGGCCAAATAAGAGATGGATGGATTGAGTGAAAGATGATATGAGTGAAATGGGAGTGGATAGCTTGATGACGGCTGACCGGGACGTATGGTAGAAGAAGACATGCTGCGCCGACCCCAGATGAACTGGGAGAAGGGCAGGAGGATGATGATATCAGACATTTCTTATATCACCCCATATTCCCCATATTCTTTTGACACTTTTTGACGTTCTCTAGATGTAATATAATACCATCTTATGCCAACTATAATGTTTTTTGTGTTGCAATGTAACAATGCAGTTTATAATTTGGGAAAAGGTCTTATGATTATGATTATCAATTTTTACCTTTACACAGAGCCTAACAACATTTGATCTAGTATCATCACCAGATAAAGTGGTCAAGTCAATCATAGACACGGCCCTCAGCAACCACAGATTGAAGTTCTGCGGGTTTGTGACTGGGTTTTCACTTAATATTACATCAATTTGTGAGTGCACACTATTTTTATCCACATGCACATTTTGTAAAACAGTTGGATCTGGAAATAGAAGAAAATAAAATAAGTTTAATAAGTACAATAGTAGGTGAAGTATGGCTTGAGATTACGGGGTTAGAGAGCGGGTTGGTCAGAGTTTCCTAGCTTCTGATAACAACAATGACATTATCTAGTAAAGTATAAATTACAAAATAAATTACTTACATACTTAAATTACATATAGATATTTATAGAGATAAATATTTTTCAACTTACCAAAATTTATTGAACCCACTTTGATCTCCATTGCTAGGCAATATTTATTTCTACTGGAAGTATTTTACGAAATTAAAGCGGCACGTTATCAGATTGATACGGACGGTGGCTTCTATGAAAGAATTTTAAATCGTCTATTATTGGCTGGAGATAAACAATTAGGTATTTCTCGAAACGTAAACAAATGAACAAAATATGTCATTGTCAATTCGAATTCAATTTTTGAATGAGCAATCATCAGCTGGATGTGTGATTCGCTACGAAAGCGGTCAAAAGCGCTTGAAGTGACATAGCGGGTGATTTGAAATAAATTATTGTTACTCTAGTAATATAGGCATTATACATTTTATTTCTAATTAAATTATAAACGGTCCAAAAGTTTCGTAATTTTTCATTAAAATCGAAAATGTTCAGGATTCAGATAGGTACAATAATTATTTTTCAAGCGTAAGTTAGTCTGCTTACCACTAGAGTGCGCCGTCGAAAGATTTTATTTGACATCATATCCGTACTATTGGGGTTTTAGCCGGTTCGAACTTCGATTCCGACACGGTCCTCTGCTTCCCCAAGAGATGATGGCGATTCGTGGGAGATTCCTCAATAAAAAAAAGGATTCCTTCAAAATGGAATCAGTGCCAAATCGTAAAAAAGTGATAATGACTGCCTACATGCTTTAATAAATTATTAATTAATTTACATTATATTTCTATCTAACTTTTTAAACTAGTAATTTATTTAGTGTCTGTGTAAGAAATTCGGGATTTAAAAAAGACTTCGCGTAGAGGCTGGAAATTTAAATATTGTAAAGCGTGCAGTATCCTCGTTTGAATAAATCTATTGGAAAGTGCAAACCTATGCCTCTATATGTAGCCGAGTCTATGTTGGAATAGGCAATCTACCCCCGAGGGCAAAAGTTCACTCAATCCCTGCCAGTGGCGGTAGACTGCATCGTTCTTTGTTTAGTCGCAGCATCCAGCTCCCGAAATGATGTCAGACACACGGTTAAAGTGCATTTTGCGATCAGTCAGTTAGAGCATTGTGTTACGGAAGCTAATAAGCCAGCATGATTTTGTTTAAACAATATAAGTTAGACTATGTTACTTATTTATAATAACCATGTATTACAGCCGATAGTAGGTACATCGTGTACCTATACCATTGCAGCCGTTATAATCGTTGAGTATTAACTAACTAACTAACTAAACTTCACGCCACTTCCCTAGCGGGGTAGGCAGAGTATTAAAATTATTGAGTATTAAATAGTTTAAAATAGTTTAGGCAGATAGTTAACTAAACAATTTATAAAAAAGTTGGTAGGTAATATTTATAATTCAATGTTTATTAATAGATAATTCAATGTTTAGGTATAGGTACGTTATTTCTTGCATTACATACATACATACATAACATCACGCCCAGATGGACAATTGTGAAAAAGTAGTGACAAGTGGTTAGATCGTCGCCTACACAATCACATAGGTACCCAAAATTCCATATATCAATAGTCGCCGTTTATGACATGCTAGGCAACAAACACAGTTGGCACATACCTACTTTTTAAGTCCCAGACCAACATGGGACTTCTTGCATTAGTTAGAAGTATAGTTTTGGTATAGTAAACCTTACGTACCTACATTTGACATATTCCTTTATTATAAACCTATAAATTTGTATGTGCAATTGTGCAGACACTTAAGGGTACGAAAAACGATAAAGAGTAGGCACCTTTTTATTAGAAGGTAGGTAAACTAATAAAATAGATCCCTGGGTATAGAAATATCACTTTAAAACGGCCGTCCGACATAATAAATGAATTACTTAACAAACTTTACATGAACGCGAAAAGCATGTGATTATATATCTAAACATAAAAAATCTAGGTTATAAAGTATACCTAACTTACGTGCAACTCTACTTTATAAAATATGATGGAGGTCGGAGATATCTAAGACCAAGCGGAAAGTCTCAGGAAACGCCACTTTTTATTTAAGAAGTAAAAAACAAGTCAATAGTTTTGTACTGTTCACGACAGCCCGCGGTTGCCTCAGTGCGGGCTCGTAAAAGCCTTGCATTTTTTAGTTTAAAACGGCAGTGGTTTTTATTGGTCGTTTAGCAGAGAATTGCGGTGGACGCAACGTTTGTAGAAATCAAACGTAGTAGCTTGGAGCTGATTAAACGCAAACAGCGGGGGACCGCAACGGCTTCCGGCTTCGATAACTAACGTACCGCTTCTTAGAAAACTTTCGTTTCAGTACCTTCAGGGTGGAAACCAATCAGGGGCTTGAACTAAGAATTCCATTTTTACATACATACATACAAACCATCTCGCCCGCAACCTTCTAAGGGGTAGGCAGAGCCCAAAGAGTAATAGGCTCCGTAAACCACATTTAGCCAAAAATATAATTGAGTTGATTAAGATGGAAAATTGTAGAAAAGTACCTACTGTCAAGTGGCTAGCTCATCGCATAATCACAAATCGAATACCAAGTATATTTACCTACCATTTCACCTATTAGGACCTTTAAAACCTTTATTTTAGGCATGATAATGTAATTAAGAAAATGGCCCGAATTTAAAGACGACGTCAGTATATTTACTTATACGTATTATGAAAAGGATCATGAATGTTGAAGAGGCGAGTGAGGTGTGTAAGGATCGTGCCATATGGCGTTCGGTTCTCTCTGCCTACCCCGCTAAGGAAGTGGAGTAAAGTTTAGTTAGTTAGTAATTGTACTCTGTTTACTTCCCTATATGCTACTTATGCTTCTTATATAGAGTAGGATTCTGGGTTAATAAAAATATACCTAGATGCAGCTGCGGGCATCTACCTCCGTATGAGCGGTATCTACCTCCGTAGCTACCTTAGATTTATAAACCTAAAATGCATTCTCGAGAAAGAGTAATATCCCATCGCTGCTATTTTATTGTTTGACTTTACTTGTACCGGGAGACCGGAATGGGCTATTTGGGGTAGGGTTGTCAGGTGTCCGGGCTCGAACCGGACATGTTTGTTTTCGTGTCCGGCCAAATATTTACGCGTCTGGTCTGTCCGATTTTGTCAATATGACGCAGTTGTACGCAGCGCCTGCAAGCTTGTCACTGCAAAGGATCGGCGAGCGACACGGTGCAACGATGATGTCTCTATGTCAGTGCTTCTCAAACTTTTTATGCTTAAAACTTTTCCCCCAGGAGTTATGATATTTATGATCAGTACCAATTTTCGTGGAACCCCCAGAAAGACTTCACGGAACCCCAGGGTTCCGCGGAACACACATTGAGTATAGCTGCTCTATGTAGTGCAAATACAATGTACCAAAAAACTCTTAACTAGATGTTGTTCTTCGTGCAAAGTAGTATTAAGTTATTAAGGTAGGTATTAATTATTAAAGTACAGTAAAGTAGTATTATTTATTAAGTAGGTATTAAGTTCGTTAATCATTAAAGCGTATTTTTTAACGCAACAACGAAGTTAACCGTCCAAAACGTAGAGTACCTACCTAATTTGTTTAAAGTGGTTGAGCCTTTCATGTGCTTATATAATTAAACGACTTTGGTTCCTGCCAACTTGCGTAATTGAAAAGAAATATGTCCAGCTTTTAGATGATAACGTCCGGTTTATTGCCATCCCGATTCGGCGTTTTTATTTCAAGTCCCGTCAACCCTAATTTGGGATACTACAACGGCATGAAGTCGAGTCATTTTCACCTTTCCTCACATATCGATCCGCTTTTTAACGTTTATTTATGGTGTTGTGTATACCAGCACGCATTCGGAGAATAGAGAGACGCTAATCAAAGAATAAATCTTTGTGCCCGGCAGGATTTATTGCGATCTGAGATTTGTTTCCCGCGCAGGACGACTGGCCCGCTATAAACATTTCAGCGGACCATTACAGTTGCTCCACGGAGAAAATGGCTTCTTAGTTTTTGCCTTAAAAGTTTTAAAGGTATTACTGTTGTTCCGTTGTTTCGCGGCGACACAGATTGAATAGGACTAGAGTTGGGGCCCCTTTATTTCGAGTTGGCCGCGTGTTCGTTTTCTGGCTATTGTTTCTTGGTTAACTTTTATTAGGTGGGTTAAGCGGTGTGCCCAGGATAGAGGCTGCATTTAGGCTTTAATAGAGTAGAGTTTTTCTAGTCGTCATTTTGTATTCGTAAATCCTTTATCATATTTATTAATTGATAGGGCTGAAATCATATTCATCTCGTTGTCGTAAAATCCATTATGTAACTTTAAATAATAACAGTGCACTGATCTTTGTTTTTATAACCAAGTAGGGATTCTATTGCGATGTGTCACATAAATCAAATTTGTATCAAATTGATATAGATAAAAAAGACGGAATAAAGTGACAAATTATTGCTTTAATCTAAATTGTAAACGCAAAATAATAATAGTCTTTATGTCTTTATCTAGAAAATAATAATGCTAACACTAATCTATTCCGTCGTTCAGTTCAAAGCTTAACTTACATATTTATGAGCTTTTACTGTCATTTATTACAAAGAAGTTCATAACTATGAGTAATCTCAATAAATAATGAAGCATTGACTTCCATGCTTACAATAACAAAACTAGGACGGTCGGGCTTGAATGGAGATATTTTTGGGGCCAATTATATCCGTCAGGACAAGACATACCCACCCGTGTTAAAGTGTTCCTAGTATATGTACCTACTAATTTACAGACTAGATTATAATTGGAACTGGACTAAAGCTGTTGTTTCATCGTACCTGGTTAGTGGTAATTATTTGAAACGATGACTCAGAATATATTGAGTAGACGAATAGATACTGTCTCCATTCAGAATATACTTATACCGTGCGCTGATACATCTAGCAGTCATAGGTAAAAGTCGAAAAGTTATAATTTGAAAAATTACAAACCCACTTATATGAAAATTGCAAATATCCTTTCAATCTGCTATTATGCAGGTCCACTCAAAATTTTATGCTGTTAAATTCGGCAGTCTGAGCATCAGTGAACATTTTTTTTTAAGGTTCCGTATGCAATGAGAACCAATGGAACCCCATTGCTGGCCATGAAAGTAAATGTCGCGTGTTCGAATCCCCCTAGAGCCAAATTATTCGTGTGATGAACATGGTTATTTGTATTCGAGTGTAAATAGATCGAGTTATGAGTAATAAGTATGTCTATTCGCTATCTAGTACCCGTACCACAAGCATACTCGCTAAGTTTAGAGCTAGGCATTGGTGTGTTAGTCTGATTTATTTATTTACGTATTAGTGTTAAATATTGTGAGAATGTTAAAGAACCCTTTGTGGCCGAATCCGGTTTGTTCTTGGCCGGTTTTTATAATGTACCTACATGTCGTTAGGTTATCGACCAAAATCCTTCCGAATAGTTATAAGTAGGTATTAAACGTTGTTTGAACATGTCATTGTCACTGGCAATGCCATAAATCAGTAAGGGCCCGACGGAATGGAAGTAAAACAAATAGTGCCTTGATTGTAATTAAATGGGATTTTAACGGTTGGTGGCATGGGCGTTTTTTCGTGTGTCCATGGTAGCTATACCTATTAGGGCAGTTATATTCAAACTTTTTTTATAGAGGCCACAAACACGTTTCAAACATGTTGTCGACGGCCGGAAGCAAAAAATATTTACGTCTAATTAAAAAGTAATTCAATAAAAAATGGTTTACAATAAATTTGTAACTTCAGATGGGGCAATAATGACCGGAGGGCCGCATGCGGCCCGCGGGTTGAGTATAGCTGTATGACGGTATCGAATTAAAAAAAAAAAAGAATAACTAGACTATTTTTATACATACTGGAATTTTGAGAATCTCTTGAAATTTTCATCCAGAATAGAAAAGGCACACCAAATAACTACTAGCTGGCCTTCTAGGGTTAGGATTTGTCCTAAACCCACGCAGTTATATTTGGTGGTACACTCACTGTATTGTCAAGCAAAAAGCTTCTGATCACATTAATAATTGTAAACTATACCTAAGTACCTACTTATCTCCGATTTTTGTTATTATTGTGACACAAAGTTGAGTTAGACTTATTATTCCCAAATGTCGCTTTTGGAGGGACATGCCGTTTAGTTTAATCTGTTTTAATACTTATGACTTGTCTGCTAGCACCATTACCGAGACGCCTAATAGGTACCACCGTGGGTACCACTTTATAAATCGCGACTGTAGTTTGGTAGGATGAATATGCATTCCTTTTTTCCTTTTTCTTTTTCTGGTTAGAAATCTATACCATCCATATTTTTACTTCAGTTTTTTTTCCATGTTCTGATATTTAGAGCAGTGCTGACCACGTTAGTAGAAATATTTTTATACCTACGTGTTTTATTATATTCAATTATAAGGTAATCTGTTCACTTAGCAATTCCACTACACGGAATTTAAGTTATCAACAAAGGTAAATCTCATTTTGAGAGCTTCGTTAATTCACCTACTTTTCCACTTGCATAATTAATTCCATTTAAAAACAATGTAACTCGCGAAACGGTAGTAAAAACAAACCTGAGTTATCACGATGGAATAAAGAGATGTAATTATACTGTGGCCGTCATTAAAATTCCTAAGTTACGTAAGGACGTTATTGTTTTAATGACGAACATAATTTTTTACTTTGTAGTGAAATTAGGTTGCTTTGCTTAGGAGATCGCATTAGTTGACGTAGGTAGTTAAAAGATCTCCCCCGCCGGGGTCCTCGGTTTGTCGTACCGGGGGGGCTTAGTAGGCCCTGACGTGGCAGGGCTGAAGCGAAGAGGGACCCCGAGGTGAGCCGCAACTGCACGACTTGCTACCGGGCAGTTGCGGCGGTCCGGCTGTAGACCCACTGCGGCCGGACCAGGGTTGCCGAGGAAGAGGAGGAGCTGAGTGTTGTCGTTGCTCGCCTCCCTATCCTCGGCAACCCGACAGGGGCGCGCTGGGTCGCGTCGTGGTGGGTCGCAGAGGGATTGAGCGTCTCGATGCTCTCCCTCTGCGACGACAGGGCTAGACCCTCAATCTGGGTCGCCGGGCGGAAGGCGGCCCCTTCGACGAGGCGCTCTCCGCGCACACTCCGGCACAGCGCGAGAGTGGGCCCACGACACCGGTCACGGGATGATCGGCGTCTGAATCCTGGGCGGAGTGGTTGAGACATGCTGGGTGGCTTGGCATGTCTCGACGCGCGCGCGTGTTCGGTGCTGTGCATCCGACGACAGTTGTCGTGGGCTGCACAGCATCGACCACCGCCGCGCGAGGTGGGCCGCGTAGCGCGGCACACGCATCACCGGAGGAGCTGTCGTATAGTCCCGACAGTGGGGATACAGGCTCCTCCGGGACTGCGCCGCTGGAGGCCACGTTGGGGTTTTAGTCGGGACCCCAAGGTAGGCCATGACTTGCCAGTGTTTTGCCATTCAGTCGCGGCACCGGCCGCAGACAAAGTTGCAGCTGGTGCCGCTTTCCCGCAGTTTTTCCCGCGCATACCTACAGGGCCTCGCCCTCAATTTGGGTCGCCGGGTGGAAGGCGGCCCCGCTGAAAAGGCGCTCTCCGCATGTCCCTCTGTCTTAGCAGAGGGCACAGCGTGAGAGTGGTCCCACGACGCCGGCCGCGAGGACAACCGGCGTCTGCAGGTGCCAATTTAGCCCTTTCGGGGCTAGATCTAGCCCTTTTTATGCATTTTCAGCCCTAAAAACAATGATAGCCCAACTTCTATCCCAAAAATCGTGTAACAAAACTCTACACTGTCACACAGGTCACAGTCTAAATATTGCCTAAGAAAATCGTGTGAATCGTTTCACAATGGAAATATAAACAAAGTAGTTAACAAATGGCAAAATCCGTATGATACCGTAAAATTTTTGGCACTATGTATCGTAGGAAATGATAATCCTTATTAAGAACTGTGCTCATTAGCATTTATAATGCTAGTATTGCCACACTCAAACGCAGATATTGAAAGAGTTTTCAGCACAATGAACGTAATTAAAAAAGAAGGATAAACTTTGACACACTAAATTCTTTATTACAAATACGATTTGGCCTTATAAAATTAAATCAAACTTGCTACACACATGATATCCCAAAAGATGTTTAAAAAAAAAATAGGATCAAAAGAAAAATATAAATTTATTTAGAACAAAAGGCTGCCCCAGATAAAGCAAATAAGGCTCAAACTCAACTTCGTCACCGCAAAATGAGAGATAAATCTTGTGTAGCGAAGAATCCTCTGATGGGGACTTGGACATATATGCAGTATATTAGGTTAGTTTGATTTTTATAATTTTTGATTACGTATTGGAACTAATATATTTAATAAGTAAACAATAGTTAGCAAAACTTACTTCTTTTATTTGTTTTTAGCAATTTAGCCCTATTTTAAATTTATTGGGCAAATCTAGCCCTTTTCAAAACTCTGTTTAGCCCGAAAATTTGACACCGAGTTGGCAACACGGCTGACTCCTGGGCGGAGTTGGTTAAGACATGCTGGGTGGCCCTCTGAGTACTGAAACTAATGGAGATGGCATAACTACGAAAAAGTGAAGCCCAGTTTGAATGAGAAATAAATATGGCGCCTTTGCGTAGTGTCATTCCACTTTACTTATTTACATACTTTATGTCTCTGAACAATTTATTTATGACGATGTTTCTGAATGTTACAAGTTAGATTAGGTTTTAATCACAAATTTTATCGATATTGGCACAATACACTGCAAATTCCACTGACATTGACAACTTAAAGCGAGAAACCAAAATGGTAAGCCGGCTTCACTTAGGTATTTCTATGACGTCACTTGATGATGTTACCGAAAATAGTTAAGTCAAATATGTTGTTATATTTTTTACGTGCAGTATTGTAGACTTGTTTAAAAGAGATAGTTTATGAATACAATATCGATATTAATCATATTTGTATAGCAGATTGTTCGTATAGAACATTAAGTCGTCTCCATAGGTTTCTGTACTCAGAGGGGTGGCCTAGCACATCTCGACGTGCATAACCTGTTGTACCTATAAGTCTTCGCATTATTTTATCTACTACCGGTTAAAAATTAAGTAAGTATATGAAAATAAATATTAGTATAAAACAAACGTATGATTATTCACTTGCAATGAATTTCAATGGTCTCTGGTTAGAGACCGTTGAGATTCATATTGTCAATTGGTCAATTGGAAGGGAAACGAGCCCGTGATTACATTAACCAACCGGTTAATGTATCAGAGCTCGTTTCCCTCCCCGCACATTGTCTAATGTAGCTTTATTATCATATTGCCCAATGGTCACGTAGTCATATTCATAATGACTAGACAATGTAATAAATAATGCAGTTTAAATAATAATTCATCAGTTTGACTGATATGCTTAGCCATTATTTATAATGCCCGGGCATTATGTATAATGCCCTCATTAATCACTTTGTCCATAACATATATAACAGATATACATATTTATACATTCTCATGGAAATAAACAGGGATAATAAGATATAAGGTTTCCAAAATTTAAGGTAACTTAATTCTGATGCGCCATTTTAGGATACCATTTAATAAGCCACGTTATGGTTTATTGTAACAATATTCGACAAAAGCATTAATTTTAATTTCCAAAATTCATTCGTATCCGAAATTTGTGTTATTGTATTTTCTACCAATCTAACTATATTTTTCTACAAAATGGTTAGGCTTGTTGTTTTATCTTTGAGTGGGTGGGTATGATAAATAGTTTACAGTATTGAGTTAATCTCAAATGGGGGACAATTAGGGGTGGTTCGCCGAAACAACCTTAATCAGACGTTCTGCTGATAGGGTAAAGGGCTTTTCAAAGAAATTTAATTATCACTAATGAAGGCAAGTACATGAAATGAGCCTCGGGAAGCGATGTACGACTTTGAGCAATCAACGAGTCTTTTCAACTTGACTTGACTAAATCCTCCACTATAGTAAAACAAAGTAATGACTCTAAGAGGAACACTAGAGCACTACCTACTTACTTAATTACAAATTTCAAACCACTGCTCATTAAAGTACGTTTGCTTTTTAATAAATTACCTTTTCATCGACAGCGCTTTGCATTCGCAGGTACGCTATCGTTTTCGTTTGAAGTAAGTTCATAATTTACGCTGCAATGTTTTCGGATACCGCTTAAACTTATCATCCTGAATTTCTCTCTTTTGCGTCTTCATCTTTATAATATTACTAAAATAAATACATACATAACATCACGCCCATAATCCCCGAAGAGGTAGGCAGAGTCAAAGGGGCAGCATGCCCCTTCAACCACATTCAGCCAAAAACAAAGTCGGGCTGGGTTTGATGGAAAATTGTGAAAAAGCAGATAAATATTTAAATAAATATTTGGTTATAATGACAAAACGTCTATCAAGCGCATTGAATCGTGTTCTTATTTCTGTTCAAAATATCTACCTTCATACAATATAAACCAAGTTATCTTCGCGCCTAAACACCTGTAAATTTTCTACATATTATTGTAGAAAATATACAGGTATTTTCTTTTTTTCTTTTTCTGTACATACATAAGTACAGATTTAAGATATACGGGACAACCTACATGGATAGACCTTTGAATTGACGCGGCGTTTGCGTAAATCATCAGCCCATCTTAAATGATTCATAAATCTGACAGGGTTTTTGTTACACGCTGTATTTCGTAGTAAATGTGTAGTCCAAAAGATATACTACGGTAAAGAGAATTTTCATGTTGCAAACGTGACTAATAAAAGGGGTGAGTCGGTGCCCTATAAATCGTGGAACCTCTGGAGTTGAGATTTATATTTCTATTAGCTTTGGCCCGTGGCTTCACTCGCTATAGACGAAGCTCGCAGAGCATTCATTTGTGTGACAGTGAAAAATTCCTGCGTAATTCATTTGGTCGATGTGAAACACCCGAAATTATTTTGGGTTGTACAAGACAATTTATGTTCTAATTTCATGTATTGCCGTAGGTCATTGTCACTTTTAATTGTTTTTTCACTCAGTTGTTGTTATTAAATTGTGGGTTGATACGGGATGCTCTCGTTAAATAATTTGTTTTGGGTTTTTGAGTACTACAGCTATAATTTTTGAGTGTTTAACCTTTTACCGATCAAACTTTTGTCTTTTTAACCGACTTCAAAAAAAGGAGGAGGTTCTCAATTCGACTGAATGTTTTTTTTTTTATATTTACTTTGTTGCTTATTTGTATATCTAATAACGCCAACGGAATGTAAGTACACATTACTGCTAACACTCATCTATTTATGACTATCTAAGGATTTACCACTGTATGATCCTTATTATGTACAATATAGAACTACCTATGTGTATTATTGTTGAATAATTAAAGAAAAATTTATGGCGTTCTTGTAGATATCAGATTTTTCTGCATTGTATTTATTGCTAAGTATTGTAGTTTAGATTGTTATAGCCTAGATCGACGAAACATCTAGAGATACTTACTCGGTTTCGGTCCTGCACTCTTCGTTCGTTCAACATGGAATTTGGCTATGCCAATATGACTGTCATATCCATCCGTTAACAAATATTTGTCTGAATAGGTAAGCAAATTCTAAAGGACGAGGCAGACTAATGTATTGCCGAGTTACTGTAGTTAGTTATATAGGCAGAAGTTAGCTCAGACTACGTAATGGAAGTACAACGCTGCATACTAATACCCCAACTGTCACAGTTATTATTGATCAGCAAATGATCACTGCGGCACGTTGCGCCACAGTATAGAGAGATAAGTTTGTTAGACATAGGGAGTACCATATTGGCTGGGGTCTCAAAAAGAATTCATCAACTGTGTTCTTTGCCGAGCATATCGTAAAAGGCGACAAATATGTAGTGTGTATTGGTATTGTGACTCCACAGTCACTCGTTTGCCTCCACTGTGAATGTGGAGTGGAGTGGAGGCAATCGAGCTAGTGACTTGTCAACAAACTCAATTTTATTTTTGGCTAAATGTGGTTGGAAGAGGTTTTGCTTATTGGACTCTGTCTACCCCTTCGAAGATTGCGGGTGTCCATCTGCAATCTTCGATGGTGTGAATCTTATATGATGTACTAGCTGTGCCAGCGGTGTCACCCGCGTTTATGGTTAATATTATAAAGACTATTTCCGTCATACATGATTTCTATGTAACTTAACCATTAAGGCTGCACACGCGACGGAAGCTTAAAAAATAGAGTAACTTCTCCCGTTTTCCCAACATTTCCCTTCACTACTCTGCTCCTATTGATTGTAGCGTGATGAAAAGTATACTATAACCTGCCCAGGAGTATGAAGAATAATTGTATCAAGTTTTGTGAAAAACCGTCGAGTAGTTTTTGTTTCTATAAGGAACATACAGACAGACAGACAGACAGACAGACAAAAATTTTACTGATTGCATTTTTGGCATCAGTATCGATCACTAATCACCCCCTGATAGTTATTTTGAAAATATATTTCATGTACAGAATTGACCTCTCTACAGATTTGTTTGTCGTAATAGAGATGATGCCATATTATTAAAGTAACTGCAAACAGGTATTATTCCCTTTATATATTTTTTATTTTTCTATATAAAACTCAGGCAGAACTTAGATCAAACTATACTACATCTAGGCTCAGCGTACTATTCTACAAATAAAATTGTAATTATGTATGTGTAATTTGTAGACACGGAACAAATATTAAGTGGAAGTGTTAAGTAAGCGCGCCAGTGAAGCCACAATCCTGCGTTGTAACGTAAAATTACGCGTAGACTGCTTGGGGTCTAAATGTACACCTTATTACTGCTGGTGTAAGAGTTATAATTGTTCCAATAAAAATACGACGCCATCTATTGACGAAAAAAAAAATCTTAACATTTGAACTTAAATTACGAAAGGTCTTAACTACTTTTCTAATAAATTAAACCGTTGTTCAGAAGATTAAGGTACCCATGTGTGTATTACTAATAAGATATTATAAGCTGTTTTTAAGCTAAAATAAGAATGCCTAAATCCAGCTCATTGTTTATCTGTTGTGTAGTATGTAATTAGTGGCGTATTTGTGTGGGTTTTGTCTTCATTGGTTCTCATACTAATTTTTTGACATGCCACTTCTACTAGTTATTCTGTTCTGGGTTTGTAGATAAAGTAGAAATGCTTCGCTGCTTTTTATTACACTGTTGACGTCTATATTTATGAATATATTATTATTATATCAGTATATGTATTATTGAATTTGGGTAATGTGTCCCAAAATTATATCATCATCATTTTAAAGAGAACGAGCAGAGATTATAATTAATTATATAATTGACATCATCTGTCTTAATTACGCCTAGATACGTAATAGTAGCTAAACTAGTTTTATATATGCGAAAAACAGTTGTAAAGGTATTAATTATAGTACCTTTAACATAAAATACGAATAAATATCCGACTGCTAGGAACGAATGGTAACATTTTCGTATCATAAATAATACGTTGACTTTTAACTTTGAGGGCCGCACTCAGTGGTGAGCATTTAATTAGATATTTAAATTTACAAGACAGGAAGGGTAAAGGTAGTGTCGGTTACACAAATGCAAGGGGAGGGGAGATAATATGTTACATACATTCTGCTAGTTCTCTTAATGTGTTTTAGGGATGCGCGTAAACGTCAAATTAATCTTAAAGGAATAAGGGTAAGGACAGACAACAAATAAAAAATCACGACCATAAACTGTGAACCGCAGAGTCCAAAGAGCGATAAGCTGCATATACCACATTTAGCCAAAAATAAAATTGAGCTGAGTTAGAAGGAAAATTTTAAAACGATTACAAGTTGCTAACTCGTTGCCTACATAAGCACAAACCCAACGTTCGGTACACTCTTGTTTTTTATTTAAGTAATCTTCCACTTTAAAATAACTAAATTTTTGGCTGAATTTGGTTTACGATGCTTATCGCTCTTTAAACTCTGCCTACCCCTTCGGGGGTTACGGGCGTGATGGTATAATTGATTGGAAATAAATTTTATTATTTGGTGGGTTATATTTTTCTCTTTTAGATTTGTTTCATATTTACATTTTAAAGTTATATACAGTATTATGTCATATATTTTAAATGAATGAGGCACTGTGGTAGCCTAATACATACATTCATACATACATAAAATCACGCCCATAATCCCCGAAGGGGTTGGCAGAGTCAAAGAGGCAGCAGGCCCCTTTAACCACATTCAGCCAAAAATAAAACTGGGTTAGATGGAAAATTGTGAAAAAGTAGTTGTGACAAGTGACAAGTGGCTAGCTCGTCGACTACACAATCACATACCTAAAACCCGATATTCCATTAGTCGCCTTTTTACGACATGCTAGGCAAGAACCACAGATGGCACATTCTTTTTAAGTCCCAGACCAACATGGGAAAATTAGCTGCATCAGACGTAAAATTGTGAAAAAGTAGTGACAAGTAGCTAGCTTGTCGCCTGCACAATCACAAACCCAAAATCCCATATACCATTAATCGCCTTTTACGACATGATAAACAAGAACCACAGTTGGCACATTCTTTTTAAGTCCCAGACCAACATGGAACAAAATGTGGTAAATGTCTGTGGTAGCTTATTGGATATATTTATTACTAAATGTAAGAGACAAATCAAAAAGTCCGATTCAAAGTTAATAGACAGGTACGTGTAGGGCGGGCGTTCAATAATTGCACGTCAGCGCGGCGTATGTACGTATCGTGAAGTAAACAAATGAGATGCGACGTCACTGCGCCGTCTGAACTGCACCCTGAAATATTTGTTATATATAACCGAGTAGGTATGTCTTTTTAGTCAATGAAGCACTGTGGTTGCTTATTGGATATTTTTATGTTTAAATGTAAGGTAAAAAGTCCGATTCATCGTTCGGCGGCGTCGGCGTTCAATAATTGCACGTCAGCGCGGCGTCAAGTGAAGTAAACAAATGAGATGCGATGTGACGTCACTGCAGCGTCTGAGCTGCGCCCTGATATATTTAAGCCGCAAACAAAACATTATTCTTGTGTGGTTGGGATATTTAGAATTTCGAAACACGTCAAAGATAGTAATATTATCCTGAAAAAAAAAATAGAAGCTTTTCCTATTCAAAATACGAGGCACTATGAATTTTAAGACTTTACCGTTTTCGTGAGAGAGATGGATATATTTGTTTAAAACTGTTATATCTCGCTGGTCTTTTGATGAATCTTGGTTCTGTTTTCACTCTTAGTATATATTTTTATTACATATTTTCCGATTAATGCGTTAAATGACTTCAATAATTTCATGCATATTCCCTATTATTATAATAATACAAATGTAATCTTAGCTTGTAACATAAAATTTGACTGGCCCGTTGGTCGTGTGGTCAGAGACCCTGGCCACGAAACTAAGGGTCGCGGATTCGAATCCCGGCATTTTTATTCGAGTCATGGATGTTTATTTAAGTATGTCTATTCGTTCACCTAATATCCATAGTACAAGCTTATAAGCCTAGTTTGGGGCTAGGGAATTGGTGTGTCAGTCTGGAGAATGTATTTATTATTATTAATTCAATAATCCTTTAAGCAAGAATTTTTTTTCATAAATCTACATGTAAAATTATCAAACAATTTTTATTTCGTAGTTTATTACGATCAGCGTAAAAAAAATGTCAACGACAAAGTGAAAAAGTGGAATAGGTTTATATTAGAATAGTATTTGTAAAATAATAAAATAGTCTGCAAAAAAGCTGTAAGTCCCGACATGGACATGAAATTGTCAATGGAAATCATAAATAGGATAATAGGACTGATGCTATTTGGAACTAAAACCCAATTGTGTCACAGAAATAAAAACGGACCTAAAAAGCGTCGTGCTTTTCAATTCAAAAATATTGCAATGACCGGATTTCTAAAGGGCAACAATATTAAGGTATCTATTGTAAAAAGAAGGATGGTTCATTTTCATATCCGTTTCATTCAAGGAAGTTCCCTTATATTTTTTCTTGCAGCGGAGATCGACCTTAAGGGCGTAACCACAAAATGGACCCTTACAAAATAATAATAATCGTCCTCAGATTCAAAAAGAGCATTATCACCGAACGGAGTAACGAGTTGGTCTGAATTACCGAGACGCAGCTAAATTACCAGGAACGGGGACTGACTTTAATTCCACTTCCGCTAATGGATTCATTCACTTTTCAACAATTCAGTGTCCACTTTCTTACTGAAGAGATTTAAAAAGGGACGTTTTGTTTCTGACACTTAATCAGGCCCGCAATTGTTACGTTGATTATGATTGTGGTTCAAGAAATTCAGCGCTCATCCCTCCCTAATAACGCCCCAGGCATTTGGGGGTTGAGGAAGTGTTTTGTAATACAAAATTGAGATTTTATAGGCGATTTGTTCAGAGCCCTCCGATCAATTGGATAATTGGATTTGAATTTGACCTTTTCTTTTGGATAAGTAGAGGTACTCTTTAGGTAAAGTAATACGTTTTATACTGGCTATGTCGGATCGACATTGGAGATAGCTTAGGTTCGGAATGGGAATCGCAAATATTTTATGATTTGTGTCATCATCGTAACCTTGACAAAATGGTACGCATCTTTTTCCATGACAATGAAAACAAGACATAAAATATTCGTGCTTGATTTATAGATCTTACAGATATATCTTATCGTGAAGAGACTGGACTACTCCAATAAAATACACTTTGTGTTAGTTTTTTCGTAATATTGCTTAGTAGCTTTTAACTTAATTTTTTTTTTATTGTATAACTTAACCAAATCGTCATCAAGAAGATACATGAAATCTGAAGAAAACCTTTACCGAGAGCAGGCTATTTTTGTAAAATTATAAAGGCGAAAGCCTATGCTACTTTTCCACATCTTAACCAACCAACGCATCAAACTAACATTCTTTTAAAATAAGAGATTAGATACATGCTGGACGGGGCCCGCTTAGACCATGTTCCAGGATTTAGCGAGTCTGGTAAGCGTCGAATTGAAGCGACTGCCGATTTGACTGCCCTCGTAACCCCCTAAGATAGGGGAACTAGACAATTTTCTGATCATGGTTACAAATCCAAAGTTGTTTGGATCAGGTTTCATCACGATATTTTCCCTCACCGCCAAACCAGTGGTATTAATACATGCATAGATTTGAAAAATCCGGAGGTACGTGCTCGGGTTGGAACACTCCTCGGTTATGAGGCGCGTGTCCTTACCTTTGAGCTACCACCGCTCACTGCAAATTGTATTGCTAATATGCATGGTATTGACAGATTATTATCTAACGGGGAGATGCTGAGCGTAGCGGCACACAACATCTGTTAAATTTAATTACAACTGATGATTATGTATTACTTGCTTCCTTTGTTTGATAGGGATTACACTATAATAATTTAACTATCGACGCATATATAATTATTACAAGGTGATATCGTGGTTATTGATAAAAGTATACCTTTTTGTGTATAGTAACAAACAACATATGTTATACATGGATTAGCTATAAATTATTTTGTTACGACAATGAGAAAGTCTTTAAAAATGTACTTACTTAATTTTAACATAGTCTAAAACAATGTCGCCTCTTCTGTCTGTTCGTTTAGATCTTATGAACAACGCAAGGGATATTGATGCGGTTTTCACCAATAGATAGAGTGATTCAAGAGTAAGGTTTATTATGTATAATTTTATATTGTTTTATGCTCACCATGCGAAGCTGGAGCGGGTTGCTAGTTTGAAATAAAACCTTTTTAGAAGATCCTAGCAGTGTTATCCAATTCACCATAGAGCTAATGGCAAGAAGCCGTACTTAGATTTGAAAATCCAGAGGCACATTATCAGATTCGAACAAACACCCTACGCTCTCTCATATCTAGATCTTACTTGTAAATAGCTTATATAACCACGAAACTTCTGATATAAATAGCCTGAATACATTTAACTTCGCATATCCTTACGGGATAACAAGTAAATGTACAGATTCTTTGATTTTTAATTAGATCCGTGCAATTTACAGTCAGTTACTTTATGAAATCCAATCTGTTGTAACAGGTAGTGGTGGGGGCGGGGGAGCGGTCTCCCAGAAACCACCAAATGTTTTCACATACGTTTACAATTTCACACTCGGGTGCGTCTCTTAATTAACTCGTTCAGCGTATTTAAATGAGTTACGTACGTGTACACATATCAGCCGCAATTTGAAACTTATATCGTCTTTGACCTAATATCGTTAAATTGCTGTTTACAGACATTACGGATATAACTTCGGCGTCAGTAGAGGGTCCTTGTTTCGTGTTTGCGAAATAAGGATCAGTCGGTCATTCATGTGGATTATAAATCCGTTGCAGACATATTAAACTGCACTAACTAAACAAAAAAATGATAACAAGTAAAATAGGTACTCTACATATTATAATTAGGTATAAATATATATAAAAATGAATTGCTGTTCGTTAGTCTTGTTAAAACTGGAGAACGTCTGGACCGATTTGGCTAATTTAGATGTTAAAATATTTGTATTCTTCCAGGGAAGGTTTGTACAGTAAGAAAATAGTGCGAAGAAAATAATAGAAGAAAATCCGAGAACGGTGCATTATAAAGTGCGCCGGGAAAGCTAGTTATAAATATAATATAATATTATATTTTTATAATATAATATTTTTGTAAGACTTCCTTAACCGCATTTGAATAAAAATCCAGAATCGGAAGTTGCTTGGAATACCTTATAAAAATTACGATATAAACGAATATTATGGCAGTTACGTTTAATTTACTTTCCAGTTTGGTATATGACAACAATATATATATGGTTGAACAAATAACATTGAAGGACGGGATTGTAATGTTACAATCTTCTTCATTAACTATTCCAGCTGATTATATGAATTAAAGAGTAAAATTGCGGAACTTTTGATCATATGTTCCTAAAGAACCTATATATGTTATAGATAGAAGGCTAATGTAGCGAATGAATCTCGTACTTATATAAAATTTTTCCTTATGCCATTTAGTACTATTGATATTCATAAAACTGGAAGCATATCTTTATCAACCTAAAACATTACATATCAAATAAAAAACTTAGCAATGAATATTGTCGATGTTTTATTTAATATCAAGTCATATACTTACTTAAAGAAAAAAGAAAGTTTTTTTACATTAAGCAATTCAATAGTTCCAGAGTTTTCACCCAACGTATACAAACGAAGGAACACAATTTTACCTCTTATAGCACAAGTGAAGATAGTCTCATGAAATCAAGTCAAAAAGTTGGTTTCAAGTATACATGTGTGTATGCTTCGACATCGGCAAGTTATGTCGTTTCTAACCTAAAATCCACGGTCCGAACTTGTTTACACACAGAAAGTTCGCCCTCCGGCGTGAGACCTTGTCGGATCTAATTGAGAACAGGGTTTAACTGGGCACAAAAACGAACCGAGTCCTTGACTCGTGGAGTTGTCTACTGCAGACACCGAGTGTATTATGGGGAGCCGTCTTAGATATTTATCGGTGAATTTAGCGTTGCTCCTCCGATTCGGCTGTTTTTGCAAAGTGGATTCAGGATGTGCTTTACAGTTATGCTGGCAAAGTTACAAGAAGTTGTGTTACGTGTTTCTGACGTGGCTTATTTAACGATTGCCTTAGCATCAGGGATGCTCCACTTGTGCTTATGACACTCTAGATGTAAGTGTTATATTTTTGTCACCTATTTGTAGGTCACTGATACAGATTTATGAATTATGTTAAAGGATGGAGAGAACTTACGTTTTGCGATTCTATGCTGATAGTACTATCAATATTGACGAAATACATACATACATATGAGTACATATCATCACGCCCGTAATCTTCGAAGGGGTAGGGCAGCCTGCACCAACCCAACCACATTCGGCCCAAAAATTTACGAAATGGAGAGCATATTTTTTATAAAACGATAAAGATTGAACAGAATTGAAGCAAATGAAAATATATTTCTAATAAGTATCTACTTACTACGACCGAAGGAGTAGGAGTAATGAGCGTACAGGTAACATATTATACGTTTGAGTTTCAGCTATAACGGATTAACGACCCCTAAAATAACCCCCCGAGATATCTCAGTTTCACACTTGGCCGGATCCATAAAGAGTTACAAGTTATAGGACGGCAACCTACGTGACTTTAAAAGACCAGAAGTTCCCTGTACTTTACATTAACTTTCGGTTAACGCGGGTCTAATTAAGGAAGTTTCGCGCGAGTTTGCTAATATTATAAATGAAGAGGAAAGAAGCTAAATTCTCGCTTTTGACTGTAATGACATTTCTTCCTACATTTGGAATTTCCAATTGTTTGCAATGTTTGCATGAGTAGAGAACTTTCTTAGGAAACACTTCGGATGTAATTAAAACGTCATTTGTTTCATTTAAGCTTCATACTAAAAGCTTTTACGGATACAATGATTGTTTGTTTTCGTTTCAGATATTTGTCTCAGTTTAAAATGTTCTTTGGTAGAAGTAGATTTCGGTTCATATGGATTTTATTCATACTACATAGTTTATTCCACATCAGTAAAAATAAGTTAAAAGCTTCAAATTTCAAAAACACCTACGCGTAATCGTGAAAAGGTTAAAAATTGCAGCTTTATTTGAAACGCAAGTCGTCAACAAACGAACCAAATATTTACCCGCAGTATTCTTAAGAAAAGAATTTATCAAATTAAAATTCTCAAAACATTTCACATAAAAGTACAGAAAGCATAGCGAATTCATTCATTGTGGCATTTTTATTACGTAATAAGACGGAATTCAGATGGATAATCTCAGGCCGTAAACGAGCTCGGGAACATGAGAGGCATGTTTAATATGACTTATCCATAAAAATGCCATATGGGGTGCCATTGTGGTTGTACGTACTAAATTAGTGGGGAAGTACTTAAGTCGAGTAAAAATTTGTCATTAAATTAGGAATTAAGGTAGTTATTTTTGAGCTTTTACTTTAATTACTATAAAGAGTATTGTTTTGAAACAGACCATCGGGGTTTGAAATAGAAATCTATTAAATAATATCTGAAAACTGATTTTCACCTATTTATGTGGAAACTCAACATGTCTCGTCTCTCAGAAATCTACATATTCAAACATCATGGTGTTCACTCGTGTCATCATCGAAACATCGATTATGTTTCGACGACACGAAATAAAAAAAACTTGCTTGTTTGTATTGTTTTCATAGCTCTGGATATTTTAGATTTCATTAATTAAAGGCCACTTCTAATTTGAAACATCTATTAAGAAACGCAAACACAGTCGAAACTGTTCATACAAAGCTTTGATTCGATACCAATCCCCTGCAGTCGATTAAAAAACCCGGGCAATCTCAATAATTGAATTTCTTTAGTCGAGCAGCGTTCCCGAGAACATGATTTTACATAAAACGTTGTTTGGAGTCTTAGTAGGAAACTGGGAGAGCTGGCAACTACTGGAGTGGCGAGTTCCCGAACTTAACCATTACATACGGCGCCGACAGCGTCGACACCTGCGCTGCGGTGAGTCGCTAACGACTGCAGTATCTCAATATGTGCTAATTATTCTGCACGTGTAATGAATACCAAGTGGATATTTGCATTCTGCAATATTCCCCGTTAGTGCGACAGTCGGTGAATGACATGTGATAGCGAATAGCGACTTCAATGCATGATTGAAGTTGGTACGCAGTTGTGTCGGAAACATGACCTATTTAGGTGCCTGTAGTAGTTTCCAGGTACTCGCAATAGTTTCCAGAAATTTAAATTATATAGAAACGTAAATATAGTATTTACACAATTCTCACATAAATGTATGACACGCAATGAATAAGTAATTGGGATGGAGTGAGACCTGATAATTTTGTTTAAACAGGCAATTGGGTTTCTAAACTATGTTGACACTTTTGCGAAGTAATGTTTAAATGGTGCTTATCTAATTTATCACAACGTTTCTCTTATAGGTATGTATGTATATGTAGGTATGTATGTATATGTAAAATTATGCATGTATACTAGTTTATATACTTACATGTAAACTCAAACCTAGCTTTATTAAGCAGTACCTAAATAACCATATTTTTCTGATTAAATAAAGGCTTTTTGGTCCAAATGATATAAAAGTAAAAAATTTCATTGAATACAATGAAAGAATTGAAAATATAGGTATATGTATGTATGCATACCTGCAGTAGTTCTTTACGACAAGTCTTTGCTTTCTCGTGAAGCTAAGTTTGAAGTGAGTCCTTTAAGTCAAGTTTTTGTGATTCCAAGCGCTTGTTTCCATTGCAGTTTCAATATTTATATATAATTTTTCAATTTATCTCATGTTGGTCTAGGACTTTAAAAGAATGTGCCAACTGTGTTTCTTGCCTAGCATGTCGTAAAAGGCGACTAAAGGTATATGAGGTTTTGGGTATGTTCCTCAAAACAAAATAAGGATATTTTACGTATTAAATAAATACATGGAAAACGTCTTGTCTACTACAAGTGAGGAATGAAAAATACACGATTTCATATTAATGTTTCGCCCACTATTTAGGACTTCCATGAAACGATCCAAATAACTGACGTGATGATGACAATACCAAACATAAAATATTTGCCAATTGTCACCGTGGTGTCCACGAATAAAGTTAAAATTCAAAACGGGGGAATGGAAACAAATACATCTTGAAAACATTAGTTATGGCCGAGACGTAGAACGCAGAGTTCAACGGTCGTCGACAAACGGTCGATTGGAGTTTGAGAGTTGCTCATTCAGCAGCCGTAAAAGCGTTACTCGTTCATTCGTTAACTATGCAAAACGTCAACTAAACAGTAAAATTTTATATCAAACACAGATAGGTACTCTAAAGAATTAGAGCCAGTTAAATTTTAATGCGAGCTGTCTGCATTTTTAAAGGCTAATTGCACTTTTTAACGCGCGAATGGTATCAAAATGGAAGTGATATAGAGATCCCCCGGAAATATAATATTAAATTAGGAAAATGTCTTAATTGTGTAAGAACAAATTGGAAAGAAAATATGCATGAATACCTACCGGTAAAACAGAAATCGGTCACTTTTTCAGTTACAGTATCTTTTTGTTGTTTTTCATATTCGTATCGGTACCATTTATTCAAGCCTCAACATTGTTACATTTTATTTTTTAAATTTCATTTTTCTTTTATTAAAAGCAAACGACTATAAACAAACAACAGTCTGCGTATCGCATACAAATTGTTGTATATATGGACATAGTGGTTGTTAATTCAGAATTACAGTGCAATGTTTATCATAGAAATTAGGTCAGTCCTGGCGGTTACATTAACAGGGTTGGCTATTGTTTCGTCTAACCCCAACATTTCATATGTGGGTCGCTAATGAACGGGAAGCAACAAAGCTACAAAGAAGCATAATGAGCTCGTCTCGCACTCGTCCTTACGAGACGCTGCGCTAGAACTATGGTAGATGGGTAACCACCCTACCACCCGCCGGTTCCCGCTACGCAATGACTTGCGTCGTTGTTGTTCGACTTGCTAATGAGTTCTCGATTTAGCCCAAGAGTCTGTAAGTATGTAACTACACATTTCTCTCTTATTCATTACGTATGATGTGTTTTGGCACATTGAACGCGAAAGCTAAGGGCGTCCAAGGTTAAACGATTTGAAAGGTGCGAGGAAAACGCTGGTTACCTTCGCGATTATTAATCTTGGGTTACATATCAGACGGCTCGTTTGATATTCAGCGCGTGTGGGCGACAAGTAGGTACCTACTTCGTTTAAATACACTGCGCTTAATCGAAAACATTCAGTTTGTGAGTCGACTGAACATGCATTGTCATATTTTCCATCGATCATATTTTGAAGGGGATAATAATAAATTATTATCTGAAATTAAACATGATCCATCAATGAGGATTGTGTATAGCTACCCGAAAAAAGAGCATTCGTTAATACGATGAGTTGTAAAGAATACACAAACTGGTTTCAACAAAAGTTTTATTTACTTTTGGCTAACAACTTTGAAACGAATTTCGTGGTCAGCTCAGCGGCGGATTTTCCAAAGCGATGAGTTTTATGATTGTGTGGTAGATGCCAAAAATTGCTTTCCCGTCGATAATCTCCTGATTATGACAATGGGTGTTTTATTGTGTTGAGGATATAAGGGTCACATATTGTTGTTCTGAAGAAGGCTAGCGAAACTCCTTTGTTGAATTTTCGGGCGGTTTCGAGTTAGTGCTAGAATACATATTATGGCATTACAGTAAAGAGGCGCGTACAAAAATAGTCGACGGGAAATTCTGATACCACCTTGGGTGAAGAGTTTCCTCAATGGTTTGATATGTAGGATCCAATAGTTTACAACGTGAGCACCTGCTTATTGTAAGTTATTCGAGTGAAGAGTACCAAAACCTATTGTCTTTTATATAGTATGATTATTAACACATGCACTGTATACGTATTTTTAAAAGAGTATTCTTTAAAGTCTTTTAATTAAATTCTAAATAAATAAGGTACCTTTATTCTGGTCAGAAGGCGTGACTTATATATCATATTATAAATATATAAATAACGTCGAGTTAAATCAAAAATATGTTTTTTTGCTTACATATGGGATGGCGATAGTAATAACATTAATATTGGATCGGTAAGGCGTTATTTCCTAAACAGAATATGTTGCTCTCATAAATATTCTCCGAGTTGGGAACTCCTTTTCCTCTTCCGTGCTGGGCTCGATACCGTCGGAATATGCCATGATGCATGTACTTATCGAGGAATGTCTCGCAAACGAGAAATCTACGACCCAATCAAAAACAGATAGCAAGATCTTGCTATACCCGGACCCCATTACGCAGACTGGTGTATTATACGAACGACCGCCGCCCGTACAGTTACATAAGTTGATTCTCTTCTGTTTTTTTGTTATCTTTGTGTGTTATTACTGTATATGTTTAGGGATAGCAGTCGGTGACACAGTAAACACAGTTTGGTAAAATATTTTCTCAACTATCGCAGTAGACAACATTTATCATAGTTTTATGAAATTCTGATCACTTAGCTCTGAAGCTTATGCGGATTATGTTAAATAGTTTGTTGTCATCTTAATGCCTGATATGATAAAGATGAAGTAGATACTAAAGGATACCGTGATGCATGAATCAAACATGAACATTATTAGACTATTATTTCATTAATTTTGTCGTTAGCGTTGGCATTTTCAATGTACGTGTCTTATGTCACGTATTTAATTTGAAGGAAGGTGTTACTTGAAGACTGAAGTATAATATGGTACACGGGGGATCCGGAAATTATGTCAGTGAAGGCAGACAAAGATTACGATGATTATTCTCTTCTACTCATAAATAGTGGATTTTGTTATCTCTTTATTACATGATTAATGGACATCAAGGTGATACATAGAGACTAAAACAAATAAACGATCAATCAAGTTGTAAGAGTGAATCAAGTGAATGCATAATGGTTAAATCTCAATTCGCTCGAGCGCGTTCAAAGATCTTAAAATTAAAGATGAGCACCAAGTCGGGCGAGTGAACCCAACAAATCTTCATATTACAGTTTTAGTTGGGGCAGTAAAAGTTCGGATAGCGTAAATCAGGGGCTCGTAGATATTGCGGGGTAGTTAGCAAACCACAGGAGTGCCGTAATGTAGCGCCGCCTACGCCCGCCCCCAGCAACTGATAATAATGAATGGTTCTCCAGAATTTGCACCTTCGATAAAATCACTAAACTAAGCCACATAAACATCGTTGCTCACAGCTAGTGATACGTATGCAAGTCTCTTCCTTTTGCGATACATATATCCTGTTTTTCGGGTTTTTGGGTGTGTGATTGTCTAAGGCGACGGGTTG
Source organism: Glyphodes perspectalis (assembly GCA_951394215.1). Classification (NCBI taxonomy): domain Eukaryota; kingdom Metazoa; phylum Arthropoda; class Insecta; order Lepidoptera; family Crambidae; genus Glyphodes; species Glyphodes perspectalis. The sequence goes on along the minus strand of OX596205.1, from coordinate 10,286,331 downwards.
GCCGCTTGTCACTGCTTTTTCACAATTTTTAATCTAACACTGCCCGGCTTTATTTTTGGCTGAATGTGGTTGATTTTGAGGATTTTGGTCGGATGTGTTTGAAAAATGTTACTTTCCTAATTAAAACAATGTTTTATCAATTTAAGAAACGTTCCTGAAGAATAAATAAATACAAATTTCAACAACTGATGGTGCGTAATGTACCGATGTTTTTTAACCTAAATTGACAAACAAACAAAGTGTAAGTGTAAGTGTAAACAAAGTGTTTTATGTAGGTCACGTGGAACACTAAAATCTAGAACACAAAAAGAATTTGATTTTAGCAGAGCAACTGACTTCATTTTTTTTTTAGGATAGCAAACACGCGGTCGCGGGCAGGTCTTTCCCAAAATTGAGGGCAGAGCCCTGTGCCCTCAATTTGGACCGCCAGTTGATGCCTATGATCGAAGGACGCAGTATGTTTAATTTGATGTAATGATGGCATTATTGTTAAGACGTAATTGTTACCATTATTACAATTTACATTGACAGATAACACTAACTATAAAAGTGTACGTGGTTGCATGCATCGATATTTTCGTTATATTTTCTCTCTAACTCGCTATCGTCCCGATTCCATAGTAGGTGACATACCTAACAATTCACAAAACGCCCTCTTTAATTATTCACTACTTTCAAACGCACGTGCCCATTTATGCCTATTGAAAGAGCCTTTAATGTTGTATAACTTTTGCATGCCCATCTCATATATTATTTGAACAAATCCGATGTTCGAAATTTTCCATGCCTAGAAAACTTTCTTGTTAGACACACGAGTGATGTATTAAATTTTCGATTGCCAGTTTCCTCGCCCGCTCTATTTTTGTGAAGAGATAATATACTTAGACTCTAATCTATGTAAACTCAATATACTTAACTCAATAAAACCTATAAAATAATTATTTTTCATTATATTCTTAGAAAATATTTAGAAGTTCGTACATTAAACATTTTAACGAATCATTCTTCACTAACCAAAACTAAATAAATAAATGTCTACGATTCCATATAGTCGTCCTTTTCAGAGGACTTGTCAAATGAAAAATACCTAATGCTAAAATCTTGATATTAAGGCAGCCTATCTGGTTTGTTACATTTATGTACTCCCTTTTAATATTATTGCTCTAATAATATGTATCTCAAAGCAGATGATATATTTATACAAAACATAATATATTGAATTAGATCTTCCTGAAAGTATTTGTACAACTGGACAATACAAAGAAGTACTGAAGAATAATAATTACTATTGCATTTAATCAATCATATTCAAACATTATGTGAATAATAGCATCATTATTTCAACTATAATAATAATATTCAGATAACACAAAGTTTCAGCGTCGTTATTACGCTTAGGGAAATAATAAACGAGAATTTCTTAAGCCTCAGATTCTTTGTTAATTAAATTATTTAAATGACTTAAGTCCCTCAAACTGCACGATACTGAATTATTTGGTACAATTAAGTCCATGGAAGCCTTTTTGGCTTTCTGTGACGTTTCAAGGGAGGCCAAGCGAAGGCTGTGTAATTAAGACGGTCACAAGGATAATGAACGAAGCACATTGTACATACAATATGCAAAGATTTTGGAGGGCGGCGTCTATTAAAATTGAAAGAATTAATTTTGATTATAAAACTAGGATATAATAGCCGAACATAATTTGTATTATAGTATTCCAATCATGCCAAATTGAATTATGTATATATATATATATATTATTTGTACTTCTGTTATTTCTATAACCGCGAAAGTTTATCTCCCTCACACAAATCGGATTTGAAGAAAATTATTATACATTTTTATTTTTTTAGTTATACTTACAACGACATTAGCGGGTATTAAATATTAGTTCTTGTAACAAAAGTATTTTATTGAAGCCGCCGCTAACCAAATGATTAATCTTTGTAGTTTTAGATGCCGAAAACCTTCAACCTTCAGAACAACGGAAAACTTTCCGAGGGCTCCTCTAAAGTTATACAATAGTATGTAAATTTGTCAAAAAGTCGGCCATTTCCATTGATTTAAAATGTTCTCCCCATTTTATTTTTATATTCAAAAACTTTTTAAGGCCGAGAGTTTTAAATGTAAGTACCATCTATGTATACAATTAGTATTATTAAAAGACGGCAAATGGTGTACTGTATTGGGTTTGTAATTATGTAGGCGATGATCTAGCTCTCGACTTTTACCCAATTTTTCATTTTACCAATTTACTTGGTAAATTGTAATTTAGTTTACTTTACATACATACATAACGTTACGCCCATAATCCCCAAAGGGGTAGGCAGAGTCGAAGGGGCAGCAAGCCCCTACAACCACATTCAGCCAAAAATAAGGCGGGCTGGGTTAGATGGAAAATTTTGAAAAAGCAGTGACAAGTGGCTAACCTGTCGCCTACACAATCACACACCCAAAACCCGATATACCATTAGTTAGATTACCATTAGCCTTTTACGACATGCTAGGCAAGAACCACAGTTGGCATATTCTTTTTAAGTCCCAGACCAACATTGGAAAGTGGGCTGGGTTGGATAGAAACTGTGAAAAGGAGTGACAAGTGGATAGCTCGTCGCCTACTCAGTCACAAACCCAAAAGCCCGTAAACCATTAGTCGCCTCTTACGACATGTTAGGCAAGAACCACAGTTGGCACATTCCTTTTTTATATCCCAGATCAACATGGCCAAGTCCCAGACCAACATGGGACAAAATTTGTTGGGCTAGTTTACTTTACTTGGTAAAAATAAATAATTAATCCTAGATGGGGCTTCCTGCCCCATCTTGGATTAATTATTGGATTGCAGGAATAGTGATGATACTTTTGTAGTTACAGATGTTATCTTTTCTTTCATTCTAAAGTCTTTGAGTTTATGAAGTATTGACCTGGTTCAACACATAACAATCCATATGTTACTTGTTCATCCCGGAATAATAAATAATGTAATCCAAATGCAATCCAAATACTATGCGAATGCGGGTAGAAGTCGAGAAAAACAAAGGTTAATTGCTTAGAAAATCATAGGATTAGTTGATTAAATAATCCACCACAGAATAGTCGGTTACAGTGCGCTTAAAAACGTTCAAATATTTATGCAGCACTTTGAATCGGTGATGAATATTGTTCGTGAAAAAACAGGGCTTAGGATTAATACCAAAGGTATAGGTTTGGTGTCGGTATTAACCGGGTTTTGCTATATCTATATCCGGATACAAGCATTTTGGCCCTCTACATCATATGTATATGTATATCGGTTGAACCGTTGTAAGTTGTTTTTAAAGCCTTTTTACTTCACCTGTTTTCTCATTACATTTCATGTGAATATTTGTTTCGTACTTATATAATACTGATACTTATATAAAAGAAAGTAACAATGTCTGGTATTGGTATTAATATTACAGTTAAACATTTGGTACCGGTGCTAATAGTGCAGTAGTTAAACGGCAAACCACAAGGATTTCTGAGAACCGTCATAATTGATCTTCAATTATGACGTTTCTCAGAAGTCCTTGTAATACAAGCTCTAAGATTAAATTTGATGATGAAATATACATTTATTTACACAAAGATAAGATGTCAACTTTGATTTTAAAGTATATTGGAGTGCCTGTACTGTTAATTTTAAATAATTCTAGGCTTTCATTACAGTTTATAGCCATTACACAAAACAATACAATTAATCTGGGGACACGGTAGTGCCCCCGCCAAGTCGAGCAAAAAAGCGGCACGGCCGTACCATCCTTTTCTCGAAGCAATTCAGGCCATTTTCGACCCCCTGTAACTTCGTTGTGGATAAAACTAGAAGACTGAATTTTCAGTAACCATGCAGGCATTGTAAAGACAGAGTATATTTCAAATTTTATTTAATTTGAACGAGTAGTTTAAGAATTATAATGGGTCAAGGTTTCTTAATTTTGTCACTCACTGACTGACTGACTGACCGATCATCAAAATTCTAAGGCACTTCTAGCAGACCTAGAAGCTTCAAATTTGGAATATAAGTAGTGTTTGGTGTATGAACTAATAAAAAACTAAAATATTTGGGGGCACGGTAGTGCAACCGCTAAGTCTAGCAAAATTTTTCAATTTCGGTCAAGTTTTATAAATATTTAACTACTTACTTAAATAACTTTGTAATACCATATAAATATAAAGGCGCACGTTAGTGACCCCGCCAAGTCGAGTAAAATTTTTAAATTTCGGTCCAGTTTTCTAGATACATAACTGCTTAAAAAACTTTGTAATCCCATATAAATATAGGCGCACGGTAGTGCTCCTGCCAAATCGAGCAAAAAATGGGTATTCCCGTCATGCGAATTCATTCCGCAATTACAAGTCTTATAGTTACAAGTCTGGGCGGTTTACATCTAATTAATGTCGACTTTGGAAGTGTTAAAGCGCAGGAATCGTCAATTTGTGAATACAACAGACCAAGAAGCATTTATCGTCTAGATTTGTCAAAAATTGTAACATCAAAGCCTCCCAGAAAAACGCATAGAGACAGGCAGTGGGCTCTTAGAAAATCTGTAGCTGAAGCTCAAGAAGTAGTACCGGAAAAGAGAAAACGGAAGGCTACCTACAAAAATAAGAAAAGTTCATAGGTCAGAGAGAGGGCTTTAAGAAAATTCGTTGCTGGTACTGAATATATTAATTAATAACCGACTTGGTATTACATGGATCTCACAACTTTTTACCGTAGAACAACTGAGTTGCGAGACTTGTTTTTTTTGACAAGTTAAGGATGTTGAGAAAAACAACATCTTTGTAAATTTTATTTTATAGTATATGAATGTATCTAAAAAATTGGTTGGGCCTGGGCGATACGATTCGTTTTCCATTATTATGATGCATTGAAGAATTTGTGTGAGACTGACGCTTACCTAAGTAAACTTACTAAGAAGCAAATGAAAAATGAATTAATATATGAGCTCATTAAGGTAGGACATTTTAAACATAGAATGAACAGGACTAATCACAAATTGGATAATCAATAATCTAAAATAATTAATAAAACAAATGCCAACCAATAAACAATAATGTTTGTAGTTACTAGGTAGAGGTCGGTCTAATATGCCTATTATTTCAACTCTAATCTTATCGATACGCTACATAGAGTTCATAATGACTGGCTCGATGGCGCATTCGGTAGTGATTCTGCCCCATGCGCCAAGAGTTGTGGGTTCGATCCCCACCCAGGGCAAACATTCGTTTGATGAATACTTGTATTTGTTCTGTGTCTGGGTATTAATATTGAATATTTTAAGTGTATATTTGTAATACCACTGTTGATTCTGATATCCGTAACACAAGTGCTTAAGCTACTTACCTAGGATTCAGATCAATGTATGTAACGTTGTCGGATATTAATGTCGGTCACCTATCCAAGTCACCGCAAGAAGAGGTTCTTGACTTTGCAATGTAAAGACTTTGCACTTAACATTTCACAACCCAGCTCCTCTTTAAACTGAAATAAACAAAATTATTGTGAATTAAAGATCTAAGAAATAACAATTTAATTAAGATGACATTTAAAAATGTGACTAGACTGGCTCTACAGGTTGGTGACATCTGTTTAAATGAAAGGGCAATGAAACTAAATTGAATTGAGTTTTCAGCATTTGTTGTTTAAGAACAAATTGAAGACAACTTGCTCAGATGTCCAAAACTCGTTTTAATTTCACGCGGATTAGAAGTTGAATGTCGTACTTATTCAAAATTGTACAAGCTGTTTCGGTACCAAATCCTTTTTGGAGTCTTGGCTGCCAGTCATCGACCTCCTTTCCCGAAATCTATATTGCTGTAGATCCGGCGAAAATAATCAAAGTGGTTGAAGTTAATGAAAAGTGGACCTCACTTTTCATTATATTACTTCTCAACGGAATTAGGAACGAAAAAGCCCACTAAGATGCTAGGTAGCTTAGGTTGGAATATAAAGTTGGACAAATGATACTCCTTACTAAGTAAGTGTTTAAATTATCTTAAGTGTCACGTAAGAGAATCTTTAAGCTTTGAGTGAAAAAATTATCGGTAGACGGCTTTTGGCAGCAATTTCCTCGTTTTATAGGTACATTATATGTATTTATTTATTCTATAATTGTATTCAAACTTATCTATATGACTTGTTTGCTTAGAAAAAAGATTTTTTATATATATTGTTATGGAACTCTAATTGAGATACCTCTCATCTCACTGTTTGCTTTGCGTTTCTAACAAACGCAAATCAACGTTAATGTTCACTTATTTTTAAAACTGCGACAACGATACTGATTTTGCCAAAGTGACGTAAAGTGGGGCTTGAAATATAGTGTTTTTAATATTCCCGAGTGATCCCCTAGGTACCATTAATCAAGTGTCAGCAAAGAGTTGTGTCGAGAATTTAAAAATGCAGTTAAATTTCGATGCTCTCTTTATTTTTTAGTGCTTTTTTATACTTATGATAAAGGTGACTACATTACGAAAAGTTTAATCACCTATTTGAGTTTTCGTATTTATTATTCGGTACTGGTTAGAAGGTTACATTTATATTCAAAAAATATTTTTTAACCATAGAAACCTTTCAAAATATATTTGCTTGATAATACCTACACTGTTATGACTGATGATAACTTCTTTTGCAGTAGGAAAGTCTTCGTATTTTGAAGGAAGATTTTATATAGTTTACGAATTCAAACTTAGCTAGATACTCCTCGTTAAGTAAGCCAACTAAGTAGAAATGTTTTAATATATTTCTGTTTTATAACATATAGGTCATGTGCAACTTTAAAAAGATAAGAAATACATATAATATAATATACAGTATACAGTCCATTGCATTCTCACACCTAAAGTCAACTTGTATGATTAGAAATCTCTTCAACCTGAATGCATTGAGATACCTCTCATCTCACTCTTTGCAATATGAGGCGGGTTCGCTTATCCCAACGAGCTTACCTCTTTCCACGCCGAGATACAAATACAAATATGACAGGCCAACCTAAACTAACATTTAAGCGGGTGAGCGTGTTTGTTGAAAGATTTGGTTTTATCAAAGGGGCGTTTATGCCGCGGGTGACTTTAAAGTGGCTATTTGGAACCGTGCCCCGCTCGGCACATTGCAGCACGCAGTTTATCTTGCTGTCCTTAACACCTCTTACAGTTTTATGCCATTTAGATTACTTACAAACGTTGGTAATGACCTCCCTTATAGCTGTGTATAGACTCCATACCAAGAGTTGACTGTTCAATACGATCACATCAGCAACAGTTATATTTAGTATTTAGTTATCTTTCCCATGTTGGTCTGGGATTCAAAAATGTACCAACTGAGTTCCTTGCCAGCATTTTGTGAAAGCCGACTTGTATTGGATGTTGGGTTTGCGATTATTACTTTGAATTTAAAATAAAATCGCATTGGATATTTACTAGCTTGGTGACGAAGAATAATGAAAATATGCATATTGTGTTAACTGTGTGGACCCATGAAACTGTCAAATGTCTTACGACGACAGTGAAAGTTTCTCAACTGACTTACTAAATCATATTTGTTGGAGAAGTACCTTCGTACCTACGTTGCAACTGCCACCTCCCGTATAAATTAAGTGGATACACGTACAGTTTCTTCTTGTGTTCACTCCATATGCATTGACTCGCGTACTGTTCATTTGATTGCGATGAAAAGTTCTTATGTTATACCAAATACGAGAAATGTATACATTTTCAAATATTTCTGGAAAAGTTTACACGCGATGGATGTCACGGCAATATTTCATTCGACATTGAATTTTACAAAGTAAGATACTTTGGAAAGCTAAAATATCAGAGTACATTACATACATCTGACTCCGAGATAAGTAGCGTAAGCACTTGTGTTACAGATATCAGAATAATAACAGTGGTATTACAAATATATACTTAAAAATATAATATTAACACCCAGACATAGAATAAACACAAGTATTCATCATACGAATGTTTGTCCTGGGTGGGGATCGAATCCACAACTCTTGGCACATGGGGCAGGGTCACTTCCGAAGGAGCCATCGAGCCAGTCAAAGGGTTATAATGTAAATGATTATAAACCTTCAAATATTTAACGTTGTAACTGCAACCTAAAGGCGTCTTGCATTATCTTCCTAGCGTTATGTTGCGTGCTTAGACTGGGTACGCTAAGACCGTGATTCAGAATTAAGCGAGTCTGGTAATAACATTTAAACGATTGCCTATCTGACCTTTTGATCAAAACAAATTGGATCATTGTTACACATGTGACTATGGCTATGGCTACTAACTAATAGTATAAATAAGCCGTAGCGTTAGCCTACGCCGTAGTCAGCGTAGCGTTCTTTGGCTACGGCTGCTACGAGAATACTATGTTGTGTACATGTGAAAAGAAACATAACTTTTCACAACATTAATTTTAATTTGTAACAAATATATTGGAGCATAGAATTGTATGACTACTTTTATGTTGAAAAATCTAGGAAAAATCTATCTAGGTTGTTAAGGTTCCTTTAAGTTTCACTAATAGCGTACGGTATTTTGTTAAGGCCATAATAAGGTTATTATATTGCTTGGATTAGGATAGAATGCGTTCATTAAGGCAAACGTGAACCCCTAAACTAAATATTAGCTCACCGCTAAATCAAACTAGTTCAGTAATTAACGGATAAAAGCAGAAATAAATCTCAACCATTCGGCCGCAATTTAAATAGATACGCCAATTCGTTAAATGGGATTACGTCAGTGCATTTGGAATGAGGTCGGGACCTTGGGCCTGCGCTATAAGTAAGTAAGCTTAGTTCAAGCCATGTGTGGCAGAAGACATTTAGGCAAGCCAACAAATAGTTTTGAATCAACAACGACAAAGTCCCGAAACTGTCGGCGGCAAATGTCGGCGACGTCGCGACTCGCGTCATTATTTAGTCGTCAGCTGCAACTCGCGTCAAGCGCATCTGTGCTTGGTAAACACTCGATCTTAAAGCCGCACAAGCCGCCATTGTAACACATTGCCACATGAATATTGAATGAGACGAAATCCACATTATAAACTAAATGTTATACGGTCCTAATAAAGTTGCTTTTAGGTCAAAGATTTCTTGTAAACAAATCCTAGGCGAAGTGCAGTTGCTGTTGTAAAATGTGCATAAGACTTTGAATCTTATTACGCTTTTAAGTACAAGAATGTATGTAAGCCATCCGGAGTGGCGTAGTAAAAAGAAAGAAGTAGTAACTAAATGTAATAAGCTGAGCATAACTGTACTACGTATTTTGTAACTGTAAATAAATAAATTCTCCAGACTGACACACCATTTCCCTAGTTCCAAATTTAGCTTATAAGCTTGTGCTATGGATACTAGGTGAAAGGATAGACATACTCAAATAAATTTATAAACATCCATGACTCAAGTATAAATTTCCATGTTCATTACACGAAACTTTTGCCACTAGTGGGATTCAAACCTACGACCCTTGGTTTCGTGGCCAGGGTCTCTGACCACTCCACCAACGGGCCTGTCGTATGTCTATGTATGAATAACAACAAGTTTTCTAATTAAAAATATTGACCTGAATCTGATTTTACAATATAATTTTTTTTTTCAACAATGCACCATTTTCTAGTTTTCTAGTGATATAAACATGTTTGTCGCTACTTTTAATAAATTATATAGGAACTCTTCTAATAAATACGTTTCATACACGTCAAAATATATAATACATGTTTAGTTAGTAAGTTGGACATGTGTTTTTCGCACTTAGCCTTGTAAGTGGGCCATTGTGCGTAAATTGTCATTGTATAAACGTTATGTAAACATTATGGGCGTGATGTTATGTATGTAAAATGGTTTTAGCAAATGAACAACTGTAACAACATAAATTGCATTTTAGAATGCAACTGTAGGTACAACTTCAAGTAAGTTCTACCTAACAGTTGCATTCTAGGTAGAACTTCAAGTAAGTTGTACGTAACAGTTGCATTCTAAAATGCAATTTTTGTTGTTACACTCGTTCATTTGCTGAAACCATTTTACATACATAACTTATAAAACACCACGAAGTACAACGAGACATTACTAGTTTATCGGCATAAAATCGTAATCACACCTAGTGGTTACTACCGACTCGATACTGGTGTGTCAAGACAACAGGCCACAGATTTGCATAAGATAGCTGGTCAGTTTATAGGTTTGGGTCTAACCTTATTACAGGGCTGCGTAAAAGGGTTTGTTTTCCTGGGTTAACCAGCCCTCGTGCATTGTTACGTTTGATGGTATATTGTCAGAAACCAAGGATATCATGTGAAGGGGAGCCTCTTGAAACAAATACACGAGGGAATATTTAAACGGCTGTCTCCTATGAAAATAGTGTCATATTTGCAAGGGAATTCAAAGGGGAAGAATAATGTCAAGTAACGTCAATTTTTAAAGGGATATTTTACATCACTATTTAATATACTTTTTGATAATCTTTACATAGTATAAAATATTGCCGTCGCTTCTGTCTGTTCGTTTAAATCTTTTAAACTACGCAAGGGATGATGATGCGGTTTGCACCAATAGATATACCTAGTGTTTCAAGAGGAAGGTTTATTTTATGTAATGTTTTGTGCTTACCGTGTGAAGCCGGGGCGAGTCGCTAGTGTTTCTATATATCGCATAGTGCAATACTCATGTTTAATAAATACTTAACAAATTAACTACTTATTCGAAGGTTCTAATCTAAGAAAGAAAAATATAAAAACAATGAGACCATCTTAAGTCATATTATTTTATCTTGTGCAATTAAGGAAACAAATTATATTAGGGCGTGTAAAGATTGTAAACATAAAACACATTGTCTGACAAAAGACAAGCACAATTCTACAGCACGTTATTCTCAAAAGGTTCGTCCCAAATGCCTAGTTTCCGCGGAATATAGAGGTAGACATACAAAGACGCCGAGGCAAGGTCTCCGCTATTGAAATTACCTACGTTAGGAATAAAATCTTATTTGTTTAAATTATATACAATACAATATAAGTGATTTCTATTACATTTATGTATGAAGGTATGTGTCTACTAGACGACGTTTTTTTCTATAACCAGTAATACATTTTATTATGAGGTTACCTTTCTTAAGATCGTAATAAGAAATTACGTCATGTGTAATACTGTAAAACTGTATACAATATAATTTTTTCAAATAAATAAATTATAATAAATATATCCGACTACATCACATACATTGATCTGACTCCGAGGTAAGTAGCTTAAGCACTTGTGTTACGGAGATCAGAATTAACAGTGGTATTACAAATATATACTTAAATATTGGATATTAACACCCAGACACAGAACAAACACAAGTATTCATCATACGAATATTTGTCCTGGGTGGGAATCGAACCCACAACTCTTGGCGCATGGGGCAGGGTCACTACCGAATGCGCCATCGAGCCAGTCAAAATAGTTTAAGTGTAATTTTAATTCACATACATAGGTAGTATTTACAGTATTGTTCTGAAAAATGAATCATATTCTCGTATTTTGTACAGAAAACAATCCTTTTGATTTAATTTGACAGATATTTACGCAAATCCATTTGAACATAAAATAGATATGTATAATGAAGCATATTATTCAATCAGTATAAGTATATGTAATTATTTTATTGAATTACTACTATGAACTGATTGAATTCAAAATAAATTACCATATTAAAAGAAATTTGAATATTTCCTTGTCATGTGTAAGATTATAGGTATGCTTAAACGATGTGTATACGGTGAAGATAAATAGCAATGAGAAGTTCTTTTCATTCTAGCACTCTGGTAGTAATAGAGGCGAGCCACTTGGCTAAGTAAAGAAAAAAACAAGTTTCTAATGGAATGTTTGCGGATAAGGAGCCAGTGTTAGGGCACTGTTACCTGTTACAGCGGACTGATTAGACGATCGCTATTGCCAAGTAATTGATTGGACGTGGATCCAACAAGGAGTTCAGTTCCATTTTGGTAGTCTCCCGTTAATAATCACGGTACTCATTTAATTGTACTGTTAATAGTACTTTCAGTTCTTCTTTTTGCGTAAATTGTTACTTTTAGGAATATTATTTGATTTATTATTTGGCGATTTCAAACATTAAAACACAATCTGTATTTTCCCACATAGATACGTACTCCTGAATATTTGAAATCGAAATAAGAATATACCACTTGCTTATCGGTAAGTTAAAACATTTCGAGGATATCTGCGTTATATAATTATGATTATGAAACTATGATCCAATTTATGTGATTATTTTATTTAGGAGCTTTAAAAGATGGCAGTTAATTTAATGCATTAAAAACAAACTTGCCAAATGTAGGATGATATCAACGGAGCTCTACCATAGTAATCTACTAAGAACGGGAGAAAACTAGTAAAATTATAATAAAATATTGAAATGTGGACAAAGTGTACAAATATGTACACTTTGATCACAACTTTTATATGTTTCTTTTTCCATAATGAATATTTGATATACTTATTTATAAAGAAAAAGCGTGAAAGAACGGCCAAATCAAATGAAAGTGTACAGAAAACGAGGCGGTGTTAGATTCGTCCTGCTGTCGTGCGCACTGATTAGACGATCCGGCAAATTAATTGGACGTATCCGATAAGTTCCACTCTTGTTTTTGTCTCCTGAGTCTGATTAAATGGATTCAGTTTTTCGAGAATTTCCTTCCTTTGAGTTGCTAATTGTTGCTCGCTGGGTTCCGTTCGAATCGCACATGATGAATTAGATACGTCATTGCAAAACAAGCCAGGTCATTAAGGAAAACATGAACTATGCGTTTTATTACGAGTAAATCCCAAAAAAGGCATGCAAATTATCTTTTTAATTTTTATATAAAGCATTAATATATTTGTTAGTAGTTATGAAAATTTTAGGATGTTTAGTTTGGATGTTGACAAATGTGTGATGCTAAACGTCTTTCTTCTTTGTTATTAATTACTATGACGGCCATATTATTAATGAATGATATATTATTAAATAAGGAAATATATATTTCATTTTTTAATTAAAACATCTTAATAACGTTATCCTCCTTTAAATGCAGTCAGGTAATAAAAATGTCGTTCGACCAAGAGATGAAATGGCACTACTATTTTACTACCCAATCCTTTAGTATAGGGACGCTAAAAGTAGTATTTAACATATATCCCCCCTCCTTTGTTGTAATCTAAAACTGAAGCATCCAGGCTTCCCCAGCGATCCGAAATGCAAGACGAGCGAAACTGAAGTAATAAAATGGATCCTCCATAAACTAAAGTGGGTTGAATCTACCGAAAGAGGTGTGCCATCAAAGTTTCAAATTCTCGCTGATCGAACGCTCCGTCCCTATCGCGTCTTGCTTACACCCGCGGCTCCAAGACTACATTTTCATACACTTAGGTACTTTGATAACATCGAGGCTAAAACGGCCAAGTTAATATTTACCTTTCTTCGCCTATGATCAGATCATAGACTTTATATTAAGATAGAAGTTGACAAAGAAGGATCTTTAAAACATTGATAATAGAATATCAGGAAACACGCTTTTGTTTCGTTTAACTTTAAAATATTTTGTCCCATGTTGGTCTGGGACTTGGCCCATGTTGATCTGAGACAAAAAAAAAAAGAATGTGCCAACTGTGGTTTTTGCCTAGCATCTCGTAAAAGGCGACTATTGGTTTAGAGGCTTTTGGGTATGTGTCTAAGTAGGCGACGAGCTAGCCACTTGTCACTCCTTTTTCACAGCTTTCCATCCAACCCAGCCCACTGTACCGTGTTGGTTTGGGATTTAAAAAGAATATGCCAACTGTGGTTCTTGCCTAGCATGTCGTAAAAGGCGACTAATGGTATATCGGGTTTTGGGTATGTGATTGTGTAGGCGACAGGCTACCCTGTCGCCTACACAAGTGGCTAGTCGCTTGTCACTGCTTTTTCACAATTTTCCATCTAACCCAGCCCGGCTCTATTTTTGGCTGAATGTGGTTGAAGGGGCATGCTGCCCCTTTAACTCTGCCTACCCCTTCGGGGAATAATCCCCGAAGGGGTACATATAACATCACGCCTATAAAGGCGTGATGTTATGTATGTATGTAACTTTAAAACACAAACAGTGCACATAAAACCATTAACCGTTTTTCTATGAAATATAACTATGTGTTTATAAGTCTTTTTTTTTTTTTTTTTTTTTAGTTGGGGAAACTCCCACGAGCCGTCACCCTCTGCTCGGGGAAGCAGAGGGCGGTGTGTCAGACTCGAACCGACTAAAACCCCAACGTGGCCTCCAGCGGCGCAGTTCCGGAGGAGCCTGTATCCCCACTGTCGGGACTATACGACTGCTCCTCCGGTGATGCGCGTGCCGCGCTACGCGGCCCGCCTCGCGCGGCGGTGGTCGATGCTGTGCAGCCCATGACAACAGTCGTCGGATGCACAGCACCGAGCACGCGCGCGCGTCGAGACATGCCAGGCCACCCAGCATGTCTCAACCACTCCGCCCAGGATTCAGACGCCGATCATCCCCGTGACCGGCGTCGTGGGCCCACTCTCGCACTGTGCCCTCTGCTAAGCCAGAGGGGCACGCGGAGAGCGCCTCGTCGAAGGGGCCGCCTTCCGCCCGGCGACCCAGATTGAGGGCTTAGCCCTGTCGTCGCAGAGGGAAAGCATCGAGACGCTCAATCCCTCTGCGACCCACCACAGCGCGACCCAGCGCGCCCCTGTCGGGTTGCCGAGGATAGGGAGGCGAGCAACGACACACTCAGCTCCTCCTCTTCCTCGGCAATCCTAGTCCGGCCGCAGGGGGCTGCGGCCGGTGCCGCAACTGCTCGGTGGGAAATGCCGAGCAGTCGCAGCTCACCTCGGGGTCTCTCTTAGCTTCGGCCCTGTCCTGCACCAGGGCCTACTAAGCCCCCCCGGTACGCCAAACCGAAGACCCCAGCGGGGGGGATGTGTTTATAAGTCTTGGCCAACGCCCTTAAGTGTCATATTTTTTCAATAACTAACAATTATTGTCTGATATTGTTGGTTCAACAAAATGCTAGAGAATTCGGGACGAGTAAGTTGTATCATAATAATTTAGGAAAAAATAAGAAAAGTACCTACTTATAATTTTTTATTGAAGTCAGCTCAAATTTCTAGTAACAGGCGTAATTAGTAGTTTTGATTCATATGAAATCGGACTCGTGCCTAATTTTACAAGATGTCACAGATAACACAAATGGGAAAAAAGCATTAAGAATTTTAATTAGCCACGTACCCTGGAGCTGGCTTCCTGTAAAATTGTCTATTAAAAAGTATTTTTTTCTTATAGACTGTGAATTTTTATACCCACAGAAAATTTCAATTTGTATTTCATATGCTGAAAGTTGTAGGTATTTTAAGGTTAAAACGTGACGGTATTTATTACACGTGTACAAATTCACATAAACACAAAATAATATAAAGTAGGTACGTGGTAATATGTTGCGGAATTTTATAGAAAATTTTAGCGAGATTAAAAAAAAAACAATCAAAGGCTTTCTGTACAGAGCATTAATTAATTAAACATTATTAAATGCTAAAGAAGTCCCAACTTCGTATTTGTGAGATTTCATTACGAGAAAGAAAGTACACTTTGAAGGACTTTTTACTTTTTGGTCTATCTATCCTCGCTAACTCAGAGACGCTTCAACATTATTTTATAATTAACCCCAATTAAGATCATTTAGAAGACAGAATTTTAATTGCATTTTATGTTTCAATTATGTTAAATTTTTCAAGCGAAACATAACTTGGACAAAGACGTCAAAATGAACACGGTTTTAAGTTTAACGAACCCATGTAAATAGTACCCAATATAACAAGAACTATATTTTTTGTTTTAAAGACTGTTTTTGTTAAAAAAGCTTTGATTGTAAGAAACAATCAAAGCTTTTTTAACAAAAACTTGTAGATTGTAATTAAATCTTTCAGGTTTAATTACAATCTACTTCTTTTAAACTAGTAAGTTTAATGTATTTATTCGTATTAAAAAAATACTTTGAACATTTAATTGGCAAAGCCCGAGTAATAGCAGGCCCCATCTAAAAACATTTAGTTAAAAATAAAACTGTGTTGAGTTGGATGGCAAATTGTGAAAAACTATTGAAAAGTGGCGAGCTCGTCGCCTTCACAATCACATACCTCGTATCAATACACCTGATATCACCACGATATACATTAGTCAGATTGAACTTTTTATTATATAGCAATATCTATTATAATTGGTGGATTGGGAAATTTATTAGTAGGTACCTTAATATTGACTTATTAGGCCAGGAACGCATTTGACACATACTTTGTAAGTAAAGAGCAACATGAGAAAACCATTAAGGTATGTGTTCTTTTTTAATGCACTTATGAAAGCGTAGTTTGATTCCACTGTGACCGCGAACATGCGTGACACCGTTCGTAGTACCTAAATATCAGCGCGGACCCGAAACACGGAGATCCGCGTGATAAATGTTACCGCACGGGAATGCAACGATCCCCCGTTAAATATCTGGCCGGTGCATAGGTTTACTTCGGTCGTTAAATAACGGTTGCAGCAAATATCTTATTTATGCGCGTCTGTCAATCTCAGTGGCTTAGATGGGCGAGTTGGCTGATGGAACGTCTCGGGTGGAATAACCTTGAGCGAAGAAAAAACTAAAATAATTTAAGGTGGTAAATTGGCTATGTACTTGAGGTGGTTATCACATGTCATATAAAATGTTAACAAAAGAACAAATTAATGAATAATATCTGTTATATAGGTACCTACTATTTCAAATAAATTAAAGCAGAAGAGTTTGTATGTTTGAACACCTGAAACATAGCAACTATACATTATATTAATTTTCCATTAGGATTATAACATTTGGAGAACGACATTATGCCTTCCGACGTCCAATCGATAAATCCGGTCAGTAGTTTAGCGAGAAAATCGGAAATAAAATGAATTATCTACACCTCTTTATGTTCACGGGTTTAGTATTTATATTTACCAGGGCGAGTCCGGGGTAGTTGTCATTAAATAAAATACTGATGAATGAGATGAGTTTATGATTATTATACATTTAAATACATAGGTAATTATGATGTGTTCTTATTTCTATAGATATCTTCTTGCAGTATAAAATTCTACCCAGCGTTGGATTCATACATAAAAAACTTTCTAGGGGCCCATTTCTCAATAGAAATCAATGAGGTAAGATATCGTGACTCACTCTGGCGATAAGGAACCTATAAAAACTTTGAAAAGAACGTGACCGCTTGGCCAGTTTTATAGCAGGTACGTACAATTTCTGTCGATTTGCGCAGCCCATCCAAGCCATGTGGCTATCATGTTTCAAGCCCGCTTTTGCGGCCGCTTCATTGAAAAGCCTTTAAAAGGCAATTTTTGAAATGGATTTCCTATTGCCACACATGATGCAGAGCAAAAAGTGCGAACAACTGATGACAAAATTTTGTGTAGTAGGTAGGTACGCTTTTCCTGTACCGGTGGATGGAAACGGCGTTGCTCTATTTTCGAATAGGTATCATTAGTATTATTGTTTGATAATATTGTTATAACTTTTTAATATCATTCCAGTTGATATCAGGCATATTGCCGTTATAATGGAATAATTCCCTTTATCAGGCAAGGTAGACTTTGACCATGATCTCAGATATATCGAGTCTGGTTATTGCATTAAAGCCACTGTCATACTTTGATCCCAAATTTGATCTTAACACTTAAACTGGAGGAGTAGTATAATTTACATGTTACTATAAAGTATAAGTATTATAAATAAATAACTGATCGAGTTTCTCTAAAATAAATCATATTTAATTTTGTTTATCAAATTTACTAAGATTATTTATCTTTAAAGTGCTATACGCACTTTAAAGATAAGTAGTAGACGTTAATGTTTGATCTTTAGTTGTAGGTTTATTATGGTATGGTATTTTCGGATTTATTTTACCCATGATTTAGACTGGATCGTATATCGATAGGTATAGGTATTATGAATACGTGATGCATAATCTTTGTACCCCTTTTTACGAACATTCCGCGGACGGAGGAGTATGCGATTTGGCACATTTGTAGTACACAATACACTTCAGAGTGCAGAAAGCAATCTATTATATAAAAATGAATCGCCGAATGTGTTGCTAAGCGCAAATCTCGAGAACAGCTGAACCGATTTCGCTAATTCTTTTTTAGTTGTATTTGTTATTATTAGGTAGAACCTTCACCTAAAAGAAAAAAATAAAAAATTGACACGGAAAAATAAATGGATATTGAAAATCCGAGAACGGGGCATTACGTAGTGCGCCGGGTCAGCTAGTGCTAAATAAATTAACATTTGAGTTTTTAAATTGATGCTAGATGATATGATTAGTTAAGGTGGGGTCAAATATATATATTATTTGCTAACTTCGCACATTTAATTTTCTTGATGGAAATATTCCTTTAAATAGTTTTCTTTCCTCTAACTAATGGAACCGGACGGATTTTTGCAAGGAGTCCATCTACAGAGAACTTTCCTAACGACACTGTTTTTTGATAAAATTTATACGTCGAATGATTTGAGTAACATAATCTTAGTTATATTTATATTAGACCAGGAGATAATTTAGTTAATACTTCGCGCATATAAAAACCCACAAATTACGACGCTTAAACTGTTAGGGCCGTATTAATATATCTCTGTGGAGGTCCCTAAACAAACTTTTGAGTAAAACAATGACATTGCACAATTAACCTCACAATATCGGTCCTCTCGAGAGAAGGCCTTTGTCGTACACAAGATTTATAGATGCATTTCATAACGTCTACAGCGACATACTCCGCTACATGTACTTAGAAAGTCTTTGTTCTACGAAACCACCCTGAAACTCACTTTTGTGCTTGGAATACAATCTGAAGCTCAGAGTAAGTTTTTAACGACTATCTTATACAGATATTAATTTGTGTTCAACGACATGATTAGGTTGATAATCTTCTGTACGAGTTGTTCAATTAAAACGACATTTAAATATACTTATTTCAATTAAAGGTAAATAAAATAAAAAAAGCTAAAGTGATTGATTTTTACATTGAATTGATTTATATAAAAACTTATAGAAATATGTACGTTTTTATATATGAAATACATGTAACCACGATAACCAAACATTAATATAATAATAAAGTATACTACAAGTACCTACTCATTGTCAGGTCTTAACTAGCCTTATTCTGGTTCCATCACGTTATGATGATTAGCTAGATAGATTATAACAAATAATCGTATTTTAATCCGAATGCCACATACGAATTTAAAACTATAACTTGGAGTACCTAGATGATATAATTCTGGATTAAATCTATATGTAGGTAGGTATATATACCCAATTAAAATTAATTGCCGCAATGTACAATATATACGCGCACAACTATCGAACGACTGCTCCAAATTGGATAATTCTTATTGCGTTGTTTTTGAAAATCATAGGAAGTTTATTATTCAGTTGTAGGTAACATAATTGATGAAATCACTAGAAGTCGACTACGTTGCCATCGATTTCGTCGTTAGTCAGTGGAACTACGGCGTGGTGGCTAGTGCAAATGATGTTCGATTGCAAAGTCAATCTAGTCTGGCTGCGGTGAGACTCCGGCCAGTATCCAAAAATATCGCTGAATTTATTACCGTGCTTCGGGATCTTTGAAATAGAGGTTCCGGCTGTTCTTTTTAAATTGCAATTTTAACTTTATGAGATCATTAAGAACTTAGGTAAATATTTGACTTCAGTTATATTAACAAGCAAGATCAAGCATCTCACCGGTAAAATTGGGTATATCTAATAATTGAGAAAAAGAGAGAAGTCTGCATTTTTTATGATTAGTAGTTAGGAAGATGTAAAACTTTAATGGTAGTATTAATAATCAGATCCATTTACAAACATAAATGATATGATTTCTCTATAAAAAAAAAAACAATATTCTTTATCAAATAACCAAGGGGCCTCCTGCCTGTCTTGTACACCCATATTCCACAGGCCTAATTGCGCATTCAGTTTAAGTTTGGATATTGCGTTTCCGCTTTTTATAAATTTTACCCCCTATTGTAACGGAAGGTTCAGATTAGAACCTTCCAGAAAATAAGAATGCCTGGCAGGAAGTTCGCTTGGCCTCTTAGGGTCGCGTAGGGCGAGCTTCTTATTCCGTGGTGCTTCTATAGATGGCTATATATATATATATATACATACATACGCATGAGCAACGCTACTTACATCACTGATAAATTATAATTTAACACCATAAGTTTAGCGTCAATACAGTTCCTTGGATTAAACAGATGATGATAAAAAATGTAAAAATGTCTTTTTATAGACGAATCGTAAAGTCACCTAAAAAATGATAAATATATTTTTTTTTGGATTTACTCATTTGACTATGTATAGTCATAAGAATATTTATATTGTCTATACCTATATTACACGTGGGAGTCCTAAAATGAGGTACATAATAAGTTTAAAGCTCCCGGCGTTCTAACATTCTCGTCATTAACTAAGTTCAAAGGTGACGGAGTTAATGTGATCGGATTTAGTTCAGAGCGAACCAAATTCGATCTTTGCACAAATATTTTAAATATCCGTGTAATTAAAAGGAACTTATTGGTCAATTAAACAGGTATTAATCTCGAGGTAAGGTGTTTGTAGTATGTACTTTCGTTGATCGCGTTTCGTTATTAAATACATAGCTTGAAAACTTATTTAAAAACCAGTTCGAGAAGCTATACATTATGGGTATTGTATAATACCTACATATTTGACGGAAATAAATAATAGTACAACAGTTATGATTGCTCATTTGAACTTTATTATTTAATTAATTAAATAACAACATCGTCTTGATTCTCCTTAAATCTACTTCCATTCCTTTAATCCCCTAATTATAGATACATCACAATAATTTTACTTTGACTACAAAAGATAACCGCTATCATTTTTTATCATAATCGTCATAAGCTATATCAATATCGTTAATTGCTTGAAGGCGTATCTCGTTGCGTTAATACATAAAAACCAGAAAAGCAATGTGTTAGATGACTAATTACTTATTAACCTACTCTGATGTTAACCATTAGTATTTACAATTTAATTATTTCAGAATTTTAGAACTTCTGTTTAGTTATCTAAAATGTCTTTCGCTCTTTTTGAAGACACTTAGTCTTTTAAATAATTCAACTATGAGAATAGATATAATGCTTAAGATTACAGTTAAATTACAATATTTACAAAATATAACTATATTTTTCTTATTTATTATATCACGCATGTCCGTTTGAATCCTGTCCAGTAAGAATCTTTGGCGCTGTCAGTGCTATTTCCTTGATCTTAGATCTGTGAACTTTGCCTGTTGGTGTGATGGGGAGGTTGTCTAGGTAGAAGAAACCACCATGGAGTTGCCTCAATTCTGGCATGTTCTCTGTAAAACAAAATATATTCATGTCAAACTAAAAATAAAAATTACAACCAAAGCGCTACAGGTTGGGCGCCATTTATATTTCATGGCTTCGTCATCAAATAAGTTATGTATAAGCGCAACCATATAAGGCCAGCCATTCAAGTTCCAATTTTAGTTCAAGCCTAGAATTAAATATATTTATAATATATTTTTTATTCTTATTTATGACTTTTGTCAATGAGTTGTAAATAGAGGTAGATATATAGGTGTAAATAGAGGTTACCTTTGACCAAGTCAAAGATCTCTTTCGGGTCAATCTCTTGTCCGGGCTTCTTGACGATGGCCGCAACGGGCAGCTCCATCCGCTCGCTGTCGGGGATGCCCACCACACACACCGATGCGACAGCCGGATGACGTTTGATGATTTCTTCGAGTTGTAGCGGGGAAATCTGAAAATGACCATAACATTAGCATTAATTAGTCGTTACCAACGTATCGGTCTGAGACTTAAGACGAATGTACCAACTGTGTTCCATGCTTAAAGTCATACAACGTGTAATAAGTTTGTGATTGTGTGGGCAAGCTAGCCACATGTCAAAACTAACTATTTGATAATAATAATCTTCTATATAAATCAGTAGATTTTACGCTTATTATTACATAGTACAGCAGGATAACCTGTGTATGAGTAAACGAACACGACAATTTAAAACCGTCATGTTATAAATTTGTGAAATTTAATTTATTGATTAATTAAATAATAAATAAATATCCGACGACATCACATACATTGATCTGACTCTCCGGTAAGTAGCTTAAGTTGTGTTACGGATATCAGAATCAACAGTGATATTACATATATATTTAATTATTAGATATCAACACCCAGACACTGAATAAACGCAAGTACCTATTTATCACACGAATGTTTTTCCTAGGTGGGGATCGAACCCACGAACCCACAACTCTTGGCGCATGGGGCAGGGTCACTACCGAATGTGCTATCGAGCCAGTCATAAATGTTAATCCTTTTTCCTTAACATTGTTAAGTTGAGCTCTCTTATGATTCAATCAAATGATATGATTGCCCATCCGTTTTAACGCCCGAACAAAAGATTAAATAAGTTAATACAGCTGTGTGATGCAGGATTAAGAAAATCAAAGCTGGTCGACACTAGAGTGTGATTAGATGGTGCCAGGCGAAGATGCAGTGTCGCCAGTATCTAATCAGTTTTCTAATTAGGCTGAGCAGACTTCAATCAAATGCCCAACGGGAGTACACCCCTTCGTGGCTTAATTAAAAACACGAGAAGGGAGGAGTTTTACATTCCTTCGATTAGAATGGACCGTTTTGTATCGATATCTATGGATCTATCAGTTACATCGTATTTGTAGACGTAATTGGGTTTAAGTAAGTAGATATATGTGATTCATAGCTAGTATCTTAAGTTTTTGAGATCT
This sequence comes from Glyphodes perspectalis, assembly GCA_951394215.1. Classification (NCBI taxonomy): domain Eukaryota; kingdom Metazoa; phylum Arthropoda; class Insecta; order Lepidoptera; family Crambidae; genus Glyphodes; species Glyphodes perspectalis. The sequence continues at coordinate 10,263,415 of OX596205.1, read as the reverse complement.
GATTCATAGCTAATGTCTTTATATGTTTGAGGAGTCATACATACACATACATACATAACATCACGCCATCATAATCCCCGAAGGGGTAGGCAGAGTCAAAGGGACAGCAGGCCCCTTTAACCACATTCAGCCAAAAATAAAACTAAGCTGGGTTAGATGGAAAATTGTGAAAAAGTAGTGACAAGTGACTAGCTTGTCGCCTACACAATCATATACCCAAAACCCGATATACCATTAGTCGCCTTTTACGACATGCTAGGCAAGAAACACAGTTGGCACATTCTTTTTAAGTCCTAGACCAACACGGGACAATGGGCTGGGTTAGACGGAAAATTGTGAAAAAATAGTATCAAGTGGCTAGCTCGTCGCCTGCATAATCACACACCCGAAACCCGATATACCATTAGTCGCCTTTTACGACATGCTAGGCAAGAAACACAGTTGGCAAATTATTTTTAAGTCCCAGACAAAAACGGGACAAGGTGGACCGACCACAAGGAGGAGTATTGATGTTTATAGATAAGATTTGTTTTTGAGGAGTCAATCTCTGTTAACGCCAATTAGGTACGTCAACTTGATTTATTCATTTGTTGTGATAAAAAGTAATTGCGTACGTAAGTATTGCAACATTTACCTGATAACCTAATCGTATTAACATAATAAGATTATATGACTATACTGCTATGTTGCAGACACTGCAATGTAGGATTATATCATAGTGTACTCATTTATATCACAACGGGATCAAATATTTGAATTGTTTATCAATATTGAGGAATGCTGAAGAAAACCCGCATGTCTATGATATTTTCAAAACTTTTACTGGTCAAAAAATTTTATTAACAAACATATCTCAGAAATCAGAAAATAGTGAAAAGGCGCTTAACACAACCAAGACGCGATAACAAATGTAAAAACGATAGGAAAATGTTAGTTAAGTTTGCTACTTTGATGTTTTCCTAGAATGCTTCTGAACAAAATGGCTTGAATATTTTCTTGAAAATACGAACTTATTTTCGTAGTACCATATCTCGGGACAGTGAACGTCGAACGAATCGGAGCGTAAGCAAAATAAGTCTATCTAGATAAATTCTCGGTGACTGATTCCACATATTCAGGTGTTGTTTTATAATATTATTTTGGCAGCTCGAATTAACACGCCATGTTTTCTTGTGCTGACGTTATAATATTTAAAACCATGGTATATTGTTGTAATCAAATTACATTGTTCTTATTAATATTAAATGCATTTGATTTCTTTGGGATGCATAATATCTTCCACTGTTTATTTTATGTGATAAGTTTTTTTTTTGCCTATTTAAAAACTGTATGTTAGTAAAATAATATGATTATGACGGAAACAAGCTTTCTAAAAACCAAGATTGCTCACCCAATATCCTGAGCTCTTGATTAGCAGCCTCTTTCTCTCCACAAAGTAGTAGTTGCTATCATCGTCCCTGTAGAACAGATCACCGGTCTTGAACCAGCCATCTTCAGTGAGGATTTGTTTGGTTTCTTCTGGGTTTAGGAGATATTCCTGAAATGATAATTTATGATTAAATATGCAGAGTAAAATTAAATTGATTATTGTGTTGATTGAAAGTCCAATTTGATAGATTGTATTATGAGATATCATTTTTAAATTTTTATAAAATAAACTAAATAAACGAATGATCAACAATGTTGCGCTGTGTTCTGCAAACTTGAAGTTATTTATTTTCACTCGACGTTGTAAACAATAAATTTTTACGAACAAGCAGTTTGTTTACAAGAAATTGCCTGTGAAAATTAGTGAAGATGTGAAAATCTCCAGTAATTTTGTGGAATAGCTTGCTGATGGCTAATTAGAGCGCGGAGCATTGAGCTCGAGAGAACTTAGGTCATGGTTAATTTTGCTCCAACTTACAAAGAATCCCGCGGGAACTGTATAATTATAATTACCTTAAAGAAAGCGTCGCCTTTAATCCAGAGTTCTCCTCTTTTGAAAGGTTTATCTAAACTGTGTCCGTCCTCGTCTACGATCTAGAACAATGGGTTATGACCTGATTAAGCAGCTTATTTAAGTACCTAAGTATATTTTATGAGGGGTTGGAGTTGAGATCGAGTTATTGAAATAAATATTGGTGTTGTAGGAAACCGTTAGTCTGCCGATATTTGAAAGGTTAAGTTGTTTATATAGTTAAAGGATAGCTTAGAACGGTAATGCAAGGACAAGATAATTGTATTTGATTTGGTAAAGGATTTCTGATAAACGAAAAAAAAAAATACTTTACTCTCTTTATTACATTATGTAACGACAACAGTAATAAAGAATAATGTGCAAACCTATATTCAGTAATAACTATAATGTAAGTAAAGTAAGTAATAAATAAAACGTTGTTAAAATAAACTACATGAAATTTATTTTAAAGGGAGAATCTAAAGTAATTTAAACATTGAGAGAAAGTAGGTACACACGTAAGTGGAAAACTGAGACTCGATCAGTAGGATGTAAGTTGCGAGATACTTATAGTTTGTACAGCTTAACAATTGATACCGATTTATACGGATCTCCGTTTGGGGATTACAACTTGTTGCACTTATAAGAAAAATATAGGACGTGATATTTTATTTATGTTTAGGTAAGAAGCTTAGGAAACGCTTAGAACCACGTCAGTGGGCGTCTGCGGGTGTAGGTATGTAAGTTGGTAAGTTTAAAAAGGTAAGCCGATTACAGTCGCTAATAATTCAAAACAACTATCTATATAAAAATGTGGCATGATATACTTGAATTCATATCGTTTACGAACGCAATGAACTTGTTAATTGACTTTAGAAAGGAGTACTTGTAAATGACGACATATTAAGCATTTCCATACGAATACTTTGGAGAAATAGCATTTGAATAGTTGCAAAAATAGACAAACCCCATGGAGTAAAAAAATGTGTTTTACTTACCATGTAATTATATTTTTCATAAGGTTTTCCTACAGATCCAAACGGGGTTTCATCACTGTACTCGAATGCGGGAACTAGGAGTTCAGTCATACTGTAAACTAGGTAGAGAAAAGCATTGGTCCTTTGCTGAAATAAAAAAAAGAAAACGATTAGCAATCTATGAATTAAATACGAGTATATATGTTATAACAAATATTTTCATGTGTTGGTAGGTACCACACGTATAGTTATAGTCGTAAGCATTTTCATTAGAATCTATGATTAAATAGTATTGATCTTTATAGATAAGATTTGTAACGGTGGGCTTACACAAATATTTATTTAGTTTTCGCCTTTGACGTAATTTATCACCGATTGATATAATCTTATTTCCCTTCTAATATCTCCGATAAACGCTAGATACGTTTACCGTAGGCACATATTTGAGTTATTGTAATGTTTATGTGCAAAACAAATATAAAAATATCCACCAAAGGCAAGCTTCCGTAAGCTTCGGCCATTCGTTTTCATACCTGACTGGAATTAGAAAATGTAGTTCATTTCACATAAATATTTTTGTTCGGAATGTACGTCTGTTATCTGATCCCGGGCGTGATTTAGGGAAGCCTTTGTTATATAATATGTGAGTTCCGTACGTGAAGGTTTCGTACGGGCAACTTTGTTAAGGCTGTCCCAGATAATTCGTTACTTGTTGAGGGTTGCCAGAGGATAGAGGATAGTCGTGCTCGAAATTGTACTTGCGTTTGACAGCTTTGAAGACAACTTATTAGCGTACATACGATGGCATTTCTCTAAGGCATTTACAATAACTACGTTGACATGCACGACAGATCTCTGAGGATGTCTGGTTTGATCAAATTTTGAGACCAATTTATATTCAAGTTCCGTAGGGAAAGCGGGATAATTTAATTTTTATGGATAGGAAAACATACATGCATAATTAATATATTTCAATATAAAGTACGTTGTTCAAAGAAAATACGTATCTTCGTATGAGTTTTTTATCTTTACTAATGCATAAAAAACAGGGCGGATAATTACTCCAACGTCAATAAATAAAGTATCTATGTGAAAAAATATTGTTAAGCTTCAAGTCATAATCCAGCTTAACAGATAAAATAATAATAAGTACAAACATTTAGAAAGATATAGACATAGGCTTCCGCGTTCCTATCTGATAAAAACTGAAACGGAGACCTGATCTTCTAAATCCTAAGCGCAAAAATTGTGCTGTCCGTCAGGCGTAAACGGGGATTTTATCAGATATTTCTCACGCAAGGTAAATGCACTCGGTCGCGAGCTCGGTCCCTACACATAAGATATAGCTCGCGACTAAGCTAATAAAATTTTAAGTTGCCTTTTAGGGACGCCCAATGTAACCTGATAGGATGCATCACTTACTTTCAATTTATCGTATATCGACCTCTCCATCGGACTGCCGGCGATGGCAATGTATTTGAAACAGGATAGGTCGCAAATTTTCTCGGTTGCTTGGAGAAATTGACCCAGTATATGTGGCGTCCAGGCTGTTACATTTGGCTGAAATCAATACACGAAGTCAGTATTTTAGGTCACAACATTAGCGTTTCGCCCGTGAATCTGTTAGTACCATTTTGCCAACGTTTTGACTCGTAATTCTTAGTTCGGGGAAATTCAATTTCATTGCAAATGCTAAAATTGTTACCAAACTTAGTATTGCAATGTTCATATTATTCCATAAGAGCAAAGAAAATCATTGTTTAAGTCTAATCTTGATACCTAAATTAAATAAGCGACTATTTTTTTTTTTATGTAAGCATTTAGATTTTGTTACAGTGATAGTTATGTTTTGTATAGTGGGGCCAAGTTGCATGGTTATAGTCATGTTGCTTCTCACCGGTCACACCTGAAGTATCAATGGATTTTATATAATTATAGTTCAGAATACTACGTTAATTCCCCTTGCTCCAGAGAAAGTAAGTAGGTACTTACTATGAATACTAGTAAACCAACTTTTTACTAATGGGCCTATCCGATATTCAACAGTGCTTTTTTCCAACAAGCTTGTTATAATGATAATGACTTTTATTCAATAGCACTATGTAATGTAACAATGTTACTACGTTTTTTCTCATAGGAAGCATGGACCTTTTGTCTGAAAGACTTTTCTTTACCAATACCCTCATTTACTACCAACAATACGTTCTCTAACAAACTAAATAACACTGTAGATAACATAATAAAATGTAAACATTTTATTCACAATCGCTAATTACAAGTATCCGTGGATAAAACTTATCGTAACATCGATCATTCTATAAAACAAATGCCGTTCACAACATACGCAAATCAAAAACTTTATCATACTTAATGTCCATTAAGATATTTGCGATGATACTACTATATCATCATAATCGAATCCTGACTTGATAATATATAAGTAATAATAGCGAATTAATGATTAATAAGACTTATCACGGTGTGGTGGTAAATAACTACTTATTTACTCCTTACTTCCTTGTTTACCTACAATTTTGAATCTAACTCAACTCGATATTTTGCTAAATGTGGCTTAAGGATCTTTTTGCTCGCTGTACTCTGCATACCCCTTCGGGAATTGCAGGTGTAATGATATGTATGTATATATGTATATTTATATAGGGGGCAATTATTATCAAGGGGATGTCCTTGGCAGAGTCAATTTAATAATAGTCGGTGTACAAACGCTATTAGCCTATTAACTTAATTTTTATATTATTGCTAATAGTGACGTAGATAGATAAGTCAATTAAATTATTGTCATCATAACTATCGATTATTTTGAATATTAATAAAAAATAATCAAATTATTTGTCTTAGTAGGTATCTATGCAAATTACCAACGAGTAGATAACTGTTCTTCAGTTTTAATAGGTATGAATTATTAATAATGTAGGTAGTTATTTTTTCTGAAATATACAGGTAAAATTTCTAGTGGTTACCTTAAACTACATATGAAAATATCAATATCAATAAAATATTACGTAGTTAGTGTTTGCGTATGGTGGCTTGGTATCTATGTCAGTCATGGTCAGTTGTTATCTGAATCATATGATGGACGAAAATACAGTCCTACTTTAAACTATTCTTCATGTAATAATACTTAGAAACTCATTATCCCTATCAAGTTAGGTTAGAATTTACCCTATATTTGGTGATGGCCATCACCAGGATCTGAGGAGTCAGAGGCGCTGAGCACTGGAGCCTCGTATAGTGTCTCAGCGGTCCAGAAATAAAGTACATCAACGAAGATAGCCACTGGAACGTGGACATAGTCAGAGTAATCTCGACAGGTGCAGTGAACGGCTCCCTGAGGACAAAAAGACGATGTTAATTTTTTTTTCGAAGCACGAATACTGTACGCTCTAACAATGTGTCTGTTGCCGACGCTGGCCTCATTAAGTTTATATATATACATTTTACACCTTTTATTATTTTTGTATTCAAGTTAAGAATTCTAATTTTATTTTGATATATTGTTTTTCTAGTAGTCTCTTTGTAAATATACGTCTGTTCATACCTTGGCAGTTTCTATCATTTATAGTGTCACAGATGAAAATTGTTTGGGTTCTATTTTTTATATTCTGCAGTTTTCGCTAAATGATATATTTTTTTCATTAGACATAAGAAAGACAGTAAGTATGTAATACAATAATCTAGCTAATAAAATAGAATAAAAAAAATATATATATAAGGCATGCAACATAATACCAGAAATATAATTATACCTTAATGGTAAATTATACACATAACATCACGCCCATAATCCCTGAAGGGGTAGGCAGAGTCGAAGGGGCAGCAGGTCCCTTTAACCACATTCAGCCAAAAATAAAACTGTGCTGGGTTAGATGGAAAATTGTGAAAAAGTAGTGATAAGTGGCTAGGTTATCGCCTACACAATCACATACCCAAAACCTCATATACCATTAGTAGCCTTTTTGAATATGGAATATATTATAGAAATCAGATATGCTAGGCAAGAAACACAGTTGGCACATTGTTTTTGAGTCCCAGGCCAACATGGGACATGGTAAATTTCTAGAACACGAAATTATGTTCATTCTATGTTTTTAATAACTCTTTCTAGGGCATCTGCCTGTAAATGGATAGTTGTTTTTTTTACATTTGTTAAACAAAGGGAGCTCGGTTTTTCAAATAAAAATACAAACTTTTTAATAAAACGAATCTGATTGATGCTTTCTGTCGGCAAATTTTAACTAGGCTAAGCCTGCGGCTTTTAAGTGCATAAATATTCAACACGCTCGTCACTGTCTCTACATATTCAACGTGTATTTAATCATTCGGAAACTGACTGACAAGTCATGAGGGCCGCAAGTTAGCATTCGACGGGTCTTCGTGAACACACCGAATTGATGTACATTTGGCTATAGACAGTTTTAGGAAACTCGATAAATCTAACTAAATATATTAATTGTTTATTGATGATAACTTCAAAATTTAAAGATGATTGGATTGAATTAACGATTTTGAAGTAGAGTAAGTTTTCATAAAAATGTACATTCGAAAGTCGCTCGAATGATTACAAGTGAAATTTGGACAGGATAGATATCGTCCGGCCGGTAAGATTCCGGCCTTCAGAATTGAAGAAATACAATAAAACTTACTGTTTTATTGTATTTCTTCAATTCTGAAGGATCAATGCTATTTGGGGGTTAACATTTCGAGTTTGTGATAGGAGGACGTTCTTTGAACATTTACGATCACACAGATCGGTAAATCGTTGAAAGCAAAACCATTTCTTTGTATTAAAAAACGTAATCACGCTGTAATTGTAATGCCAAGTGCCCATGTAAGTAACTTTCATACTTCAAATTTAAAAAAAAAAAATGTATGTATACTATTTCCTTTTTTCACCTACCACGGTTGTGTGATGGGGTATAGGTACATAGACGTAGGTTAACATATAATACATGTCGTGTTAGAATAAGTGACGGAGTAATAAATATATCGCCGAACAGTGCGGTTGTTTCACTTACTCAACCGATCCCTTACCCCCCACTTCATACAGTAAAAAATATCATAAAATGCTTACCACCAGCGGCAAATGCCATTCAGCAACGTAAGAAAAGGTATGACGGCTACTTTCGGCAGTCCAGTCGTCCCGCTGGTTAGCATAAGCCAGGCTGGCACCTTTGTTTGATCGAACTCTGCTGGTCTGAAATATAAGGAATTGATTTATACAGACGAGATCAACATAAATTATTGGAACCGATTGATGATGACTTATATCAATGGGCAGATATATGTTACGTTCAAAAGAGCAAGACGCTGTTTATACATGACCTAGCAATAAAGCAAATTTTTTTCTTTAAAAATCAAAGGCTTTATCAGCACAAATAAATACGTATCTATCTTTATCATATAGCGAAAATTCCAACATCAGCTCCTATTTCCATAGAATTGCTTTTAAGATTGTTTTATTTTATCTGAATTCTATAATATAGTTCATATTCAAAAGAAACAGATAGTTTGCGCGCAAATAAAATGCCCGGAGACACCGAACAGTTTTGTGATCCGAACTTTTCCCACCATTCGCTTGGTAAATCTAACCTTTTTTTTTACGTGAGGAATGCCTTTACGCACCGTCCAAGTAGACCTGAGTAAGAGCCTACAAGGGTGTGTCGGGCTCGGAACTCGGCTGGCAACATCGGTTCCCCTACCGACTTAATTCTTCGGGCGCTGAACGCAATACTAACGGGATCCCGACTGCCGGCATTCATCTTGAAAAGTCTACGCAGCGCGCGCTGCCGCCTTGCGGCCCATCCCGAGGGAATGAGATTTTCCCCCAGAGCACCTAGTGTGGTGTTTGCGACAATACAGACAGCTGTGTACCCTATCCTAACGGACCGGGTGCAACACCCGAGCTGTCGCCTTCTCTGGGGACGATTGAGGGCTAGAAGGCTTCCCTCTAGCTCCCACGACCCCAAAGGCCCTTTTAGTCGCTGGTAAATCTAACCTAACCCAACCTACAAATCTTTATTTATTTATATTTAAAACCTAAAATTAACCATTATACAGGCTTGTTTTTTGTAGCTAAGGTAGTATTCCTACGTATGTACATACTAAGTAAGCGTATGTACATACGAGTACTAAGTAAGCGTAACGTTAATTTAAATTTTCCCACAAAGGAGAGGCAGGTGTGTTTACGTTTAGTCAGCATTACAAACAGCCGAAACATTAAAAAGTATTTGTAGGAATATTTTTCTTATCTTTGTTTCAGAGTAGGTATGTAATCGAAAATAAATGGCTAAATAATCTCCATGTTTAGTGTAGTGTGTAAAGTAGAACACGAAAGAACTCGACTGAGTTAAGTACAGTATTTTACTTATCGCATCTTAATAATATAAGGGCTAATACAAAAAAAATGTTTTAGTGCGAAATCGCATTTAAAGGTTCAGGGTCCCTTTATTTCAGTTATAGTTTAAAAGACACAAATGTCAACAGATTTTAAATTGTCATTTTCTCTTTGTCAGCGCTAACCGGTATAAAATTAAATTTTGTGCTCGAAGCATTTAAAAAAGCATTTCGCCAAAATATTGACTCGACCCCTTAAATTACCGAAGATGCGTTATACAATCCTAGTTTGCAAACTTACCTGAAATCAACTTCGGTGCCGTTGAATTCTTTAATGAAGCACTCCATGTTGTTTTCCTCGTCATCAAAAGTTATAATGCGGCACTCAATTTTCGTCGCGGCACAAGCTTGTTTCACGTGATCGACGGCATTTTTTTGACAAAATATGACCTTCGGGGTAATATAGGGCAGCAACCCCTGCATATCCACTGTAAACAATTAATCAACAAATTAACTTAGGCATAATAGGCATCCTTTCGTATAAAGACACACTATTGGGGAATCGCATAAAAGAGAAACTTTCCATTTACGTATTTGGGCACACACATTGAATTGAGTAAGTGGTTCCAAGAAATGTATAATTTTTGTGTGTATTATTAACCTCCGCCTTCTTCCACATATATATTCATCTTCTTGTAAACAATTACGAGACATTTATCAATCATTATGTTACTTCATATTTCATACTATGTAATAATATACTTAGTAAAAAAAGTGGTTCTTTTTTGTAATATACTTTTTATCTTTAGTTCATAAAACTCACGTTATTTCACAAATGGAGAGGCTTTTAACTTTAATATTGTGTCATTTCGGAGCCGGTTCCGCACCAGCGTGTTTACGACGGAGTTACGTGCTCCGAAATCTACAGTTACAGTTTTAAAACTTCTTCGGCTATTTCGTTTTAATGGGTAATAGTTTTATTTCAAATTGATTCTAAGCACTCCGTTTGCTACTGTGAAATACGTGAGAAAATTATAGAGTGATGTTAGTACCACACACGATTTATTTAAAAAAATATATCCATACGTTTTCCCAAACTGTGTGCGACTATGACTACGCTCATATAGTTCAGGATCAAATCTGCTTGCCTAAAAGTCTTTACATGAAAGATTTGCACCTGTTTGAGTTTGTGCCTGCGAGTGGCCTTTCTTTAGGAAATTATCGCGAGGCTGCCGAACATGTGGGGCCAGTAGCAAATGCTACTGCTATATGGCTAACCCAAAATAGCGTTAATAGAATAAGCAATATTACCCGGTCCGATACTCGGATCCATGCCGCACATGGCGTACCCATTGTAGTGGCACGCGTAGTAAGGGATTCCGATGTCCAGGTGGTTGGGCCCCATCACCACGACCGCGTCACCGGTCTTCAGCCCAAAATTGCTCAGCGCACTCGCAACGCGCATGGACCGGATCGCGACTGATTCATTCGTCTCCCTTTGGTCTGTTGCAGCGTCGATCTGAAGAGGAGAAATTTGTTTTATACACAAATACATATTGATGTGAACCATGTTTCCCTATTTAAGGGTTGCGAAGGTAAGATAGGTACTCGTTGCAATGTAATTTCCAAACTTGCTAGAATCATGGTCTAAGCGGACCTGGATTAAGCATATGCTCATCTGATTTTCATAACCATTAGTTATAACAGAGAAATACATCCACCAAGAGCAATAAATGGAAAGGTATGTGTTAACTAGTAAGGTGGTCGTTACTTGAATATTGTTGCATACTCTCTATAAATAACTGGGGACCCCAAGGGATACACGTACTTTGAAACTATTTATAGATTACTGCGTCAACTATGTTTGCTAATTATCATAGTTATAATATATATAAATAAAAATATATCGCCGGAATTTATGTATTAAAAGTAGAAGATCCCTATGTTATAAGTAATTTGTGTTTTAACGTTAATACGAAATTGAGGTAAGACTTTGCAATTTAATTACTCATAATTAAATTAGTCATGAAATGTGTACCTATTGCTGGAACAGATTTTAATCACAGAAGTTTACTTCCATTAGATAAGTTAGCTATGTACTTATTAAGTATTTCATATACATTTACGTATTTTATCTACGTACGTTCCATATAAATAAGCAGAAAATAATGATAATTACCATTCAATCATTCTTATCTGGTGATTTATATTATACGTACATATGTTGTCTTAAACTTAATTCTTGTCAAAGATGCCGAAGGTTTCGTTACATTTAATCCCATCACTCATATATCTTATAGATCATTAGAATGATTCACGTATTAGAATTGTTTATACATATGTACTGTAATTATACTCCAGGTATACATACAATGTAAAGTGATCGTGGTATATTAAAAAGTAAAAGTAATCAAAACCGGCTAATTTATAATTATTAAAGTCTTTGTTAAAAAGTTTTGCCGGCCCTTTATTATTTTATTCGGGATGCTATAGATTTTGTAAAAACAGATTATTTATTTATTTAAGGGCAACTTTCAAAACATTAATGCATTACACCAACATATCATATGGTTCTTGCTGTGATGCTGTTTCTATTACAAGTTACCACGGCATGCATATAATCACAGTAAATATACTTATGTAATATTGAATGACTTAAGAAATGTTAATTATTTAAATATCTTAAGCAAATCTAATTAATTATAATAAAGCAATAATTGTATACTCTGTGTACATTTGTATATATGTGTGTCTTTGTGTGTGTGTGTGTGTGTGAGAGTGTGTATGTGTGTTGTGTTTGCTTTTATAGTTTATTGTGTTTGCGTTTGCGACTATAAAACTTTACACTTCATATAATGCCTGCAACACATTTTTGGTATACTAATGATTTAAACTCTATCTTAGAGAGCAGATCTTTTTCTAAATGAAAGTATAACATATATACGATACGTATAACAAAAATCAGCCTCGTGTTTGTCAATCAGTTTATTCCGGCAAATTTTCGAAACAGCTGTAGCGATTTTGACAGTTTTTACTGGCTGATAGTTGATGTCATAAGGAGTTGTACTCAGGTATTCTTACGTTAAAGAAAAAAATATTTCCACATTGAAGAAGTCATGGAAAATCGTTAGTATTACACAAGCCGGACAGTAAACATCTAAGGATATAGTTTATCACGTAAACATGCTGTATATAACAACGTACTTTTTACGCCAAGGCTAAAATAAGTACCGAAGCCTTTTGTATTGCAACATGAGAGATTAAGTAGATTTTATCATTGTTTCTATTGGGAATTACTACTTTGAACTATTGCTGATAATGCCTCTTGAATTATTTATTATTTTGCATGGCTTTGAATCTTGATTTTGATTTGATAGAATTTGTCGTTATTCTGATTGAACTTTTTCAGTAGTAGATATTATTCTATGCCATAAAAAAATTAAGAGTACCATCACAGACATTTTAATCTAATATCTTTAGTTATCGTTGGTTTTTTGATTATTAGTCAATTATTTAAACGAATTTCATAAAGGCAAGAAACTAAAGAAAATAAAATTCTATTTTTAGTTTCTCAGATAATCTGTTTTGTAATAAGAGATTTGTAATTGAATATTTTTTTTATTACATTATGTATTAAGTATATGACTATAGTAAAGTATAAGGAGGTACCAAACTAATATAAATAAAATATTTAACGATTTTGAAACCTATGTATGATAGAATATTGCACTGTTGCTTTGCTATAATTTGTACCATCCACCGTTAGTTTAAATAAACTTTTAGAAGTTTTGGCGCTGATGTTTTGGTTTATGTAGTAGTTGCAACATACCTGGTTTAGCATCTTCGGAGACTCCAGCATACCCTGGAGGACCAGGTGACCAACATGACATTTCTCAGGGCAAATGTTGTATTTCGCAGCCGCCTTAAGCTTCAGACTGTTAACACGATGTCTAATATGAACTCCTTCCAACATTTTGCAGGAAAAATGTTTAAAATATAGGTATAATTTAAATGCTTTTTATCACACAATTAACAATTATTAGGTGGTATATCCCCCTTACAATTTGGAGTACAAATACAATGATTAGAGCCTCCAAGTGTATTTATATATGTTATCAAATCAATCTTACGCAACATTACAGATAAATACATTTTATCTACAGATTCATAGCTTAATTACTAATGGATTACGCATTCGAATCAACATGCCGAATGGAGTCGTCTGATGTGTTAAATCCTTGAGATTTTTATTAGTCTTGGTTGTACGCCGGTAGAGTTAGGTTTGCGCAAATTGGTCCAAGCGAGATGCGACCAGATTTCAGTCATATGCATTTCTTTTTAGCTTTATTTTGGAATTTATGTTTAAAGAGCAATGTTTCAACATCACGGGTTGAGTTAGTTACTTAGTTGGGTGTGTATTTACTGTATTTAGCTTCATAGTTGTTATGTGTGTTATGTGAAGAATAAAAATAAAAAATTAAGATTTAAGCTGACCTTAATTAGAAACGGGTCATAACGCTAGGAAGGTACGCTGCATGTTTCGGAAGCATCATAGTTAAATAATCTGGCAGAGGTAAAATTGCCTTGTCTAGCGCAAGACTGAAACTAATACGGCCTTGCATCTGAACCTTTGTTGTTAACCTTACAGAGCTACTTGATGAACCGCATAATGAGCAGCCCGCATTATGAGCTTAGTGATTTTTAATTGTGAGAAAGTTGCGTTACTGAAATCGGATTGTGTCGTGTGTAGGTGTACTGTGATCAATAAATTTCTCCGACGTAGAAAGCAGTCTATGTCCTTATTTTAGGGTGAAAACATTAGGCGTGTGAAATTCCATTGTAATCGGCTAAGTGGTTTAGGCTTGAAATCGTAGCAGGATGAAAATACAGATACATATGTTGTGTTAATTTTGAATTAATAATATGGGTAGGGTGCTGTCAAGTTCATTTGATAACGTAGATCACCAGGTATTTTTAAAGTTAAGCGTATGATCTTCTTCAGTTTTTGATACCCAATCGGGTATTATCAAATTAAAAAACAGTATCTTAAGTTTTCGATACTGCAGGATGCAGGACACTCAGAAATTTAAAATATTTTGTTCAATTTATTATTTATTTGTATTTCCAGATTGATAAATGGTGGTAAACAGATGTACTTGCAAGTTTGATAAATGTAACATTAGACGTCATTCGATTTATCGTCTAATTTGTCTTGGGAAATTTAAGTACCTACGTGTCGTATTTTGGCAGCTGATATGAATATTAGTAGGTATAGTTAATAGACAGTTCTATTATTATTAAGTTTTTTTTATTCAACATGCTGAGCACAGGGTGGGTTTGTTACGCGGAGCTTAGTCAAGCGCAATAGGGTGTAGGGGCGTTGCTCCAGATGAGAGGAATTTTCTGGCGATTGTACATGTGTTCAAAATTGTGGCTTTTTGAAGAGTGAAATATAAATCCGTTTATTAGAACTGCTGGTGGTATCTGTAGAGCTTCGATGCTTTTGCTGAGCATGTGTGGTACTACGCCAGCTAGTGGTCGATAAAACTATGGGAATTATGTAAACATTTTGAGCATGCTACTGAGTCTTAAATTGTATTGAAAGATGTCGATATTTGGCTATATTTTCGGATACAGTATTTACACTCTGAAAGCGTAAAAATGCATTGCGTAAATGTAAAACGCAAAGAAAGGTCTATTGAAGGTTTTATCTGTGAGGATAGTCCGGTCACAGTATAATTTTACCTGGCTATTTTCTAGAATGGTTGATGGTGAATATTTGAAATATGAGAGTTTGTTTAGGGGCTAAATGTTGATGGATGATGGAAAGTCATGTCGGTGCTTGTAGGCAGATTAGACAAATGCTTTACTACTACAAAACCTTAAACTGTCGCATTGTAGCTCTCTTGTAATATATTTTCGGTAATTACGCGTATAACCTGGTCCTGTATCGCCAGCATAAACGCTTCGGTCTCCGGAAAAAGCTCACCTCTCTTCAGCCATACGTTCGCATGTCTTCGTCGAGGAATGGTCGGCTGAGATCGGCTTTGTGCCTTGCGTGGAGTGTTTTGTGTAGTGTAACTTTTGCTGGTTGTCTGTGATTGTTTATTGGGTTGATGAGAGCTGCTATCGTGTAAATGTAGAGGAGTAAGTTTTTTGTCTATTGCTGTTATTGATTTGTGAAGTGGTAAATATTCAACTTTACTGTGGAAGTATTTCCTTAGAGAAGATATCTGTTTGTTGTGGAGGTTTAAGATGTCAACGATACCATGACCGCTTTCGCTTCGTAGGAGAGTAAGTCTTAGTGTCCATGTTTTGGGGTGGTGTTTACTGTGTTGACAGTGCGCTGTAGTGTCGTTAAATCGGACTGTGCCTATAATATAATACCAAACGAATAAGGCTTTAATGCTATTTATAGAATTTAGATGAGTTCTAAATAAATAAGTCTAAGTTTTTGTTGTATTTGTCTTGCTTTATGGTATCCCGGGAATTTTTAGGTAGAGTTCTCATTCATCGGCGTGATTTATTCTCCGGATTAAAGTGTGTATGCATTTTTCTCTAACTTGCCGCAGTGAATTGAGTGAACATTGCATTTGTCCATACCAAATTGTATGTAAGTAGATGTCTTTAGAGAATTCCTGGGTGATATATCCAGTTTAAAAAGATCCGTCTTACTAGCTGCTTAGAGCTTGATATCGTCTATATACATGAGGTGTGATAGTATACGTTGGCTATTATCATATTTTAAAGGGTATCCGGCGTTTGGTTGCTTACTAGGTATTTATAGATAGGTATCGTGCAGGTGTGCGGAAAAAACACTGCAGTCACATATTTTGTTTCCATATCTAATAATAGTTTGATACACGTGAATTAATTTTGATTTATTTAGTATCTTGTCCAATATTCGTGCATATTGTAGGTAAGTTTAGGTAATTATTGTGCATGATACGCAATTGTTATTTAACTGTACTAATGCCTCAACGAAAAGGCAGTGTCATATCGCTATACGTTTATACTCGCCAATTATGTGAGTATTTGTGTCACAAGATGACAGTTTTGTATTTAAATTATTGCATAATCCTTTTTGTACGCACACTGAATAAAATAGTCTCTCATTTTATTTTACCTCTATCATGCTTATTCTATGTTAGAATCGTAACAAAAACGGACAAAATGTTTTTAAAAGCGGTTGCATGAAAAACATCATAACTGTGCGGAAAGCAGACAGTGGGAGTATATTTTTGATTCAAAAGTTGATGGAGGCATAGTTTTCGTGTACCTTTTTATGTATTTTGTTTTTAACGGCACAAACGGTAAAAGTTGGTTCTGTATATTTACTGAAGGAAATAACTGACATGGATATTCGACATTACCAGTACCTACGTGCACCTACAGTTGATTGTAAGTAGATAATGCGTCACCTGTAAGAACTAAATCGCGATATGTCTGCTGCGACACGAGTTGTGAAAGAGATAGTGACAAGTCCACTTTTGTTATTCCTGTAAGTGCTGTGCAAACAAAAAGTTGCACAAAAAGGACTGCATTATATATCAATCAAGACTTAAGAAGGTGAAGCCTAATAGAAGTGAGTCTGATATACTAACCGTTCTTAGGTATGCTGAGACATAGACTGACTGTTTGACATCTTTTGCATATGTCGCAGGCAATTTGTATGTTTTCGCCGTTTACATACGGCGTGGTCAGTTTAAAAACACTCGCAGTTATGTATTACGCCGAAGGCAAAATGTATATTGCGGTCATTATATAATAAATAAATATCCAACGACATCACATACATTGATCTGACTCCAAGGTAAGTAGCTTAAAGACTTGTGTTACGGATATCAGAATCAACAGTGGTGTTAATATCCAATATTATTATTGGATATTAACACCCATACACAGAATAAACACAAGTATTCAGTAGTTAAAAAAAAGCAAGGAGGAGTGTTAGGTACAATTGCGACCCTACAGTCAGAACCGAAGTAGAACAACCAACGCGAAAGTATAACAATTAATCGAGTTATAGCCTTCGGCATAATACATTACTGCGAGCGTTTTTAAACTGACGACGCCGTATACGTAAACGGCGGAATCATACAAATTGCCTGCGACACATACAATAACAAGGCGTAAAAGGGAATCGTATAATACCTGCTTACACATAGTGATTAGATAAATAAGTGATGTTTAAAAGACCACCATCGAAATGCGATATACGCGTAGATAATATAATTTGTATATTTGACGTCATGATGTTTCTATGTGAAAACAGTAGTGAATGTGCGATACAGGACGATTTATTTTGTCGTGCTACTAATGGCATGCAGAAGATGAAACATGGCATTATGTTATACGATATACATGGAAATGAAATGTGATATGGTAATATTAAGGCAATAAGGTGGAAAATACTATTGTATTTGTAAATTTTGGAATTTAAGAATATTTCTTGCATTGCTTATTGGAGAATATTAAAAATAGGTATGTGTACTGAGCATCTTACTCTATTTCATCATTACAATATTTAAAAAAATACAAGTAGGTATTTTTGCATGCATTGAGAATAAAATAATTATTACCTTATCGCATGATTACGCAGTGCAGTAAGATGATTACGGTTTTATTTAAAGCGGTATCTTTACGTCTTCTGATAAATCACGTTTTTCAACATTCCCAATCACGCGATTTATCGAAGATATTGACTATAATAAATAAACACTAATGCGAATTTTACTTTCCTTCATGTCTCGTCTACAGATGAACTAACCTTGAATAGTCTAACAATACAATAAACACAAAATTATGTAGAAGTGTGTCATGAATAAGTATAAAAATCTTACATAATATCACGCCCATAATCCCCGAAGGGGTAGACAGAGTCAAAGAAGCCACAGGCCCCTTTAACCACATTCATCCAAAAATAAAACTGGGCTGGGTTAGGTGGAAAATTGTGAAGAAGTAGTGACAAGTGGCTAGCTAGTCGCCTACACGAACACATACCCAAAACCCCATATACCATTAGTGTATGACATGCTAGGCAAAAAACACAGTTGGCACATTGTCTTTAAGTCCCAGACCAACATGGGATATATATAATATGTACAAATCCTATCTTGTTATAAATATCAGAAGCCACTTATCTAAATACGTTAGTAAGTAGGTAATAGTAAAATTTCCTTGCGATCTTTGTACGCGGATATTGCGATACTACAGTAAAAATATTAACGTATCCGTGATTAGCCAGTAGTACTCGTAGAATTTTCATAGAGTACTAAGGTTGGAATGCCGAGTTCAAAACAGTCTACCTACCTCTCGATTTGAATGTAAAAACATCAAATTAGAGTGGACAAATAAAATAAACCGAAGAAAATAAATATGGACATTTATTTCTTCTGATTTTCTACGAAAAAGAGTTCGTAGATTCCATACCAATAAACTATTGCTAACCAAATCCCAAAAATGTCTCAACGTTATAGATTATTAATTATCAGGAGGCATATATCGTGGAACTGACGAGTTTTGTATATTATAAATTAATTAATGCTTTTTTTTTGATAAGGCTTGTTGTCAGTAAATTCCTGAATATAGGGAAAAATTCATACACCTCACAAGGTCTCCTCAAAGTTGTGTCAAGAGAGAGTTTTTTGTATTTGAAAACTCTTATATATTTTTATTTCACTAAAAACGTTCTATGCGATATTTATTGGTGATGAAGTCGTTGCATATAAATGAAAGTATTGCCTAATGTAAAAGACAGAAAATTAAACGCTAATATTGATTCTGTAAGACAAAAACTATATTTGTATCCACATATATAGCAGGATATTATGATTCCATGTGAGTAAGAGAGATCCGAATCCAACGAGTAAGAGAAATAATTAAGTAAGGGTTATGATATTGAATGAATAGTCAAAACAAACTATTGGCTTTAAATTTTACCCTTTCGATTCTAAAAAATTAAGAAAAATTTGGTAGGAATATCTTACAACAGCGCAAGTTTACAAGAATAGTTTGAAAACTTGCTTATTCATTCAGGTCCCGCAGTCGTCGTGAAACTTTTCCGAAAACAATGTCGTACAATTAATTAAACTTTACAGCGATCGATGTCACCGATAAAATACAAAAGGGCATTATCGCGCCAGTTCAATAAGCTATGAGCTTCATAATTTTGGCGCGTGGTATTAGCGTTTAGTTCAAAGACTCTAATTTGAAAGTTTTTATCTAATTTTCTAGTAGTAGGAGTTTAACTTTCAAATCATTAGAAACTTTCCCATTCAAAAGCACAGTGATTTGTTTGTCATGCACTGTTTGGAGTTTGAGACAAATTAAAAAGAAATCCGTTTTTAAGAATACCCATGAGTTAAAAATCTGTTAAAATTTTGTTTTGATAAATTAATACAAAATATTAGAAGATACACGAGTAAAAGTACCAAGTCATTCCAAAATAGTACTGTAATTGTGAGTTCACCTATCTATTATTATTTTATTTATTTTAATACTAGTACATACAACAAACAGTATGTATTGAAGTAGAAATAGAAACATCTTTATTCACGTAGGCCTTACAAAAGCACTTATGCATAGTTATAATACAAATATGTGATTTTACTGCCATGAGTAAGTAACGAGTTTTCTTGGAATATGTGCTAAAATAGTGTCTGAACGATAGCGACAAAGGAAAATACGAACTATTCTTATATTCGATTTATTAGGAATAGCTTTTGCTCGCGACATCATCCGCATAGTTTTATATCGCCGGTTCCCGGAGTGGTATTGGTGAGATAAAATATACATTTTAAATTTCATCATAAATTTTTTTTTTATTGTTTTTATACATTTAGCTTTACCGGTTGCCATTATAGGCTCTCCTCTTAATTAATATTAGACCAATGCAACTTCCTCAGTATAAATTATACATAAGAAGAAAGACATCAATTATGATGAAACAGTTTATTACATTAATTGCAATCTTACTACAACGAATATCCGAAATTCATTATAATGGGCTATTTAATCTTCTATAAAGTTATTATACATTGTACTTTAAACTGTTTCTAAAGTCCAATATAAAATAGATCTAAAAAGTGTTTTGGTTTTAGATAAGATTAGATCATCCTTGTTGTTAAGGAACTAGGTGACTATAAAAATTATCACAAAAGTATTATTTCGCTAGTTAATTTAACTTTTATGAAACACTATGTTTACAGCAATAAACTTGTTTATTGTGACTGCGTTGATTAGATAAATTTTATTGTATGAATGATTTGTAGATTTACAATAATTTACTTACTTGAATTGAGCATAGATACCACATAATTTAAGTACATAAATAAATCATTTTTAAAAATGTTAAGGCAGTGCTTCTTTTCGATTATATTGTAGTGACAGAGTTATATTATTAATAGGCCTTTATTAAATTGTGAAATACACGATAAACACATCCAACTACTTAGTTACAAAAGGCATCTGGCAGATCAGCAATGAACTTGTTACACCTGGAATGTGAAGATGTATGTTACAGTGACTGCTATTCGTCAGGGCAGATTTGCACGGTTGCTTTTTTAGGTAGGTAGAGGTAACCGATCGCTATATACTTACACGATCCATACACATCACACTCTCTTCATTGACGTTAAAATTCTTTTCACACATGCTATACGGTCATTATGGCTCCTAACAACACCTGTTAACACACGATCAATTTGGGCATGGTTGGTTGTATCACGGCCTTTTGCAATCACGGGGGGATTCGTTGGCGCGCGCTGCGATCCCAGGACCCCTCCCACTGCGACGAGACGGAACACCGCGGGGTTTTAGTGGGTATACCCCGGCCTCCATTTTTCATAGGTCCCTGGAAGTCCCACACACCAACGTGCGTAAAGCACTTCCCGTAAATAAAAGGGCCTTTTGCAATACCTTCAACCTTCAAATTTCCCATTGTCGCAAATAAATATCGTAGTAAAGATTTCCTTTACACAACTTATATTTAAAAGGAAGCTAAACGGTTCATCGTCCACATCGAAAGCTGATAAAGCGAGCTTGATATTAAAGTTCGCTAACTGCTTGTAATGCAACAATGGTAAGCCGCCTTAACCGGCTGACAAACAACATTAATCTACCGAAACACAGCGCAATAATTTGCTAGGAACAACCTTGGATAAGATCAACAGTTACCGATGCGCGGAGCCCATCGCCGAACATAAAACTTTAATGAGTTTCGCCTCTTCTTGTTATCTTAAACCAGGTTCAACAAAGTTTTACGTTGTTCTGTTTATTGAACATTGCACAGTTTCACCACAACTCAATATGAAATTATGTTTAAGTTTTAATTAACGGTCAGATTAAACTTTAGTCAATTTGGAGTTTGGACAAAGCAAGCCGGCAAGACCATTGTTAATTTACTGTTCGAGATAGTGCTGCTCCTGTGAAGTAGGTGCTAGCTTGGGTACCTACTATATTACCTGTTCTACTACTACTACTAACATTAGGCCACTTCTCTAGGTAGGTACCTGTTCTATTGTTTCCAAATTAGAATTGACGTGTATAGGTGAGTCCAAAAGAACGGCAGGGTCTAAGTAGCTTTACATATGCAACAATTTGGCACAGGTCTTCTCCCTAGTATTTATCCGATTCCAGGACCGTTCTGATCAATGTCTTAAGTCATTCTGTTTATGAACGCACCTGCACTTGACCTTCGTAATATTAAGATTTCGTCTTTTTAGTACGATCCGCTGCATCAACCTTCATCTATCTTCATCCTTATACGTTGAGTTTCTGCTGTTTTCTTTGAAGTGCAAAACTTAATATTTGAATATTAGGTATACGTCCTGTAAGAGGGTATATATATAGCATAAATATGTGTTTTATGTACATCTTATAATGAATTTCTAACTTGCTCTTGATTAAAAGTTTCCTCTGGGTCATAACATGTATCTTACTGTGTAACAATTTTCGAAACAGCTAAAGTTTCTTATATAATCCTATCCAATCACAACACATTTACGCCGCTGTGGAACTTCCTTCGAACAATAGATTAACATCGTAGGCTACATTGAAAAATCGTGTAAGCGTTTTATCCCCTTTATATGCTTGTTATAAGCGTAATATTCTGTGAAGCCTCCGAGCCCGGAAAATGGAGTGAGTCAAACATAGGAAAACATTGTTAGCCCTGTTTTCAAGCTCAGCCGGCATTGTGCAAAATGCAAGTTAAATAAAAATAACGCGCCCATTTACTGCGCTAATGACTAGAAAAAAGATGAAGCAATTGCGAAGATGCAAACGCATTTAGAGTTACACTAACTAATTATTATGCCTCTTTTAGTATTAAGTAACACATGAAAGAAACGTTTTGGTTAGATACAAAACATTCAGTATGCTCAATAGTGGAATTTGATGCATGGAATTGGAACTCATTACGAGTTGTCAATATTATACGTAATATGTTATTTTAGTGACTAAGTTTATTATAGTAATAAAACTGACATATCAACGCCCACAATCTCCGAAGAGGTAGTCCTCATAGGGCAGCAAGACCCTTGAACCACTTTTTGTTAATAGCAATAATATAATTTCTATTTATGTAGGTATACTCTATAATCCATTATTTTTGTATATCCATCCATTTTTATATATCCATTTTTTAGGCATAAAATTAGCTAGCTAGCTTGACTAGCTCGAAATGTAAAAAGTTTGACCTATGTAAAGACAGGACGTATGTAAAGTAAGAAGAAAATTGCATTATTTAAATCTGTCGAGAAAAGTAAATTTTATTGCCACGGTAGAACATGACTTTGTTTTCGTCTATCCATCGGGATTTAGCATCTGTTTACGATACATCATTAAATTAGATCTCCGCTGTAAAGCTTTCATTTGTAAACATGCGTTCAGGGGATACTGAGCTCTATTATCAGCGTCGCAGATTTATTTTTTCCGTATCATAAAACGGTAAATTGTTAGATAAAATGTCAGAAAATTTACTGGCTCGTAACTGCGGGATGAATTTTTTGATGCTGACACGCGATATGAAGCCCAAACGAACACGTTATTGAACTTTCCCTCCGTTAATGCTTTTACTTTGCAAATCTTTATTTAAGTAATAAATAGACACCGTAACTACCTCTTGTGGAGACTTATTTTCTTTGTATATTATTCACCAGAAAAATTATGTAAATGCCATCCTCTAACAGGCATCTGTCTGGCACTCTTAGAGGCCAATGCTATAATAGCTATATTATTAACATATGAAAGTCGGCACTATGGAACCAGTAAAGAAGGGAGGTCCATAATATTTTCAGGAATTTAGGTTAAACACGTTCTATCTAGATGTCTATGTTTTGACTGCCTCGTTGGTCTAGTGGTAGCATGCGCCGCTTAAGGATCAAGAGGTCCCGGGTTCAAATCCCGGGTCGAGTCAAAAATTTGTGGCTGGGTTTTTCAATATTGAAATTACTCAGTAACAGCCCGGAGTCAGGAAGTTGGTGATTTAATCACCCCCGTGCCTCGGAAAGCACGTTAAGCCGTTGGTTCTGCGCCTGACCTCTCTCCGGTCATGTCGAATTGCCGTCTCACCGGACTATGAGAGTGAAGGAATAGAGAGTACACTTATGTTTGCGCACACACTTGTGCACTATAATATCTCCTGCGCAGTTGGCTAATCCTGTTGAGATTGACCGCCGTGACCGATATCGGTTAGGAAGACATTATTATTATCTAGATGTCTAAAGTAGCATATTTCAATATTATAATGATAATGTTAAAGATTAATTACCTATAGGTTTTTGCTCTATTACTTTTCCTAGATATAGTAGCATAAACTTACTTACTTTTACATGCCATCTAAATCCTTGCACAAAAGAATGATCTTTTATTGAAAAAATTTACCGTACCATTTCCTTAATCAAATATCCTTCTGCTCAGCTGAAAGACATTGATTACTTTGAACAGCTAATTTAATTTTCCTTAAACCAATTTACATTGTTATTATTAAAATCGTTTTCTTCGGTAAATGAAAAAGAAACAATAATAATAGCAAGAGGGTTTCTAATGAAAAATATTACCTACTTGGAACAAAACAAATGTTTGTAACTCTCGCTAATAAATATTTAATTCAAATATCATCGAGCTAGAGTATATATAAAAAGTATATTACACTAGACAATTTACTATAGTGAGCTCAGTTGTTGCGGCATTATCTATATATTGTATGTTTTGAGTACAGCACGTTTTGTTCGGAGTTTTGTTTGCCCTTCAGACTCTCAGTTCTGGTCACATTCAGCAAGAAAATAATTTACAATGAGAAATATGTGCGGTGCGTAATATGTGTATTAGTATCTCTTTATCTCTTGTTGTGTACCCGTATTCCTGTGATTTTTAGTTCCAAAAAACCGTAGGCCACTCATAATTTAGTTGTACCAACTGTTAACTACTGTTTCCAGACCCGAGAAAATTATTTTTCCTCTACTTATTCCACCGTTATACTCATCCATATCCGTTTGTAGAGACTCCCTACTGTGGCGTCATCAAGATTATCTGTAACACAAATATTGGAATAACACTTCCAATTTTATATTACTTACCCATCGAAGGCACCACTAATAAACGGCGAAATTGCTTTTTTACGAAAGCCTATATCGACCTCGAAAAATTAATAAAAAAACAGCGACGATAAACTTTCCTCGTCCAATTCATTAGAGCAACTTGTAAACCGACTCGTTTTACGCCACTTATTGGCCCGGATAAAATATATTGATTGGGAAGTAAAAAGTTTCAGTTTTATAGATGTTGAACATAAAAATTCGCGTCGGAGTTGGTGAACAGTTACAGTAAGTGGCTCGTTCATATTCCGCGGGCGCTCGCGATAACATTCATGTGAGCGCATAATGTGCGGGCCACGAAACAAGAGCCAGCGGGCGATTGATGTGCGTGCGTGAAAGAAGTACTAATAAACAGCACACTGTATACAGCAAGGCTCCCCTATAAATTTTGGAGGTGGGCTCTAATTTTGAACCCATTTCAGCCACTTGAATGTGGTCCCTTAGTTTCGAATTTGGTAGCACAACGTTCAGTGGCGTAACTAAACCATTAGAGGCTCGTGAGGAATTGCCATGGACCTGCTTGCAATGCTTTATTCCTGTTTTATTATTGAGAAAACATTAACCGAAGAAATTGTTCTTCGGTTAGGGTTTTCTTAATAATAAAACATAGGGGATTAGAGGTCCATGGCTATTCGTGGTATTTTGCCAGTTCAGCCATCCCAGTTACACCACAAATGACATCAGTTCCTTGGAGGTAGTTGCAACTCTATTTTTGGGCGGAAAAATCAAATACATGACTTTGTATCTGCATCACGCAAGGTATGAAATTGTTGGTTTATATTGAAGGAACAAAATATATTTACTAAACGCAGAAATTCGGAGTTTCACGTAATCTGTAATAGACTCGCTATTCCCTTAAGACAATTTAATTGAGGCAATAAGTAACAACCATCTGCGATCAATCTAAAATGTTACTATTCCGCAGATAATATTACCTGAGGAGTTTAGTCTAAATCGAAATATGAGTCCATCTACCATCGAATTGAAGCTTATTTAACAATAATTATTACACCATAGGATTTATTGAGTACGTACTCATAGCTATAGCATAGATAGAGTACCTATAGGTTATAAACAAATTTAGTTATAAAAAAGTTATAAAAAATTATAACAGTTAGATCTAAGTGCTGTGAATAAACAAGTAATTTCTTTCATTGGGAGTAAAGATGATGTATATACGTACTTATACATATAGATATATATGTAAATATAATTAAATAAATGAGATTTAATTTTCGCTGTTTTTAGAGCCTTCGCGAAAAATAAGCACCTTTGCCACTATTTGTACCACAAAAGTTTCCCAAAGCTCCAAGCTTCACGCACTGCTGATGTTTTAGACTTTCGTAATTTTCGGTACAAATTAATGATACACGTGCAGACACTATTTTGGTAGCAGATTCAACCCAATAGTGTTGCTAGCTGTATGACAAAATTATACAATTGGTAGATTAACTTAGTTTTGATGACTCACATTCATCCTATGAAAGAATCTATACTTACTAATATTATAAAGCTGAAGAGTGTGACTGTTTGTTTGAACGCGCTAATCTTAGGAACTACTAGTCCGATTTGAATAAATCTTTCAGTGTTAGATAGCCCATTTACCGAGGAAGGCTATATAACATTAACCATAAACGCGGGTGAAACCGCGGGCACAGCTAGTTCTGTTATGAAATACGCCAGTATTACATAGTATTAGGAAGTATTTTACTTTCCAAATACAAGTTATTCATGTTACAAAATGAATTCACACAAAAATTCATAAAATAGAATGTAGCTTTCGAAGGAATTAAAGATTGCTGATAAATTTATAAATTTTACAAAATAATATTACTGTCGAGTTATTACAATAGGGTTTTTTTAATGGTTTGTGATAGAGGCTAAAAAAAATTTAATACTATGCCAGCCCAATTTCTGGTGACCTGCACCCAAACATCTGTTCAAAAGCAAACAGTCTCTTATCGCAGTTACGCTCCTCACAAATAAATCGCCCCAATGCTAATTTGGCTGCAGACATTTCATTAGTGTTGTAACGTAGAATCTGTTCGCTATTTCAAAGCTTGTCGTAAAGTGCGCCACTCATCAGTGATACCAACTGATCCTTCCTAAGATTCCTTCTTTTAAAAAGAAATTCGTTTTTCAACAAAAAATTTACTTACTACAATCCCGTACATGAACTTTAATAAAAATGATATGATTTAGATTGAAAAGTAGAAGTTCAGAAGATTTTGTCTCACTCGAATAACCACATCAATGGCCCTGGCTAAACTGAATGGAAATGGTCACGGGCTTGAAGCAAGTCAGATTTTTCTCATGTGATGACCATAGTTATTTGTATTCGAGGCGTTACCTAGTATCCATAGCACAAGCATAAATACTTACTTCAGAGGACTTCATAGTCAGGTCATTAGTGTATAAGTCTGAAGAATTTATCTTTACTTATATCCTAACTTAAACAAAATATCCTCTAAATATCCCTCTATAGATTTCTGCCTAATTTTGGGGGGAAATTACCCAAGTTGGTATCATCGTCACTTATCGCTACCGCGACCGCCACGCGCCGCCCGCCACACTCGCGCCTCACCCGAGCCACCGTAGCGCCAAGCTCGGTTCGCACACCACTCGTGATTTAATGAGCAAAGTAAACCACCTCTGCTAAATGAATGAATTCTAATTAAACAGCCTCTCCTGCTACGGAAAACATTTAAGCGACAACGTTCTTTTGTTTCTTGATCGAGTATCATCTTGGAGATGTACAAAACTATAAAAATATTTTTTATATAAAAAGATATAAAAGGATAATATGCAATTTATGTTTAAAGAAGCTTATTTACAGTTTTTGGTGGTTTGTGGTGGATTTTTTGGTAAAAATCTGTATTAATAAAAAAAAACAAATATCATTGTTTTTATAAGCCCTAAGTCATAGGTAGGTAAAGCGCTTTGACTATTAGACTATTAGATTTAGTAAGTCCGGTTATTATATTAAAAAGATTGCTGTCAGACCTTCGTAACTCGTAGACAGGGGAACCAGACAAATTGAATCGGTGGATGCATAATCCACAGTTATCTGAATAAACTGGTTTTTTCTATACTTATTGTCCTGGACTGTTAAAGACTATTAAAGATATTTGTTCATCAATTAGATCCTTGAAAATGCCGAGGCACTTGTTGTCTTTTGAACTACATAGGTTATTATGTGAAATTGCCAAAAAAAAAACCGATTTCAAAAACGAACCTAATAAAAGTGAAAAATAAATTTACTTAGGCCAAAGTAATACGTATTTTAATACTTATTTTGAAGTCATTTGCATGTTCACCGATACATAAAAAAAATATATTATACATACAGACGAATTGAGAACCTCCTCCTTTTTTGAAGTCGGTTAAAAATTAGACTCATTACATGGGTATTGAATCATGTCAGCTTATTATAAATGTGATGAAATATGTATTCTTACGTCTACATTAGATAGAGCGGTAGTCTAATCATTAGATCATGGCTAATTAGATTATAATGAGCTACTACTACTCATTACCCAGAATACTCGTAAAAGAGGAATGTCATAAAGTGATTGAATTACGTACTTGTTAGTAATATGGTGATATTATTATACTTTTTTAACAGGAAAAACTAAGACTCGGAAAAGTATTGGTAATAAAAACGAAATTGTGTAGCGGTATCAAGTCTCAGTATACCTAAGATATATTCGACCTTCTATTACCTAAACTTCAATTTATTTCAATTTGCATGTAGGTAACAGCCGAATTACATTAAAGTATGATAAAACGAAGAAAAGCTATGATTAGATTTTATTTCAAAGAAACAATATTTATTTCGCAAGGCGGACGTCATTAGACTTTTTGAATAAGTAGTCCAATATATTAATAAACTTTTCAACTTTCTAATTATATAGCCTTATTTTCTTGTTTACGCAGGATTCATAATATGTTTAGACCTTGAATTTTAATTACAGCTTAAAATTATAAAACTTTCTAACTTTAAAGAGAGTTGTTTACCGCTAAGTACCAACAAGGCCAAGTGGAGATGCGGATCCCCTGAGGGCATCATACTAACTTATAAAAACATACATATTTTATCTTTAATGAAATTCATTTTTTAATAAAATGAGGCATCAATATTTTTTAGTAAATAAAGCAATTCGATTTTGGATTGGATGTTTATAAACGTATTTAAGTATGTATCCGTTCACCTAGTATCCATAGCAAAAGCATGAGCTTAGTTTGGAACTAGAGAATTGGTGTGTCAGTCTGGAGAATTTATTTAATTATCTAAAGTAATTGAACATATCCATTTTTTTAACAAAAACGAGTGTTTACATTATGTTATCTTTTGAGCGATTAAAATCTTAGAGATCACAATCAGACCGGTATCAAATATTGCTCTATTTAATGAAAACAATATTATGATTTCATTTTTTTTATGTATGCGGTATGTATGCAGATTGGTTTGTATAGATTAAAATTTTTAATCCTTGCAACCCCAACACGCGAAACTCTTTAAATTATTGCTTAATCTTCAACAAGGCTCATACGGTATCGTATATAAAATCGAATGTATCAAAGAGAGCTCAAAATATTATTTCCCGTTCTTTACGAGTACATTTCCCATGTGAAAGGTTATTCAGAAAAAGATTCCTGGTATTTATTTCCTTAGCAAATGAATAAGAACGGCGCAGTACAGTACAAAGGGCTCTGAAGGGCCACTGTGCAAATATTCCGCCTCTCTATTCGCGCCATAACGGTATGGAACTCATAAGGGCGGCCTGTGAGAGCACATTACAGACATTACAGTTAACGTTAAGATTGCTGTACCGCTGTGCCATAAATGTGCAGGACTAACGCATTACTTACGCATTCGTAAGACTTTGCAGTACCTACTTAACCATTTGCCGCCCCTGGTTATTGCACTTTTTATAGTGTAACCATTTTGTATTTTCTTCATAAAATTTGACTGTAAGCCAAAACATGCATAAATATATCATCACGCCCACGGCATCTAAGAAACAGCAAGCCATTTTAAGCCCATATAAATGGGTTGGTAATAACGATGCAGCTGATGAACTAGCCAGGAAAGGCTCCAACTCCAAAGCAGTCGGACCAGAAACAATCATACCCATACCTTTCAACAAAAATGGTGGACCTCGACACCAGGCTGCAGGCAATCCAAGGAGGCTATGCCATCCCTGGACACTAAACTGACCAAGCGCCTTCTGCGCATGGACAGGAACAGCCTAAGACTGGTGGCGTAGACCATCACCGGACACTGCTCACTGAATAAACACTTCCACACACTAGGCATCACTGACAGTCCTCTGTGCAGAGCGTGCACGGAGGCGGAGAAAACGGTGGCGCATGTGCTCCTCGAATGCACCGGCGTCGCCCAGATCCGCAAGGAGACTCTGGGCTCACCAGGATCACCCGCGGATGCTCTGAGAAGACTGCGAAGATTAAATGGTCCACTCTAGGGACTAAGTGCGGAAACCATCCCCGTTAACATAGAACATAGAATGGGTTGGTTAAGATGAAAAATTATGAAGTAATGAAAAGTGGCTAGCTCTTCACTTTCAGAATAACACACTAACTAACTAAACTTCACGCCACTTCCCACAGCGGGGTAGGTATAGATAACTCAATACCCGATAGGTATTCATTAGTTGCTTTTTACGAAATTCCTTGCCCAGCAAGGAATACCATTACATCCAAACATATCGTCACTCCCGCAACATTCAGGCTTTTTATGTACGAGACGACATGTACAATGAAAAATTAATTTGTCTCCGTTAAAAATGCAAACTATTTTACCAATGTTATTATCTGAATATGGTTCTATATTTTTTGAAACAGATAATATAAAATTTAATCAACACCTTAATTCAGTTTATTTAAAAATGTTAACGACATAGCATGTAAATTTATTTATTATGAGTATTAAATTTATAAAGCCTTGATATCATGTAGATATATTTTGACATTATAACAATGTTATATTAAGTGAGTAATCATTTACAATAAATAATATTTCCATTTAAAGAAAGGAACACTAATTTTATTTTACCGAACCTACAAAAGTTTCTCAAACGTAACATTAAAGTTTAAAAGCACGTACAAGTTTAAACGAACTAAACAAAATCGGTTCACGAAATGAATTCGAGAAGACTGAATAACTGTTACAATATTACGGGTACAAAGGAGCCCACGAGTTCTAAAGTCTAATTTGGAGTACTATCACGCTCACAAAGTCTGAAGGTCAGTTTCAAGTTGTACCGTGGCGTCTAAATTATTAAAGTTTCACCTGCATCCCGCGGCGACATTAGAACAAAGCGGAATGGGCGCACTAAACAAACCTGCACTGTTACTGGTCCAACTGCTATTTTCAATTTCAAATTTGCTTCTCCAACGACAATAGAATTGCACCGTTTTATGTGGAAAGTTTTTGTGGCTCTTTCAGGGAATAGGAATTTATTAAATCTTTTATCTGACGGAAACGCTTTGCGGAGAAACGGAAGCGGCAGACTCTTCACTAGATGTGATTAAAATCTAATCTGACCATTTTGTGCTTTATATGTAGGATCATTATAGAATTTTTGATCATATTACAAAGGACTGAGCCACGGACTAACTGTAATCAACAATTAATTCCGCATTCAGATGCTAAGTTTGGAAACAGTCAAGTTCTGAGTTTCTATCTCGGAATACCGGGTTAAATTGCCGTTAGAAGCTTGAAAGCTACATTTCTAGCCACGAAGAATATACCAAGTCAACTCATGTACAGGTGGTCACTCTTTAATACTTGACAAAAAGATAGCCCGTTTCGCTGTCCCCACACATGAACTGGTTTACGTCGGCTCTCGTCTATATATATGCACATTAAGGCCATATAAACCTTGAAAACTTAAGAGTCTACTAGTTCTACAACTAGTATTAGATGTTATTATACATACTGTGCGTCTCGAGGCTAAGTATATCGAAGAGATGCGATTACGTCTATCTAGCATACCTGCATGTAGTCCGTCTGATAGAAAGGCAAGCCTTGTGCTGAAAATACTGACTAGCTTTATATAATGAGTCTCCAAATATATAATATACCACCATTTGTGAGAGTATAAGATAGATCTAGATCTTCATTCAGTATGTAGCGGTGCAAGTGTGTAGAATTTAGTGAATAGGTATGACTTCCTTCCATGACCTTCTCAGACGAAGAAAAGTCCTCTTACTTAGAGGGCCCTACGAGTTTCATACACCTCGCCGTTTTTCCCGTGTAGTAGCTACGTAGTAAATGCGTTACGTAGTCATATCTTGTAAAGGCGTTTTCATAAAGAGCTTCGAAGGTAATTGTCATAAAATATTATGTTCTTAATAAAGATCTTATTTTTTCAACTATTAAGTCCCAGTATATAGCGGTGGTAGCTTAATGGTAAGGACACGCGCCTCTTAACCGAGGAGTGCGGGTTTAAACCCGGGGACGTACCTCTGGATTTTTCAAATCTATGTACTTATTTATACCACTAGCTCGACGGTGAAGGAAAACCATCGTGATGAAACCTGCAAATTCAAACAACTTTGGATTTGTAACCATGATCCAAAAATTGTGTGGTTCCCCTATCTTAGGGTTACGGAGGTCAGATCAGCAGTCGCTTCAATTACCAGACTCGCTAAATCCTGGATTATGGTCTAAGCGGACCTCGTCTAAACACGGGACATAACGCTAGGAAGATGATGAAGTCCCAGTATGATAAGGAGTCGGTATGCAATTTGGCTTAGAAACTTAATTTGAATCTTATGCCCTGAATATTTGTCAAAGGAAATAAAATGGAATTGAAGTGGACTGAGAAATAATAGCCTAGTTTTATTACTTTGTAATAAACTTAGAATAGAATAGGATATAATAGACCAAAGGGCCAGTAATTTTACTGGTCAAAGATATTCAAGGTTTGTGTATAGGTTACATTATCTGGAATTCAGGTTATTTCTCTAGTCCTAAACTAACAGCAATTTTATCAAACTAAAGCCATTTTCGCAGTAATTGTCTAGCTAACCTAATCTAACGTTGCCAACGAAAAAATATACGAATATTCCCTATAAAAGTAATCATCCACGCCAATTCTGGTAAATATGTTGTTATTGTTCGTATAAAACCAAATGTTGATTTAGTTTTTCTTGGAACTACAGTAGTGACATGTTCATTATCAATCAACATGCTTTAGTATAAAGTACTGACATTCACTAGCCTCGTGAGAAGTGGTTCCTTAACTTAATTAACACTTTAAGACACATCAATAAGGAGCTGAACTTTCCTTTGTAAGTAGTTGATTTACAGTAGTTTTCTGGAATTCTTCCAAATGGATCCGCAGTAAAGTTTTTAAATCTCATAAGTTTTATAGCCAGCCAGTAAAGGCCTGCCTTATGTTCAGATATCGTCTATATTCAACTATTACTGGTTTAAACTTATCTTATACTTGATGGAAAGCCAGTAATATTATCTTCGTAAAAGAACTATTCTATTTTGAATGTTTGATCTATTGGAAATATTATTAATATACGTTTTTATGCACTAAATCTGGGATAATGTTAAACTGTCGGTATAAATCTATCGTTTTCTGTCCCTCCGATCTTGCGGAACATAACTGACTTCTGTTTGATGATTTATTTCATAGCGTTAGTACCTAAGCTAGACTTTCAACGCCCATTACGCAGTATATATACTATATTTCAATTATATAAAATGTCGATAAATTTACGTTGATAAGACTAAAACTAAAGAGATACATAGAGTCGCGAGTCCAAAGCCTGGTGTCATTGATTTTTAATATGTTCATATTAGTTTTTAAGTCATAATTTTTCAGATGTGTCTTCAAAAAGTTATTAAACCTACTTTCACACGAAACTAGTATCATCAGGTCAGCCGTAAGATTGTTTGAGACCTTTGTGGTATAAAAAAAACTATAACTAACACTTTCTACCAGCTTTTATACATAGATCCAAACAACGTTCGCACCTATCGAGGCCAGGTCTCTTAAAGCTAGTGGCACCTGACTTAACTATACTAGTTTTCTGGAAGCATTCCAAAAGTTGAAATACGGCTGGAATTACCCGGTGACGGGTGGCAGTTGACAACGGAGGTGCGTGCGCGCTCCGCAATTTGCCCCGTACGTGATTCCTAATCACCCTGTTTAAACCAAGACTCACGTCTCGAGCAGGAGGAAACGTTTATTTTAATTCCCCACAAATGCGTGTCTAATTCCAGCGGGGTGTTGTTTAATTTCAAAGGATTGTTATTGTCGCAACAAGATTACGACACTTTGAGAGGCGTTCTGGTGTTATGTTAATTGGATGAAAACGCGTATTGATGTAATGAAATGCAAAATTAGCATTCCGTTTTAGGTAAAGTAGGTAGGCAAAGGACGGTCGAGTTTGTTATTTTATATTTGACGCTTGCTAAGAATTAAACAATACATACATTATGAAAGTTAGTTGACAGTTCTTGTACGTAGAATTTGTTGTTAATTTGTGACATTTCGTGAAAATATTATTTTGTGTCTATGGTAATGTTAGATCATCATTAGTTTGTACTATTACTATTTGTTGTAACTAAGCACAATAGAATAATTCTTGTTTTTTGGGTGAAAATAAACAGAATTTCATGGTTCTTTCTCTTTGTTCGTATTGTTTTTAGTTTAAAATAATTGTATTACTGTAAAAAATATATTTTATATTGTACGTATAACTTTTGTATTAAGAGATCAATAAGTAAACAAAGCTCTCTTTTAACGATTTCCTGACTAAACATAAGTCATAAGCATGTGGAGACGATGGACTTTTAGCATAACTAATATGTAGGATTTATGTTAGTATAAGTATTACTCGAATCGATTTAGTAACATACTATAAGTAATGTAAGTTCGTTCATAACTTCAACTCGATTAACTTATATAGAAGGAGTTTATCAGAAAATTCCGAAGTACCCAACCCCGCCACAGACCAGAAAATTTCAAAGTCCGGATCATGTGAGTCTAACGAACGCAAAGTTATAAACACAAAAATGAAAAATTACGTCAAACAT
This sequence comes from Glyphodes perspectalis, assembly GCA_951394215.1. NCBI lineage: Eukaryota > Metazoa > Arthropoda > Insecta > Lepidoptera > Crambidae > Glyphodes > Glyphodes perspectalis. The sequence goes on along the minus strand of OX596205.1, from coordinate 10,228,468 downwards.
AAAAATATTCAGAGATGCTACAAAAATGATACTCGCCGCCGGAGGGTTATCCGTATTCAAAGTGCGTCCAATGACGAACGTGACTCGGTGGTTAATATTGTTACTTAGTAAAACCCCGTTTTCAATTACCAACATTTTGGTAATACCAGAATACGATGTTCACATGATTTATCAAAATCAATCAGAACATTCTATCGCATTCCGCGCTAAACATTCCATATTGTGATGTCGAATCTCAAACCTGACGTGATCTGAATTACAAATAGTTCGATAAATTTCAGTTTTAAAAGTCATAAATATGTAGTTCACGATTGAATACATGTCAATATCAAATAAATATCACAGACAATATTACATAGGTACATTGATCAAATCTCAATTGGTATGGAAATCAGACTAAATGAAGGTAGGTACCTCAAACACCCTAACCTAAAACAAAATACCAGTTTCATCGACACTAGCTGCACAGCACTTTGGCTAGCTCGATGGCGCATTCGGTAGTGACCCTGCCCCATGCGCCAAGAGTTGTGGGTTCGATCCCCACCCAGGACAAACATTCGTGTGACGAATACTTGTGTTTGTTCTGTGTATGGGTGTTAATATAAAATATTTAAGTATATATTTGTAATACCACTGTTTCTGATATCCGTAACACAAGTGCTTAAGCTACTTACCTCCGAATCAGATCAATGTATGTGATGTAGTCTGATATTTATTATTATATTTATTTATAACAACTTTTTGTTATGGTGTGGGAATTGAATCCGCGCTCCTTGCATTCGACGCAAAGTCTGAGCCATTGTTGGCCGTTGGCTAACGCCACTACTTCTACAAATCACGTCAGCTTCACAACAACAAATTAGTATTATAAGTTGTTACAGATAAAAACGTTACTAAAATAAGCGCATTTAGAATAATTTTATTCGATTGTCTCCAGCCGATTTGTAACAACTACTCTTAAATCCTACTGAATGTGGGAGCACGTTTTAAATTTTTCACCGCTCGCTTGATTAGGTACGTTCCTCCACTTATCTCTGTCCTCAGGTTCTCTCAAGGCTTCTGTAAAGGATTACGCCACAAGACTTTCACGGAAATTTACTATTTTCTTCAATGCTATATATAAACAAATATAGCACGTTTTTTTAATAAAAAGTTAATCGTAGCGGGGGAAATTCTTCATATATAGCAGTGGATTTTGGCTACGAAAAAATAGTCAATGGGCGTAAATATATAATTATGATATTATTATAAATAAAAACTCTTATGCATCGACATAATGTATGCAATTTCGGTTTTGTAATTTAAACTTTCCTTTAATTAATGTGTTGGCGATAGATGTTAGATGGTGCAAAAATGTATTACAATTATCTGACTCAACAGGTTGATAGATAGAATATTACTTGCTTATGTAAAATTGTCCTATAACACTAAAACTCAAAACTTGCATAACATTACCATACATATCAACTTACTCCGGTCAAAGTAAACGTATTAACATTTATTTAGCCGGCAGAACGTTTGAGAAGCGCTGTCGGCTCTAATGGAAATAATTTGAGTGTAACGTTAATTTGCATGGATGTAGTATAACTCTTAATGGAATGCATTAATGCAGAGCACCGGCCGAGTGGAGCTCTTGAGCAGCCCGCTCCGAGCAAAAAGCGAGGCGCGGACATTCGCTTCGGATGGAGCACCACTTGGTAACGTGTCTGCTACTGATATATTATGGGGATTATGGCGCTCGTACACAGCTTTGGTAACGTTCAACGTCGATGTTGAATGTTTGACGCATTCTCACATGTTATGTCAAATACAAACTGGCATTTGGTTAGCAGTGGATGCACGTGTGGAAAGTAGACAGCTGTAGATATCTACAGACATCTGGCTACTACGCCAAAAGATAGTCAGGACTACAGTATCTATAAGCACGTCATGTTATTGTGTAGGCGATGAGTTAGCAACTTATCACGTCTTTATCACGATTTTCACTCTAACCCAATCTAGTTTTTATTTTGTCAAAACTGGTAAAAGTTGCTTGCTGTTTCTCTGACTTTGCCTACCAATTTGGAAATTGCGGGCTCGACGATACGCATTTATGTATGTAGGGATCTCAAAAGATAAAGTTAAATATCGCTGCACACATTCAACAACGTGCTGAAGATGTTATTCCTACCAATAAGTATATAAACAACAAAACGTGGCAGTTAATCGAACTTAGGTCATGCCTGGCACCGTAAACTTAGCTCGGCGTAAGGTATCTTTTAGTGCGAACGCGTATGTTCGTAAACGTGCTATATCGACTTAACTGACAGCGACACCCGAGGAGAGGAGATGAGCAGACGGTATCATGTTCCTTCTAGCTTCTTGTCCTAGGGGAAACGGCAGGAATGCACTGTAAGAGTTAGCTGCATGACATAAGTCACGGGAATTACAGGCGTAAGATATCTCCTGTATCGTGCTAATGGATGCTACAAGGTGGTTTAGTCAGTTCGAGTCTCACACACCACTATGACTTACCTTCAGGGTAACAGCTTGTGGGAGTTCCTCTGATAGAAAAGACATGGTTTCTATATAAAGTAAATGTATGTACGTAAAATAATATACGGAGCAATCATCAACAGTCCCAAACATGTACATTTTTGTAATGTTTCATTTACAAAGTGACGATAGTCGGTGCCAAGTTAAACAATGATTTGGTACAATTGAAGCTAATGTACCTAATTATCACCGAAAATGTGTCTGTTGAGTGATAATTGTACCTATACCAATTTAAGCATTTACTTGGCACCGACTTTAAATTTATGAGTATTAAAACACGTATTACTTTGGCCCAAGTAAATTTATTTTTTACCTATATTAGGTTCGTTTTTTTGAAGTCGGTTTTTTTTGTTAAAAAATATTTTACTATAAAGACGAATACCTATAATTTATGATTTGGGCACGGCACTATCATATCTTGTCTTTTATGTAAATATTTTTTGTCCATTTAATAATATTATAGATAATCACTTTACCGGCATCGGCTAAATTATTCGGCTTTGATTGATCGCTGCTAATTGGTATTATTATGATAGCAAATGAAAAACCTGATAAGAGCTATAGATAAAAAATTGAATTATTTTTAAGAGAATATATAATATTGAAAGAGGTACTCACTGCACTGTACGGATACGAAATAGATGGATTATTTATTATAAAGGTAGATAATATTACGAAGCGTCATTTACATTTCATCACGTGCACATCGAATAATATTTTTTTTCTTGGAGTTGATAAGTACGTTGTGGCACCTGACTTGATATAGTAGTAGTAGATATAAGAGGGCCCGTTGGTCGAAAGGTCAGAGACCCTGGCCACGAAACTAAGGGTCGTCGGTTCGAATCCCGCTAGGGGCAAATGTTTCATGTGATGACATTTGTACTCGAGTCGATTTATAAACACCCATGTTTATTAATGTATTTAAGTATGTCTATCCGTTCATCTAGTATCGATAGTACATACTTATAAGCTTAGTTTTTGGAGAATTTATTATAGTAACATTCGTAGATATAATACATGGAATAAACATTGACATACTATTTTGCCATTTTCTGTTTCTAAGATAAGGTACATTTTGAAATAGATTGACGGAGTTATTATTGATATGATTGATTTTTTTTATAACAAACACAACATCATGCCCATAATCCCCGAAGGGGTAGGCAGTGTCAAAGGGGCAGCAAGCCCATTTAACCACATTCAGTCAAAAATAAAACTGGGCTGGGTTAGAAATCTTTTTTTTATAAAATCCCTAATAAAAAAAAGAAAAAGAAGTAAAACACGTTAAAACGTTTCAGGTTCATTTGTACTGTACGAATGCAAATAATCAGCTTTCTCAAGTTTATCAGTCGTATCGCGTGGAAAAGACGTCACACGCCTCTAAGTGTTACACAACAGCACTACTAACTTCGATAATAAAAACGTAAGCCACATTTCTTCTGAACTTATCAAACTTGTATCACAGAGATCTTTTATTAATTAGTTCTCAAACCACTACCCCTTGAAATGCAAAAGGACTATAATAAAGGGATCAGGAAACGAAAACAAATTTGTTTCTATATTATCCAAACTAGATTACCTACATCAATAGATTGTACTTTAAAAATTAAACTGTGTATAATATAAATATTAATGAATCTATAAAATAAAAATTAATTTGCCAGAAGTTTTTGTATGGCCATTACTTCAGAACAGCTGCACTTCTGAGGATTATTATTATTTAGATGTGTTCATAACTGTCGCGATAATATTTGTACATAAAAAAAAAATATATTAACAAGTCAGATCTAAAATTCATCCAGCTAAAGCGTTCTATCATATAATTAAAGCGCGTTCTCATCGTTTTAAGAGGCATTTCCTCCCACGCACACCCAGGCCTTGGAATGAGCTCCCTGGCGAGGCTTTCCTTCGAGACCACACCGTGCAGTGTCTTCAAAAAGGGTTTATATAGGCATCTAAGAAATCGGCAACGTACTTCTGGTGTTTTATAATAACATGTCCATTGGTTACGGTGATCGTTTACTACATGGCAGGCAGTATGGATGTGTCTTAATTGTATACAATCTTTAGACTGTTTTAAACATGTCATATCTTTTTTGTTACAAAAATGTACGTATGAGACACTTTGAGAAATTCTGCCCTGGAACTGCTGAATCGATTTTATTCGAGTTCCTGATTCCAAGTAAGTAAATTTAGGAGAGGCTTTAATAATGCACAATTTATACGTATTTCGTGTAAATTTTCACCTACAGCAACTTGGCAACTCGCACGAGGATTTGGCGGGTCGCTAGTATAATTTCGGTGCTTTAGAAGAGTTTACACTTAATTTATGGATTTCCTGTATTTACTATCATCCGTTCCTAACATTGTAGTAGTTTGTATGTGTCCATTGTATTTTGTATTCTATATCTTAACATACTCTAAGTTATGGATTTTTTGAGAGTATGAAAGATTCTTTAGTAAGTATATACAATATCTTGTTTATCATTAACATTTTTTGGTTTACATATGAATAAATGTTTATAATACATTGGATTAAGATACACACATCTTATTTGAGGGTTGTCAGGTCAAAGCTGAACCACGTATGTCTGGATTTCAAGAGCGGATTTATACGACTATCCTGATATTTGAGAGAAATGGAGCGAACGGGACATAAAACTGATGAAGATGGGTTCTGTTACAAATCTTATTGAAAATTAGTTTGACAAATATTATTTTTAAAAAGTATATTTAAATAATATTACATACCTACCTACGTAAAAATAAGTACCAAATGAATAGGGCAATGATCTTGTATGCTAAACTAAACTAAACTAAACTTCACGCAACTTCCCTAGCAGGGTAGGCAGAGAGAACTGAATGCTGTATGCTAATTATATTAAAGATCCTATGCTTAAATAAGCTTGAGTAATCATGGTAAATTTACCTGCTGACACTAGGTAATATGCAAATCATCTGTCAAGTACGAAAAAGACACACACACTGAGGGTTCCATACTTTTTTCTTGTAGAAAGTACTTTTGATGGTAGGTATATCTATGATGACGGTTAGGGCCTTTTTATATATTTAGCTTTTTATTTATTTAGCCATATACAGTAAATCGTAATTCCCGAGGAGGTAGGCAGAGTCTATGGGGCAGATAACCCCCTTAACCTAATTCAGCCAAAATTTTAAACTGGCTCTGTTAGATGGAAACTTAAAAGCTTATAAGTAAGTTTGTGATATTTAAAAAAGTAATCACAGAACAGTTTCAAGAGGCTTTTGTTTAGGTTAAGAGAAGGCTTTTTATCTTATCTTGATAAAAGGCGTCTTGATTATCTATCAAAACTAAGAAATAGAAATCAAAATGGTTGTAGAAATGATCCGCTTTTTCTATTTAAAAATAGAGTCTAAAAAAATCACTTAGCTTTTTACTGATCATAGTGTTTTAGTATTACAGTATTTTGCATAATAAACGTTAAAATGATAACTGGCAATACATCAGCGGACTTCTCCGAGTCTTGTAATTAATGTTCAAAAAGTAAACGTAATGAAACAATTGGGGCGCAGCTAAATAGCCCCGTCTCGTCATTTGACAACGTAAGCTCTCAATAATCTGAGCCGACAGAGATTGAACACCGGCATCTATCACTTGAGTCCCTGTAGTTCCCGTTTAGGACTCAGACCCGTTTTAAAGGAAGTATCAACTCGAGCTCAGCTAAAATTAGAAACGGCACAATTTGTCATCGAAAGGATTACTTTACTACTACGATTTTCTGTACCCTGTATGTTCATAATTGTTTATGAACATACCAACATTAAATATACAATTTTTACTAAAAAAAAAGTTAAATGAGTTGATTGTTTAATGAGAGACTCACTTTGTTGTTTATATGACCTTCGTACTTTTATTTAATCCACCTTCTGATAGTCAAGGGCAAACCCATATCATCTTTTTAGTAAAATCGTAAAATTATAGACTTTGGAAGACACTCTCCGCGTGTCCCTCTGGTATAGCGGAGAGCACAGCGCGAGAGTGTGCAAACGACGCCGGTCATGGGGACGATCGGCGTCTGATTCCTGGGCGGAGAAGGTTGAGACGTGCTGGGTGCGCGTTGCGCGACGTTGCGCACGTGCTCGGTGTTGTGCATCCGATGCCTAACGTCCGTGGGGTGCACAACATCGACCAAAGGCGCACGAGGTGAGCTGCGCAGTGCGGCACGCGCACCACCGGAGGAGCTGCCGTAAAGTCCCGATAGTGGGGATACCGGCTCCTCCGTAACTACGCCTCGGAAGGGTTTTATTCGGTTTAAATCCGATACATCACCCTCTGTTTGCCCAAGCAGAGGGTGACGGCTCGTGGGAGTTTCCCCAATTTTAAAAAAAAAGGTATGGTATATGTATTTAACTACTTATATTATTTCTAATACATCATATAGCTTTAATACTGATCTTATTAAAATAATAAAAGAAAACCAATCCTTGAAGCAAAGTTCAAGAACACTCTTGATAAAAACATCCATAATACTTATATCTAGATAATACTAATACGAAGTTTGATAAATTGATTTAAAAATATATTAAGACACAATTGCCGGTTCATATTCATAAAGGAAAATAGAGATTAAGCCTACCTAACAAGACGAGTTTTCTTAGACTATTTTGCAGTCTAAAATGCGTCAACACATTCTCTGAGAGTCGTGTTGCTATTCTCCATATATATTTTTTTAATTATATACAAATTGAAAGTCAAGCGTACAAAAAATGTTTTTGATCAAAATTCTTACTTGTACTATAAATGTAAGTAGCTTTGTCTGATTGTGATATCGTCACACCTCTTACATACATAACAAGATGCGAAAAAAATTCATCACACCTAAAGTTTGAATTCTAAGAAGAGACAGGCTACTAAAAATAAGAGATATCCTTTTGCTATCCTACAGCAAAAGTACCTACAGTGCATATGAGAGGGAATTACTTGCAATTACTAGCAATTAGACACTTCATGAAATTATTATTTATTAAACCTCTAACATTTGCTTCTTAGAAGTTAGAAATAATAAAGAAACTCCTCGTCGTACTAGACAATTGTTATACATTAGTGAATTGTGTACAGTCATCCGATGTGTAGAAGGTAAGAACTATGTTGTCACCGACTCGTTATCACGCGTCGCGACAATTTCCTGTCCCACTGTGCTTGATTACAACGAATTTGCTAAGGCGCAGAAATGTGATGATCATCGAACGGTCAAAGATAGCTAGCTAATCTGGACAGCAAGGCAAGCTTCAAAAACATATTTTTGCCTACATGTTATCACGGTGTACTGCACAACATTAGCGGATGTTACCAGACCGTACCTACAAAAATAAAAGAAGAAAATTATCATTTAATTCGATTCACAATTTAAGTCATCAAGTAAAGGTATACGTACAACTAAAAAAGTTAGTTCCACAAAAATCTTTTGCTATGAATAAAGATATATGAGATATAAGACAGCGGGCGAAATGTTGTATAACAAAATCTAAAGTAATTAGACATACTTTATCAGAATTTAATAAATGTCCAAGGGTTAATCGTTTTGAACATATTTATGTAAATATTATTGGCCCTTTACCTAAGACTATTCAAGGTTACCTACAGATATTCTGTAACTGTCGTAGACAAAAGAACTCGTTGGCCAGAATCTTTCTCTGTGCAAGAAATTACTGCTGAATGTGTAGTTAAAGTCATTTGCGAGGGTGGATAGCCTAAAATGGCTATCCTACTAAAGTAACTACAGATCAGGGAAGACAGTATGAGAGTTGTTTATTTATTTAGTTATTTGTTGCAATATTTGGGAATTAAAAGAATACGTAGCTCTGCACACAACGGTATAGTAGAACGTTAGCATTGTTCTTTGAAGGCTGCAACAGTCAGGTTAAATAACTCTCCGTACGCTGATGAATTACATACTTACAGTTTGGTTAAGTCTTAAGTCAGCGATAAGCATTATCGCGGCCGAAATGACTTTTATGGCATCAATTAATATATCAATTATTATAATAAATAATAAGTTTTAAGGCAAGAAGCGGTTGCGAGGTTAAGCAACCAGTTAGGTTTTATTTGTAAGATTCCGCAGACCACGATGCTCTACTGATAGTTTCTGTGCCGTCAGTGATGCCAAGGATTATTCTTTGTACAAGTAACATATTGAATTTTGGATATGCAGTTGTTAGCATAGTTATGACTTTCCTTAACACAAACATGGAATATAGGTAGTAAGATACTTAATACAGTAATGCGATATTCTTGCGAGTTGTGTACTCAGTTATACAACCTGTACCTTTTGATATCCCATAACTTTAAGGTGATCTTCTATGAGTAAAATTAATACAAAAAGTCCTAGAACAAGTGTCCTTGAAAGCATAGTTTAGAAGTTATCATCAATCTTAATAAAATTAGTTAAAAAATTCTCACCTGTATACAGGCGATCTCGATGTCAATTTGTCAGGCTTGGTGTGTTTTATTGATGAGTAAGTCATTCATCATTTCAGATTTGGAAATAAAATGTTGTCATAATCAAGTAAAGGTGTTTTATATGGTGGTCGCATTTTTGTTGAATTATTTTGTATAAAAAATTTAAATTAGAAAAAGTAATGAAATGAAATGATCTTTATTTATTTTGACATAGTTGCGAAAGACGCAATTCTTTATTTCTAAGTGTAAGCAATCAGTATGTACGAAAAATACACACTGAAAGAAGTAATGGGAACGCACAGAAAGGTAGTTTTGAATCTTTTTCCTAAATAATATTCATTTTGATACTCGTGATCAATGTGTTAACATGGGTAATAGCAAAAGCAAAGAAGAAAACATTAACATGGCTCAGCCCAAAGCAGTTGCAAATACAACCAAAGTAGAGTGTAAAATTGATTATGTATTAGATTGATGTAATTCTGTTTGTGTATATTGTCACAGTACTCTTATGTCGGCAATGCCTTAAATCGAGCAGAGCCTGGATAAGTAGACAGGTGGTAACTAGCGGAAGTCTTGAAGCACCCGTCATCAGGGTACAGACTGCACCGCAGCCCATAGTACAGCAAGCAACAGTGTATTAGGCGTTGGCAGAAATTAACGTGTAGTGCAAAGTGTTTTCATTTTTCGTACATTTACATACCTGACGAGCGAAAGTAATGTTATATAAACATTTGTATTATTGTTTTTAGAATTCACTATTTGTCATTGAAACCGATATATATTTTATTTGTATGTTGTATTTTATTTAATATGCTATTTAAGCTTTTGTTTGTCATCGTACAAATATGTTTCATCGTACAAATATGTTGAATATGCGAAATGTATACAAGTTTGTTTTCAATATTTTGTCCATAGGTATCTTAAACTATTTTATATTGTGGCACAATACAATGTAATAATCAATACAAGATATTTAAACTATATGCGATAACGCATAGTATTCAAATGTTTCAGATTTCATTCATATAGAGCGCGAGCACGTGACGTAATCTTTCACATATTTTGTAACGATTGAGTAAGTAAAGGTTGTCAACATTTAAATGATTGTAAGTATTTTTTTTTAATTGTTTTAAAACTTCTGTTTGTCAAGTGCAAAGCCTAACATCTTCAGTATGATTGTAACATTATGGACTTTAGTAATACACAGCAATATATTCCATACCGCAGAGACTGTTTCGGGACACTTGGCAAGATTTGCCCACACAGCGGTTCCCTGTGGTTGTTTATGAGCAATTTGTCGAATTACACCTAAATACAACATTTTAAAAGAAGTAAAATTCCTGGGTAAAAAATTATCTTTATGATCAGTCCGTTAGTTGAATTGGAAAAAAATACTGAATACGTATTTTTTGTTTTATCTAATACTCGAAAGTTGACGTACATAGATACAGTGCAAGCAAGTTCTAGAGTGGGACGCTTTGACGTCAATAGACGCGAAAGCTTTAAGGGTTTATTGACGTTACTCGAAATCATAACACGCGGCATCTTCGTCATTTTTGGTTTGCTGAATAAAAGAAAAAATACTTTAAAAATATCTTTTTGTAATCTCACTGACGGATGAAAATATTTTTTTTTAGTTAAGTAGCTTATTGAGCAAGTTAGACGGAGAATTTAGAAACTAAAGTGACAAGTGGCTATTTCGTCGTCTACACAAACACGAACGCAATACACCATTTTTCGCCTCTGTCATGCTTTTTTGCACGTGCTTTTAACATATCTAAATAAACATGTTGCAAAGATTATAATCTTCTATCATTAGAAAAAAACTGTTGTGACAAAAATTTTTGATTAATGAATTCGATAGTGACGTCGGATAACTAAACAATCTCTGACGATATGTATTTCCTGTGACTTTGTTTCCCTGAAATTCGTATCTTATGTGATAAATTATATCAATGTCTATAACTGTTTCAAATGTTGTTCAGATGTTAATTGGGACAAAAAAAAAAAGCAAATATACCTAAAAGTTTTCCACTTTACTATTAAGATGTATACCAGTATAGTTCTTATCGCCTATATCATTTTCACTTTTTATTCAGGAAGGTTCAAAATATTTCTATTTGAATTTTTTCTCTATGTATAATATATATTTTGTATATGCTTTTGGGTGTGGTTCCGCTCGAGAATTCTGCTATAGATACGTTATTATGCGTTGCACGGGATCTACTATATTCATTCTGCCGGTAAAAAAAATTATGTTATTTCACACGACTCAAAATTTTGACGTAATCAGTCAAGTTTAGGTGTAAAAACGAAACAGATTGACTAACTTCTGATACTTTGCTATAGCATGAGCATAATTGATAATATTGACTGAACTTATAACATAAGTGACAAGTGTGTATCTATTATGTATCTAATACGTCTATACTACTGCCACTGCTAAAATTCACGCCACTTGCCTAGCGGGGTAGGCAGAGAGAACCGAACGCTATATGGCACGATTCTTACACACCTCACTTGCCTCTTTAACATTCATCCTTTTTATACAAGCAATACGGTTTTAAATTAACTTACTAACTAAACTTCACGCCACTTCCCTAGCGGGGTAGGCAGAGAGAACTGAACGCCATATGGCACGATCCTTACACACCTCACTCGCCTCTTCAACATTCAAGATCCTTTTCATAGACTTTCAACCGCAGAGCCTGTATCAGGCTCTACGGTTTTTATCACTCCTAACATCACCTTCTGTTAATACGATCAATCTGCTCGTGGTTGGTGAGACTGGGCCTTCCGCGGCTCCTACATCCTTCAACTTTCGCATTGTATATCTGTTTAGGCAATTTTTCATTATCCATTCTTTCGACATGTCCGAACCACCGGAGCATGCCTCTTCTTACCTTGACTCCGACGCTGTCGTTCTGATCGACTCTTAGTACTTCTATATGTAAAACATAAAATTTTCCATCATCCTACTAGCGTTATGTCCCATGCTTACTCAGTGTCCGCTTTGACCATATCCAGGATTGGAATTTGGTAATGCCATCGAAGCGACGGCTAATCTGACCTTGTAACCTCCTTAAATAAGAACTAGACAATTTGGACCATGGTCAAACATATGTACTAACATACCATTTTTCATTCTGTATAAATGCTTCTTCAACTTCCTTGGAATTTTCCGAGCGTTTATCCACTATTATAGCTAATATGCTAGCGCATGATAGTAAACAGGTGTGTATTTTAATTATTTTAATCTTATCCTATCAAAGATATTTTTATCATGAGATATTATCTACCTGTTTTGATATATTTTAAAGGTGATTTTTGGCGTTATCTTTCTAATACTTTGTGAATGACTTAAGAGATAAAAGTTGTTGCGTGAATAGCCAAGTACCTAATAACTAAATGCTCGACTAAAACCCCAACGTGGCCTCCCGCGGCGCAGTTCCGGGGGAGCCGGTATCCCCACTGCCGGGATTATACGACAACTCTTCCGTTGTGCGCATGCCATGCGCTGCGCGGCCCTTCTCGCGCGGCGGTGGTCGATGTTGTGCAGCCCACGGTCGTCACTGCACCGAGCACGCGCGCACGTCGAGACATGCTAGGCCACCCAGCATGTCTCGGTCTCTTTATAAGGAAATAGATAACGCACCGCTGAAATTCAGAGGAATCGTCGGGTCACAGATCCAAGCCTTTTTTTAGACTTGAGCCCACAAAATGATGGATACGAATAAAAAAAAGTCATTTAAATTTGTGTTGAATGCCTATGAACTTTACATACGAAAAATTAAAACAAATAATCTTATAACTTTGCTTTCTAGAAATATAACCACATACATTTATAAATTGATAAAATAGAGAAAGTTAAGGAAAACCACCGCAGAAGCAATATTTCCCCTGACGAGACTAGGAAGTAACGAAGTATCCGAACTGAGCTTTAGCAGAGTTTGAGTATAGACAACTTTGAGATTAAGTTATATCAATAAAACGTCACCTGTGGGAGCTAGCAGGGTGCTTTTACTGATACAATAATGTCGATTATTTCCATTCCGTCTTTACTATATATTCTATTCAAGTCAGTATTTCCATCATATTTTTACCATGATTTAATTAAAACAACATTACGTAAATAAGTACGTTACAACAAACGTCCAACACAACAACCGACCGACCGATAAGACAACCGACCTAACAAATACTGATATAAAAACCGAATTAAAAAAGGAAACTAATAAAAGGAAAAAAATAAATTGACTTAGGCTAAAGTAATACGTATTTTAAAACTTATAATTTTGAAGTCGGTGCCAATTAAAACAATGTCTTGGTACAATTGAAGCTAAAATTAGTAATTTAATTAGTAATCATGACGAATCACAAACAAAAATTATATCGAAAATGTATCTGTTGAGTGATAATTGTGTCTGTTGAGTGAGTACAAATTTAAACATTTACTTGGTACCGTCTTCAAATTTGTAAGTATTAAAATACGTAGGTATTACTTTGGCCTAAGTTAATTATTTTTTTACTTTTTTAGTTTCCTATTTGAAAACGATTTTTTTTTGTAAAAAAATATTTATTTTACTATTTTAAGTGATGGGTAAGACCTAACTTGTACGAACTGAACATTTTGGCATATTGAACCGTACGATGTAACAACGCCTAGCAAAAGGTAACTGCTGTAAATCGTTGAGGAATTCCCTCGACTCTCTATGGTCTCCATCATTAGACCAGTAATGGCACTAATTATATAGGTTACTAGTGCCAGGTTACAGGTGCAAACTTCTTATAAACATAAATGAATTAAGTCCAAACACAAGGTAGCTACTGGAAACCGTCGAGGAGTTTCCTTAGCTGTCCTTCGTCTTCATCATCAGACCCCTAATGACAGTCACAAGCCATCTAGGTGTAAAGTTCTCATCAATACAAATTAATCAAGCCGAAACACAAGGTAACTGCTGTAAATCTTGGAGGACTTCCCTCGACTGTCTTTCGACTCCATCATCAAATCGACTCCAGACCTTCATTAAATTGTAGTGCTTTAAAATACTTAATGATAAAATTAACAAACGCACTAGCCAACCACTCGATTTTCCAATGTTCCCCTCTATTTCTCTGGGATGTTATCATCAGATCCTGGTTTCCTTACGCAAGGGGTTAATAAAATGTGCACATATTATCACATACATTGTACGTACATGCTATCCCGCCTGCAATGGCCGAAGGGGTAGGCAGTGTATAAGGAGCAGCAAGCTTTATATTGTTATAAATGAGAAACATTTAAAGTCAGAGAAATAAAATAAAATTGGGTTCGACGGAGAATGATATAAAAACAGCCGCTCGCTCGTCGCATATATAATTCAACTTAAGGGTATAGTTTAAAACTATACATACATAACATCACGCCCATAATCCCGGAAGGGGTAGGCAGATTCAAAGGGGCAGCAGATCCCTTTAACCACATTCAGCCAAAAATAAAACTGGGCTGGGTTAGATGGAAAATTGTGATAATGTAGTGACAAGTGGCTAGCTTGTCGCCTACACAATCACACACCCAAACCCCGATATACCATTAGTCGCGTTTTACGACATGCTATGCGAGAAACACAGTCGGCACATTATTTTTAAGTCCCAGACCAACATGGGAGAAAACTATCGTAAAATCTAATATAATAATTAGCTGGGAAAATCTTAGTCTGCTATATCACAAACGTTTAGTATATATAAGGTAATTGATAAACAAATTTCTGCTTCTGTAGATGTAGCTATTCGTAGAAACTAAGTACGTATGTATATTAACGCGCGAGAAGGGGCGTTTCTTCACTGATAAAAAAATATTTATTATGAGATAAACGCATTAGCCATGATTAATTTGATTGAAATCGGCTTAGTGGACTCAACGTTAAGGAATATCCAACAAATATACAAGCTTTTGGATTCAAAATAAGATACTAAGAAGGATTACAGAGGATTTGGGGTTAAAGAGAACAGGCACCTAATGTGATCCTCTACACGTAGCACGATTGTGTATTTAATTCGGGTTAAGGTGTAAGTGGCTGTACCTACTATTGTAATGATTATTACAGTGTAAGACATACATATGAAATACATACGTAATACTATTGCATTGTATAAAAGATAACAAAATTTGTATTACTATAATACTTACATTCCGCATATCACGCCTTTTTTTTTTTGACCTAGGGGAATGCGTTACGCACCGTCCCGCTGAAACCGGGGCCCTACACTGCAAACACTCCACAACCCCAAAGGCCCTTTTAGTCGCCGACAGGCAGGGATACCACAGGATTATTCGGAGCCCCCCCTGTAGGGCGCCGCCGGGCTAGACACCATCGCCACGGTGGCCTCGCCTTCTGCGTCGGGCGGGATCGTCGAGCTCGCGCTGACGTTTGGCGCTCTCCTTCTGCGGCATCGTTATCCCAGTCCCAGGAGCTCTCGCTCGCCACCATGGCTGACACCACGGATGGCAGCGAGAGGTCCTGCCCAACGGCGGCGGATAGCGCTGCGCGCTCGCCGGCAAAAGCCGGGCACACCTCCAGCGTGTGCTGGGCACAGTCCTCGATGGCGTCGCAATGGTAGGGTCTCTTACCACTGGACCAACGGGCCCGTCAACCTTTGACTTTCATCAATGCGATGACGCATTGCATAACATAAAAAACACATGACTAACAAAAAAACAAATATCACAGTTATAAAATTGTCATTCTTTTTTTTACTCTCAAAAGAGTATTATGTAGTATATTATTATATTATCTATCGGAAAACATTATGTTCTATTCACACACTGCGCGACATAATTTTTTTAACTTTTGTCAATATTTCTAAAGGTGCAAGTCATCAGAATGTCAGTCGAACTTTTTATTAAAAATTTGGTCGTTCAAAACAAAATATAGAGGTAATATTCTACCTGTAAAGTTGCTTTTATTATTGCCAAAGTTGCCACCTAGTTCCAGGAACAGGAAATATTATTGTCTGCGGCGATAGTTACGATCTCGAATATTAGAAATCTCAACTTTTATTACCGTAGTTGTAAACTGTACCCTTACGTTGAGTGTAAATTTAGTTTGTGACTATAATGAAGTGTTTTATGTAATACAATGGGCGTGTTATTTGATTTTGGACGTATAATTGTAGTACCGAGAAATTTAAATTGATTCTCGGACTGGCAGACTAATATCAATTATTCATCATCATCATCATAAGTATATAGACGAAATTTTTTCAATCACTCATCCAATACTTTTTTACTGATAATGATATTAAAAATAAGAGAACCTATCTGTAAATAGATTATGTAATTTACCTACTCGTATTTATACATACTCCGAACCGCACCTACATTTACACAGCTCTTAATATAATCAGGCGGGGTAAAAGTAATAAAAATTAGATTGATGTCTAATCAGACACTAATCGGCATAATTGGATATAAAATTCTAATTTTAAAAGCAAAGCATAGGAAAGATTTTGGCATACGCGGACTCTAACGGGAGAAAGTCGTGATGAAAATTTAAAAATTGCTAGCTAGAAAGGCCTCAACTCGGCTAGAGATTTATGAAACCGAAAGAATTTATGTGCGCTACCGGCTACGACAAAGAAAAAGAGTTTAAAACAAGGAGCAAAATATGTGAACGCAAGGCTGAAATTTATTATTCGAATCGAAAAATAAATTTTTTTTTTCTGAAAATATCCATTCTAGTCTATATTTCTTGAACAAAAAATATTTTATTAAATATTGTTTTTTGTCAATGGCTCCATCCGTATGCAATTCTAACTGTTAAAGACACGATAGCGGTCCTCAAGACCTAAATACTCAGTGATAAAATTCCATCGAGTAATTTATTTTATCTGCTTATATAGACAAATTTAATTCCTAATCGTCGAGCGGTTGTTGCGTGACTGATTGACCAGCATTGAAACTATTAAAATTTCTCATTTATAACAATAGATAGTAATAAAAGCTTCGAGATTTGATATCGTCAGTCACGGAGAAACATTTGCATATTATTAATTCCACCCCAAAATACCGAAGTTAGCAAATTGATTGCATAATATGCCCAAAAACAACATAGCGCTTTCTCGTTATGTTGGGGTTAATTCGAGATGCACTCTGAATATCGATATTGGGTAACTGTGCGATGGCGTGCAACTTGCTCATACATCTAACTGTGATAATTTTCAATTTAGTTCAAGTCTAGCATGTATGCGAAGTTGCCGAGGTCTAACTCGATTAAAGCGACCGCTCGCAAGATCTAAAGCTTAATATCGTTAAGCAACTATTGATATATTGATGCGGTATTGCTAAATACCCAAGCATCTAAGTTAAATTGAATGTAATATTCAAATAGTTTTACGCTATCCTTTCGAGTATGAAGATATGTATTCGGTGATGACATGTGTATTTTAGAAGCAGAGGAAATCAAATAGAGATTATGAAATTTGCCCCTATCGTTAAAATATATACGCACCATTTCATTTTATTTTAATTCGGTACAAGATATTTCAGTGTATTAAAAATGAAGACCAATTTTTTTTTGTAGCTAAATTATGGTTTTTCCAGACTGAAACCAATAATATTTTATCCGAAAGCACCGCTGAACTTATTCTCAAATTCAAATGAATGCAAATTATTTTGTTTCAGTTAGGAATGAAGTTTGTGTGCCGAGCCGACAGATTCGATGAAGAGTTTCAGAAGTAATCAGAGCAGAATAATTAAAAGTGAAAGAAATCATCATATCATAAGGATCTGTGTTGCTAGATACCTATTTAAAAATTAATGTCTCCAGTGGTGTGGATATTTGATAAATTAAAATGAGATAAATACTACTAATTTGGCCAACTGGTCTCGAAATCAAAGGTCTTGGGTTTGAATTTTGCTAGCTATTTGTACGGTCTACCCAGAACACTAGCGTAAAGTAGCTGCTCTAAAGATGCTGTATTTCGTTTGATGATAATATAATATAATCGAATAGAGAGCATAGGATATCGAAGATTCGTAGCCCCGTACTGTCCTTGTACTGACATGGTGAATCCTCAACAAGGAATGTGATTCGCAGGCGACACCTCTGGAATCTCTATGTTTGGAACGGAATCTCCTCGAGGCAAACACTATTATCCGTCATAAGGATATTCACACGTAATGGAGACGAAATTACCAAAAAAGTGTAATTGATTTTATTTTAGTTGATAACCACCTCCGCAATAGTATATACCTACTCTTGAAACAGACCACTACCTGCTAGTAGGCCAGTTTGCTTGGTACTATGCAGGGGTACTGAAAGGATAAGGAGTGAAAAATTTGATGATGAAAGTGTAAGGAGTGTGTATGTAGGCTAAGTCAATGAAAGACTCGTATTCGGTATTCGTCGGCGTCCAAAATGGGTAAGGTTAAATCTAAAGCAGGTGACATTCTTGCAAACCTATATGAGGTGTTAGAACGGTGGAGTGAATATTTTGGAGAAATGTATAAGTATATTCCGGATATTGACACTGAGAGTGAGGCTATACCTGATTCTGTTGGTGCCAGCGTCTGATGAAGACATCACTATGATTAAGATTAAATAGGCGATACGGAGTCTGAAAAGTGGAAAGGCCACGGGAATAGATAAGGTATCTGCGGAGATGATCAAGCTAGGTGGCGTCCAGGACGCTTTCTGGCTTTTGTGACAATATTATGTATGAAGTTGAAACCAATAAATTGAAATATTAACTTTACTTAATGTTTTTAGAAGAAAAACATTAAGTAAAGTTAATATTTATATTTATATTATATTATATATTTTTTAATAGGAATAGATAGAAATCTATTCCTACGATCATAAAAAACTTGTAATTTCATGAGTTTTTGTGATAACATTTTAATTTTTCTATACTGAAGCTTTTGAATGAACGTATTTGAACTGTGTTTCTGTTTTCGTATACTTATACTAAACATAACTTTGTATATTATAATCAGAAGAATTTGATTATTAAATTTGATAAATTTAACCCGATTTTCTATGATAATAATAAATTTCACTGAAATAAATATTTGTTATGAATTTAGTTGATATGAATCAAAAGTGAAAGTTATGGATTGCCTGTTTTATTTTAAGTGACGCGCAATTATTATCTTTATAATTCGTGTCGAGATTGACGCATTATACATAATTGATTGAACAAAAATCCGATGGCATCGAACATAAATATGCCCGTCGGTCGAGTGGTCAGAGATTTCGGCCACAAAACTAAGGGTTGCGGGTTCGAATTCCGCTAGGGGCAAATGTTTCGTGGGATGAACATGTATATTTGTACTCAGGTCATGGATATTTAAAAACGTATTTAGGTATGTCCATCTGTTTGCCTAGTATCCATAGCACAAGCTTAGTTTGGAACTAAGGAATTGGTGTGTCAGTCTGGAGAATTTATTTATTATATAACCAATGATCGGTAATGTGATTAAATTTGCTATAACATAATTTAAAACCAAAACGGTAATGTGGGTATTATAGGTAACTAGCTGTGCCCGTGGTTTCACCCGCGTTTGTGGTTAATACTATATAGCCTATAGCCTTCCTCAATAAATGAGCTAACTAACACTGTTTTTTTTTTGAAAATCGGACCAGTAGGGTCCGATTTGAAAAATTCCTGAGGATAGCGCGTTCAAACAAAAAAATATACGTGGAATAAAGATAAATCCGTGTGTGTTTGTGCGTCTTTATTGTTTAATATGAAAACCAGCCTAGGTGGTATAACCGTAGAAATCGGTATAAGAAAACCTGTAATGTTAATATTTAAATTTATTGGTTTCAATTTCATAATGTTGTGTTGTCTTTCAGTTCAAATAACACATTAGGCCTTGGTAACATATGAGAAGTTTTTCTTATCAGATTTACTCATAACATTTACTAACGATTGTGAATGGATGCACAATTTTCATGTGAATAAAATGATCCTATCACTATTTGTCACACGTAGAATGTAACTGTATTTTTTACGCAAGTCGATTATTAGTTATCCTAAAAAAACTATTGCTTTTACGGTCTTAAATCTATTTTTTATGTATTAAATAAGCTAATGGAATAAAATGGTTGAGTAAATATCTTTCTATTACCACAGAGTAATAATATACTACGTACAACGGAGGGTCACTGCCCATACTTGAAAAGTTACTGCTATAACTCGCGCAAGAACAGCGACCGTGGTGAGTATATGGAACTACAGCAAAGTTTAGTCTGTTTGTCAGGTATAATACAAGATGGCGCTACAAGCACAGATTAGTTGTTTCTTAGTAATAATACGCTATCTGTGTAAAATTTATTTCAATCAAGATTATTTTGGTTTGTTTCTAAAGAAAATATTTTATATTCATGTTTTTCACCTAAATTTAATAAATTATCTAAGAAATGACGTAAATAACTTATTTTATGAAAAAAGCATTTTTTTTAAGTGAAATAATAACGTTTTTATTCGGTTTTATCTCTCAATCGGCCTAAATGATGCCTGTAGCGACATCTGTCTGTATCAGTCTATACGAAATCTAAAATGTATGTGACTGACCAGATATGCTATTACTACGCATATTGAAGTTAATTATTCGTAATTTAAAACAGTTACGTTCTATCACAGAGTAATAATATGTTCTATGTAAACTGTCAAAAAGAAATTCTTAAGACGGATAGGGTATAAAGTTAGACAAGATGCAATTAAAACCACTCTTCAAATTTTAATATGGCAATTGTCAGGAAAAATAACGATAAACATGTTTTTTTCATATAATGTCACATATAGTCCATCAAATCTAAGAAGTACCGTTTGACACTTCACATTTTTCAAACCGAAACAACTTTGTACAAACGTAACTCACTCAATTTCAATAACCTTTTCCGTTCAACCGTGGATTTATGAAGTTATTTTTATTTTATAACAAAATGTGCAAATCTTAATCACTACAAATAAATTTAAATCTTTCAAACAAAGTAAAATCACCAATATACGCCACAAATAAGTTTTATTTATTCCTCATTTCAAAGTCACGTATTTAGGTCCTTTATCGTAGTGTTGCAACTCCTGAAATTCACTTGTTGACGAATAATCGTTATAATGTCCGAATAATCGAACTTAATATTGACGAGCCGTTTTCAACCCAGGCGTCTTTTAGTATGAGTTGCCAGAAACAAAAACAAGAAGAAGAAGAATCCTATGTTGACCCGACAGTGTCAGATGCTATCTATCGACTCTAATCCAATGCACCAAAAGTAATTAGTTACAAAATCAATGGATGATCAATTAATGATTAATTGAAATGACGACGATTCCTCTAAGAGTAACAGTGAATATTTTTTTTTATATATAGGTTACTAGTAAAACTTAAGATAATTATACCAATATACGGCCTTATACATTATCTAACATATTTTATATAAATCTAAAAAACTGTAATCGATTAGTAAAAAATATGTATGTACTTACTAAGAAATAATCTATTCAAATTCGAATATTGTAGTAATCGATTTCTTTGATCCCATCCCTAATCTTAAATTTGTCATATCTGTCAAACGGTACTTCTTAGATTTGATGGACTATAGTACAAAAATATTGAGTTATGTCATCACAAAGCTATCTTAAAAAAACCTACGTTTGCAGATATTGCTGCGTGCCGCCGCACAAGATATTTTATTATGAAAATTTTACCTACTCTTTTTTTTCATAAATGTGATATATTAATGATACTTAAGGCCTGGAAATGAATTGGAGAGTGGTATTAAATGCATCTTGTATAATTATGTTTAATATCTGATTATGACGTCAGTCACGTTGACGTCCAAATAAAACCTATTATGATGTAGATATGATCAAGAGAAAAGAATTACATACCAATCAATTTAAGTACTTATTATCTAATCTGCTTCGTGTTTGTATTGCATTCCCTAAGGTATTAACGGACCACTTGCAAAGATAAAATGTTGATAGAATAAGTTGATAATTTTTTTTTATTCCAATATGATATTCCTATAGAAAATGTTGATATAAGTTTAAAACTATTACAAGTTAGAAATGATTTTATTGCGGAATCAGCGGTTAACTTGGCAAAGTTATGAATTGTTTTTTTTTTATCACTAAGATCTATAAATACCATTATTATGCAATATGTGCCTTACTGTACCTATATACCATTTTATGTACAATAAGCTACGTCATATAATGTAGCTAAGTCTTAAGTAGTCGTCCCTTGATGGGAAATCAAGTAATTTTAAGCCGCAATGGGTAACCAAAATTAATGTGTTTGTCTCCAAATAATAAACAGGTTTCAAATAATTTTAATATAGGGCAATTTATGCGGTATAAATGTTCCAATCTAATTTAAAACCATCCCCGTGTTTGCGTATCGTCGTTTCAGACAGAATACAGATATTAATTGAAAACTTAATTAACGGATAGACTGATCAAAAAGATACAAGATCACGTCTAGGTAATATAACGTTTTTCAAATGGAGTGATAAAAATAAATTCACCCTCTACAAAATTCATCTCACGTTCCATTAAACATGTTATCAATTATGCAATCTGATAACGTGGGAATATGTTATAGAGATGTTTATACTTTCAATGATTAATTTGAGGGGACTAAAAAATAATGTACAAACTGTGTTTCTTGCCTAGCATGTCGTAAAAGGCGACTAATGGTATATAGGGTTTTGGGTATGTGATTGTGTAGGCGACGAGCTAGCCACTTGTCACTACTTTTTCATAATTTTCCATCTAACCCAGCCCATTGTCCCATGTTGGTCTAGGACTTAAAAATAATGTGCCAACTGTGGTTCTTGCCTAGCATGTCGTAAAAGACGACTAATGGTATATCAGGTTTTGGGTAGCTATGTGATTGTGTAGGCGACAAACTAGCCACTTGTCACTACTTTTTCACAATTTTCCATGTAACCCAGCCCAGTTTTGTTTTTGGTTGAATGTGGTTAAAGGGGCCTGCTGTACTTTTGACTCTGCCTACCCCTTTGGGCATTATGGGCGTGATGTTATGTTATGTATGTATGGATTCATTTATTAAGTTAAATGATACAACGGTCGAAACAATGAAGAGTAACCAAATTTAATTAGTATTTCATAATATTTTACTAGTTATTGGATTTATAAGTAAATTGACATTTGTAATAAATAATAAATAAATAAATAAGTTATGTAAAGAAAATCTTAAGCACAATATCCATTTAGAAAAATATCATAATATTCATTATTGCTTTTGTGTGTTTGCTCAAAAAAAATCGAGGAAAATCTCTTTGATACAAAAAACTTTTAGTTTACCGGTCTATATTTTTGCTAGGTAGAATATCAAAGACAAGGATTCCGGTTCGCATAATCGAAGTATTTTGGCGAAGTTGTTGCTGTGAGTTAGTTAGGTATGCCGTTTTGCGAATGGTCGGCCGTGTCTCTAGGGAGTAATTGATCACAATGCGCTAGTATGTTCTATAACTGATAGATAGATCGTTCACTGTCTTTATGCTGATATAATTAAGAGAGAAAAATATTCTTCCTCTAAAATGGTAAGGACACGCGCCTCATAACCAAGGGGTGCGGGTTCAAACCCGAGCACGTTCCCCTAATTTTTTTAAATCTATGTACTTATTTATAACACTAGCCCGACGGTGAGGGAAAACGTCGTGATGAAACCTGCGAATTCAAACAAAAGCGGATTTGTAACAATGACCAAAAAATATCAAGTTCCCCTATCATAGTCACTAAATCCTAGATCATGGTCTAAGCGGACTCCGTATAAACACGGGACATAACACCATTAAGATGAAGATGATGGATGATTGCTACCAATGCGCCTAAATTAAAAATGACTGAACTTTAATACAAGTTTTGTTTGTTAATTATGTTTGATTGTTATTTTGGTTTAAGATATCCCGTATATACCAGAATTTAAAAACCTGCACATCCATGTAGATTGTAGATACAATCATGGGCAAACAGTGTTTTACATTGTTGTGCATAAACGTATTTCTATGTCAGTGTTAAAAATAAAAAGTAGAAAATCAGATTGATAGTAATATAATCATTCCAGAAGAAGAAAGTTCTTAAAAAGCTTTATTGGAAAAGAAGTGGGCATTCAATGTTATAAAAGTTGCATATAATTTCTTGCAAATAGAGTTCCGCGAACAGTTCTTGCAAAAGAGAGAGGGAATTTGCATCTCAATGGGGATGTTGACAATATTCTAAACTAATTTCATGAATTCAGTAAAAATGGCACTTCATAGCTCGGAAAATGTTGTAGATATTTAATTTTTTTCAAAATTAATTAATTTCCCTTTATTAATTTTTATACACACAACACATAACATCACGCCCATAATATTCGAATGGGTAGGCAGATTCAAAAGGACAGTAGGCCCCTTTAACCACATTCAGACAAAAACATAACTGGGTTGGGTTAGATGGAAAATTGTGAAAAAGTAGTGACAAGTGGCTAGCTTGTCACCTACACAATCACATACCCAAAACCCGATATACCATTAGTCGCCTTTTACTACATGCTAGGCGAAAAACACAGTTGGCAAATTCTTTTTAAGTCCCAGGCCAACGCGGGACAAATTGTTGTTAATTTTTGCTGTTGATTTTCTCACTGGACTAAGTGTAAGTGAGTGGGTGAGTGCGCAGGGGACTGTATTGTATTGTCTAGTCAGTTACAGTCATAAGATTATACCAGGCAAATAACGCAGTGAGTTGTCTGCTAAAGTAGTGAAAATCAGTTCTTGCCGACAATCAGTCAGTGACCGACTTCTAATATACATACCTATCTCATTCCTTTTACACCATATCGACATTATCCTGTGTGTGTTGAGTGACAAAATTGTCCTTAGCTAGTAACTTTATCGTCGGCGGTGGTTCAGGTGCCTAGGGCTAGTGAATACATAACCGTCTGCGACATTCCATATAAGGTGGAGACATATGTTCACTTTGTCATGATACTCATTGTATCATGGTTCTAATTTAAAACGAAAGAAGCCCTATAGTTTAAAAACTATGTTAATCATAAAATAAAAAATGTACAAGATAAAAGGAATTTGTAAGAGTTAATTATACCATGTGATCTACTTTTAAATATTACCATTCATTCCATAAAAACCATTTAAGGTTTTTAAGATATAATTCACAGAGAATAAATCATACACAGTAAGATTTTTTTAATATTTAACTATATGAACAAAATAAGCCTAAGTTACCAGAGTCTATACGACCTTGAAATAAGTAAAAACTAAGGGATTAAAAATAATGTTTATTTCAAACTCAAACTGCTTGACGTTAAAAAAACAAGTCATAAACTACTGAAATTTATCATCAGCATTCGAAGTAACCAAACAAAGTTTACGTAACAAATTATCTAAATGGATCTTTCGTAATAAAGTATTATACGTATAACTTTTACAGGCAGGGGTAAGTCGGTAGCTATGTCGCGTCAAACGCTTTTGACTTCGACAAAATTTTAGGGACTGATAGATTGAAGCAAAACTTGTACAATAGGCATCACACACCCATCCGACCCTTTTTCGAACATGCGGTCGGAATATTAATAAAATGGTAACGTGTTATTTTACATTTCAACCTTCACGACTTTGCGGGTAGCCTGGGCTCTGCTATTTATGGCGTGATAATGTTTTGTTGCGTAGACACAACCACCTAACTGCGTCTGAACTGCGTGGGGGAAATGGGCACTTTTGAGGCAGATCACGAGGGAACACTTGGTTGTGCAGAATGCATACAAAACACACTGTAAATACGATTGTGGCATGACTATGATGGTAAATAGTCTGGGCGCCTACGTGTTATAGGTAGAAATATTGAGCCGATAATTGCTGAAGAGATTTCCGAATGCCATATAGGTTACAGGTTAGAAAGTATTGTCTGAAATTATCTAAAATATTGTCCTTCAAGAAACGTCTTCCTTTTGAGAAAACTTAAAAGTATACCTCCCCTTTTTCATATTGTTCACCTGAAAAATATTTATATTTTATTTGTTTTACTTTGTATTTGCTTTTATTTTACTTGTCTTATTTTTATAACGGCGTCGGAAACAAATTCACATGGTACGGTACAAATATTTGATCATAAAACGTTTTTACATGAAAAATACTCCTAACCCCCGCCTAAACATTATGAAAAGAAAATATATGTTGACATTGACTGCCCTGTTCGTCGAGTGGTTAGAGACCCTGGCTACGAAATCAAGAGTCGCGGGTTCGAATCCCGCTAGGGGCAAATGTTTCGTATGATGAACATGGACATTTGTACTCGAGTCATTGATGTTTATTTAAACGTATTTAAGTATGTCTATCCGTTCATTTAGTGTCCATATCACAAGCTTAAACTTAGTTTGGAACTATGGAATTGGTGTGTCAGTCTACAGAAATTATTTATTTATTTCATGTATAAACTTTTCGATTAATAACTTTGGTCGAATAAATGTATCATTTTTCCCTTAAATTTGGTAACGATCAATATACGATACGAGTGTGACGTCACCGGCGCAAAGCCTGCTGCATTTATTGATTTATAGCCTTCATGAATCAAGCTTAATATTATTGCACACACCACGGCCCTAGTGTTATTAATGTGTGATTTTATTTAGATTGCGCGGTTCTCAATTTATACAATAACCGTAATGTATATTAGACAACGTTTATAAATTTTCGGAGATTTCTTACTTTAGGAGAATCAGCCACTCTCACACGTACTCAACGTTGTCAAATAAACAATACAATCATGAAGAAGTACTTATTAGATGTTATATCGTTAGTGCATAGTTTTTACGAAGTCACAAAGACTTAGACGGACTTTCCATGACCAGATTGGTAATGTATTAACAAAAGGGTATGTAATATAAATTCTAACATAATTGTAACAATTGTAATTTGTTGTATAAATAAATAGAAGCAGTAAAGGAGAAGTTGTATTACCATTATTCTTCTCGCATGGCATATGCTTTTCGAGTCCCCTTTCATAACGCCTCACACTTGTGTCATATATTTCTTTTTTATTTACTAACCTCCCGAATATTGTTTGGGGAGTTTGCAATTTTTGGGGAAAATTAAGTGTCTACTAAGTCTTGTTTTCACAACAGCTACCGAAATAACAGCATAGCCCCGTCAGCGATTTGACGGGTGACATGTTGACAGAAATGTCAGGCGTGTCAACGCGGCGTTGCCCGAAAATCCGATGGTGCGTGCCACACCGCGGTTTAATCCGGCTATTCATTACTGAAGTTTAGGTGAGATAATGATCATATGCCTGCATTTTCATTTAATCATTGTTATGTTACGAATTGAATATTCTTAAGTGTATTTGTTATTCTTCATTTAAGTTTGCTTGGTATAACAGGCAGTTTTTGTCTTGCTAAAAAAAAGTAGCAGTGGTATGTCTTGCTCCGGGGAATTTTAATTGTAGCTAAAGTAATAATAATAAGTTATTGGTTAAGTATAACATAGTAACGATGAGAACAAGGGATTGATAATGTTTACATTCGTTATAAGAAGTTTAAATTAACAGTAAAATCTTCAAACACTTTTACATCGTGATTGTGTTAAAAATGTGTTGTAATTGTAAATGAAGATATCGATTGTTTCATTATTATTATGTTCCTAATATCTAATTATTATCTTCCTAAAAGAGAAAAAACTAGAACGGAAACAAGGATTTGATGATGTAGTGCTGGAACAGGTAGATGAAATTGTATATCAAGGATGTGCATTTAGCAGAGATGGAAGGTACTCCGCTGATATAGAAAGAAGAGTGAATGCAGGAAATAGGGTGAATGGAATATTAGAAAAACTTCTAGGCAGTAAAGTTTTAAGCCAGAAGGCCCAGTTCGCTATACACAATGTAGTGATTCCTACGCTAATATATGGAAGCTAGAGTTGGGTATGCCAGAAAGAGCATGAAAGTAGAATAAACGCGGTCGAGATGCGTGCGCTGCGTAAAATCTGCGGTGTATCGCTCACGGACTGCGTTCGAAATGAAGTGAGTCG
Organism: Glyphodes perspectalis; assembly: GCA_951394215.1. Taxonomy (NCBI): domain Eukaryota; kingdom Metazoa; phylum Arthropoda; class Insecta; order Lepidoptera; family Crambidae; genus Glyphodes; species Glyphodes perspectalis. Next base: position 10,200,457 of record OX596205.1, on the reverse strand, counting down.
GTCTGAAAGACAGCGTCGGAGTCAAGGTAAGAATAGGCATGCTCTGGTGGTTCGGACATGTGAAAAGAATGGATCATGAACGATTGATTAAACAGATATACAATGCGAAAGTGGAAGGATGTAGGATGACGACTTCTGTTAACACCTTCTGTTATTATATAACGATAACAGAAGATAACAGAAGGTGGTGTTAGAAGTCATAAAAACCGTAGAGTTTGTATAAAAAGGATCATAAATGTTGAAGAAGCAAGTGAGGTGTGTAAGGATCGTGCCCTATGGTGTTCGGTTTTCTCTGCATAACCCGCTAGAAAAGTGGCGTGAAGTTTAGTTAGTCAGTTAGTTACCTTAACCTAAACTATACTAGTAAATTTATCATTATTATAAATTAGATAAATTGTTAGTTGTATGAACTAACAATTTATCACATGCCGATCACGTGTTTAGAAAGGTTTTCAGGAGAAAAACCAAAAAACGGGTCAGCATTTCTTTCTAACAATAGACGACGTGTAGACACGAGCTATCAACCTAAGTTTATGTCTATCGGGTGACGAGTAGAAAGACGCGACAGAGCTCCTTCCCGTGGCCTTGCCTCATAAAGCCTTATGTTATTGTCGATATACAAGTATACGAGCTTCGATAATAACTATAGAAACCATTTCAGAAATAAGTCTCACTTAATGTACAGACGAGATTGCGGAAACAAAAACAATGGGACTGTCAATAGTAAAGCTAATTGGATAATCTTACTTGATGTCTTAGCTGGCAGATATTAATAAAACGAAAAGTGCGGGTACGTTCTATTTTTGTTTTTACGTATTTAATATTTTTGGAACTTGTGGTCGTCGGCTTTCGATACATTAAGGGCACGCCGTCGTTTACATAATATATTTTAGCTTGGTCATAGATTACTTGATAAAAGTTGTAAATTATGTAAATAAACGATTAGCTTACCCACTACAATCTAATAAACTAAATTATTTAATCTGAAAATAGGTTTTCGTTATAAAGATGAAAAAAGCAATTGAAACGTAATCCCATTGAATGCTAGAAGATACATTGATAATATGTATCTTCTTCCCATTTGTGTATTGAGATCAGAGCACAGGAATATTTTATGTTAATTGTTCGCATTACCTTATGACAATGCTGGTGGGATGGCTGTATGAATTATATAGAAGTATTGTTGATGTCTCTTTTGTTGTAAAACGAAAACAATTGAGTTGAATTATTTTTTAGTTCTAGGGCAATCGTCTGAGTATTGTCACTATTCGCCTCGACATTCGTGACGCAATAATGAAATTCTTAATAACCATTTAAGATGTGATAAATAAACAATTTAAATGTTTTAATAGTATTCAACGTTTGACATATTATTTTATATAGACACAGACATTTTATACAGAGTAATTTATTTACAAAATTGACACAGAAAGTTGGAGGAAAATAAGAGGAAATCTAGGCATTTCCTACTAACGGAAGTAAACCGTTACAACATGCGGCATGCAATATTCAACGGAGTGTCCCCATAAATTAGATCACCGAGTGTCCTTCTCGGGAATCACAAAGCGACGGAAGAAAGTTTCAGAAACATTTGGGCGACAAAGGAGTTAATGAGTTGTATTGATTCAATTTTGTATTCATGTTTTGGTTGAATTTGTTAATGAAATTGGCCAAGATTGACAAGAAACAGCTGTATAAAGCATTTCAGTAAAGTTTAAATAACTAATGCATAAGAAAGTCGAGTAACGAACTTACCTGTGGATTATTTGGATTCTAATTCATTTATGAGTAGCCATTGCCCTTCTTCTTCGCTTTCGCCGGCATGGAATTTGATCTGTTGCATAGACTAGCGGACTAGCTAGCTAGGCATCTAACAATGTTTCCGAGATGAAAAAATATATTTTATCGCAATCGTTTAAGTATTTGTATTAGTAGTCGCAACATATACGACAAGTTTCTTTAGAATTTACGAGTACCTATAATATTATAGTGATAGGTGTCAATACTCCTTTTCATGCATCCTACTTTCTACGAATCAAAATATTTAGTTTATAAGTAAGAACTGTCATACGGATGCATTAACATCAAATTCAAAGCGTCACGGAACTATTCTTAGGTGAAATGGACTTTATGATAATACATTAACTTTTTTTCTAATATTGCGTTATACAATTATCAGTTACTTTCATTAGTGAACGAGGCCCCCAAGTGTGGGTCTTAAACATTATACAACAATGTCAATCTTTTTAACGCGGAATAAAAGGTTATGTTTAAAATTCTATGTTAAAATACGTAGCTTTTTACGGCAATTCTCGTTATGATTTTTATGCTTAAATAACACACAAAAATAGCCACAAACAATTTTGTTTTTAATATTAGCAACAAGGATTTATTAATGGCCTAAAAATTTGTACAAAATTGACATAGCGTATTATTCTTTCTTTAAATATATTAATGATTTAATAATATACCATGTTTAATTAAAATAATATCATCCTAACCGATATTGGTCACGGCGGCCTCAACGAGGATTAGCCACCTGCGCAGGAAATATTATAGTGCACAAGTGTGTGCGCAAACACAGGTGCACTCGACATGACCGATGAGAGATCAGGCGGAGGACCAACGGCTTAACGTGCTTTCCGAGGCACGGGGGTGATTAAACCGCCAACTTCCTGACCCCGGGCTGTTACTGAGTAATTTCAATATTGAAATACTCAGCCACCTATTTTTGGCCTGACCTAGCATTTGAACCCGGCACCTCTTGGTTCTTAGGCGGCGCGTGCTACCACTAGACCAACGAGGCATACCATGTTTAGACATTCAAGGAAAATATATTTATAATTATATTGCAAATTACAAGCAGGTATGTGCAAGGTCTTTTATAAGGTTCTTTTGAGTCGACCAAACCTCGAATCTATAACTTCTTAGCGAATCATTTATCACCAACAGTATTCTAGAGGCCGTACTCAAATATTCGGAATTCAAGCTGATTTAACGAAATTGACAGTTTTGACATGCAATTTCGTAAAATCTGCTCCTGCAGAAAATTCCTTTCGTTACAAATTCCTTTGTAGGTATTTAGAAACCCGTCTTGAGGCATACCTGAAACGACTCTTGGCTTCATTTAAGCGTCTAAAATAAGACGCCAATTACGTTCAAGTATCAATATTGACTACCAGTAGCTTGAATAGTCGTCTAGTACCTAAGTCTGCTGAATTTAGTGTAAGCTAACCTATTGAGTAAGGCGGCAGTAATCTGTTTGCACGTAACATCTTAACGTTAATTTCATGAAGTGATTACGCTTTGCTTAAGTAAATTTGAACTAGATAAATTGGATTCGCATGATTTGTTTCTAGAACTTAAACCAGTATTAGGTTTTGCTTATGTCAAAAATGTAAAGTAGTCGGCCAGACCTACTTGAAAATACGTCAAAATAATAGAGTTTATTCTTTCTACGGGAAGAATAAAGGAGTAAGTATCTTAACATATTTTCAATTTGTTCACTATCCAAGTTTTGATCGCACTGGCAGTTACTTAATTTTGCGGTCTATAAAATATTTTGACATCATGAGTACCTAACGAACATACTCCTCTCTTCCAAGTACTAAATCGACTTCCGAGCTCTATGGTATACCTAATTACGAAAATAACAATAGTTCACACTGCCATGAACATGTAATTGTAGATATTATTTTCATATTTTTTATTAAAATGTCACATTCTTTTTAAGTCCTAGACTGAGACTTAAAAACAATGTGCCAACTCTGTTCCTTGCCTAGCATGTCGTAAAAGGCGACTAAGGTATATCGGGTTTTGGGTATGTGATTGTGTAGGCGGCGAGCTAGTCACTTGTGTCCCGATTTAACCCAGCCCAGTTAATTTTTGTCTGAATGAAGTTAAAGGGACTTGCCGCCCCTTTGACTTTGCCTACCCCTTCGGCGATTACGGACGTGATATTATGTATGTATTGAGTAAAATAGTTAGTTAATCCAAAAACTTGCAATCAAACTACAAACACGATTAAAAGATAATACTAGGTATTTTTAATCCAGTACTTAGAACATTCTTGACTTACAGGTTTCACATGAAATCTAAACCATTTCATGATTAAAGATATAGATACACATTATAGTTTCTGATTAAAGCCAGTAATGTGATTAATCACTTCAGCCATATTTCCTGGATAAAATTGTGTAATAGAATTTCAGACATGATTAAAATTGTTTTAGGCATTTCTTTGATCATATTATAGCAGTATTAGATTATAAATTTATTAACTATGTTCGTATATGATCAAAGCGGGGTATACGAGTATTAGATTACGTCAAGACATTTCCAGTGATATATACGCAACTACATAATAAGCTTAATAACAAGTAGATAAAATTGCAACAAAAAAAATTAAAATCCATAACATACGACTTATTACTTAAAGTGTTGCTATAGGATAAAAATATAAAGAAAAATATATCAGATTTGTGTTTAAGCAAATTATTTATCATAAAGTTTAAATAAAGCACAAAATGTAACTTTGTCTTACGTTTTAGTTTTTAACGACTAAATTAATTGTAATAAAGAGTAATCCAAGTTAGAAACGCTCTTCTTTATTTAGTCGCAACGTGTTGACAAAAAAAAAATTAAATTATGTTGCATTTTGACATAACCCTTAAACGCACAAGACGTTGGATTTCCTTGAAAAAAATATATGTTATGGGTCATTAGCTGTAAATAGAAGGAAAAATATTTAAAAAAATCCCATGTAGTTTTTTATGTAAAAATTTTGTGAAAAACTTTTAGTATCATTTTTGATACAATATGCGTTTAGGGTATAAAAATGAAATACATTATCGTTTATGTAAATGAACAGTTTATTTTTAATTTCATTATAAAATATACCTTTATTTATGGAAATTATTGAAACAATCAGCATTTTTTTTGTTGCTACACAAGTAGACATTACACTTTGAACACATGATTGAGCTAAACAATTTACAGTTTGCCATCTTACACCGCATGCGTTTATCTGTGCGTTTTTGCTCATGTCCTACATTGTCTAGCCTTATAAACGATGAAGGAACTATTTGCAGGTTTTTCCTTCGTCTGACTGGAGGTTCTTCCTGGCTGCCGCTTGCGCTTGGTCGCCCTCTTTGACTAGGTGGTGTATAAGTACAAAGACTTTCAGCTAACTCGGTTCTAAACTCTGCCAAATTTAGTAAATCTCTTTTGGCAACACCTTTCTTGGTTTGCGTCACTTTATAAATTACCCACGAATTGATTACAGTGAGATCTAAAAGATGGTAAAAAATCCTTAGATACCATTTACGCGACTTTACTTTTATGCGGTATCGTCCAAGAAATGAGTCCATTAGATCAACGCCCCCCATGTGGGCGTTGTACTCCTTCACAACTTTCGGGCATGGGATCATTATTTTTCTGTTGGCAGCTTTGTCATACCTCTCAATTTTATCAATTGGTTCGACTCCGACATACGTTGACAAAAAAGTCACTTGCCTGTTGTCCTTCCAGCTAACACTGGTCATGTCTGTTCCATTATATGTGCACATATACTCTTCGTGCGTTCCTCTAGGAGTTGATTTTTTCATCACTTCTTGTTTCGTGGGCAATTTACAATGTTTGCCTAACCGGTTTCTCTGTACTGTCCCTAGGCAAAGAATCCCTTCGGTTGCAAAGTAGTGCACTAAGGGCAAAGAAGTGTAATAGTTATCGAAGTATAATATATGATTTACTCTTCGTGGTATAATAGTGGCCAAATTCAATACTGTTTGTCCAACAGGACCAATGTTGGACTCTTGGACTATAGGTGGACTATTACTTTTACCAGAGTATATCATGAACCTGTAAGCATATCCGGTTAGCGAGCATAGCATAAATAGTTTGAAGCCCCATTTATGTGGCTTGTTTGGCATGTACTGCTTGAGGAAATGACCGATCTTCGTTGCGCACATTTGTTCATCGATCGATAACCGCTGATCCAAAGGTACACTACTAAATTTATCATTTAGGTGAGTTATTACTGGTCTAAGCTTATGAAGTTTATCATGTCTTGGGTGTGAAATTGGCAAGTGATCGTCATTATCATTAAAATGTATCACTTGGCGAATTTTGGAAAATTTGTTAAATGGTAATGCATCTTTTATCCCAGTAAACCCATGCTTGTTATGCCAATAAGCTCTTACATTTGGGTAATGATATACTGACATGAAAATTAGTATACCAAAATATTTTCTTATGTCGGATATAGTAATTGCTGAGTGGCGATTTGGGTTTTTCTGAACTGAATATTTGTTGCTTTCCTCGACAATGAGTTGCATAAAGTTGTTATCAAAATAATAGGTGAAATACTGATAAGGTGTATCTAATTCCATCAACTCCTGAGGATACTCCGTACTGCCTCTAAATGTAATATTACTTTCATCGAAACTCATAGATTGTTTTCGCCAAGTAAATCTCACCTGCGAGCTAGACGCTGGAAAAGAATGCTGTGTATTGGATGTATCATTCTGGACAAGTGGTGGATCTTCCTGATTACCTTCGTCGGGATTTGAAACCTGCGGTTCTTCATCTTCATCGACTTGACTTTCGAGTTCTGCTTGTAATTCCTCTCTCGTGGCATAAAAATCAAGATCATCTTCGTCATCATCTTCTCCATCTGAAGAAATGTTCCCATTTTCTAACATTTCGAGCCAGCGTTCAATATTTTTCTCATTAGAAGTCATCCTATAGGCAAAATAAGCAACATAAAAACCCACAACCAAGGCAAAATCAAAAAATGCATTCATTGAAAACATTACGAAATAAATTAGAAACCATTCTGAAATCATGCCCCAAAAGCATGTTGTATCAATTTTGATACGAACAAAAATTTGCACTAAATAATGAATTATCGAGCAAAATAGAAAAATTAATTTATTTTATAAGAAAATAAAGACTTACCTACGTCCTTCGTATTTTTACGTGAAGTAATATTACAAGAGCACAAAGATTGGAGAAAATTATTTCGCCCAAAAACAAGTATTTGAAAAATCGCGGGACTCGTTCACTTTTACCGAAATGACAGAAAAAATGGCGAACTAATGACGTTTATACGCTTGTCGACGCAAAGTTGAATAGACAAAGGAATCAAAAACTGTAATGCCAACTTTAAAAAATATTTAACCGTCATGAAACGGAATACACAAAAACTCGTTGCGTTTTTGATACTTTGTGCGTTTAAGGGTTAAGTCAGATTATATAATAGTTACATTAAACATTGCAGATGATACAGTAATATATATGGAGGTCATTCATTATTTTCTAAATTAATAGGCAATCAAATTTAAAGTACATCATATTTCATCTTTATTTTATGTAAGTAGGCTTGAGACAGTTTTGACTCAAATAAATGACCGTAATAAAGTCATAAGAAAAACAAAACAATCATTACTAAACATACGAAGTAGGTAATGTTTGTCTATAAGCCTAATAGGTCACAAAAACTTGGCACATTTATCAGAAATACACGCGAATAAGCTATATAAATATACGAGGACAGTGGTATTTCAGGCTATTCAGCTCAAATAGTGTTCGTATTAAATTACAATTCTCCGGTGCGGATTTCATTAACTTTGAACAAGTTATCCTACACCGATTTCAATCAAAGGTAAAAGATAAAATAGGTCACAGAACTCAAAGATAATATTAAAAAGTAAGTAAAAACAGAATATATAAGTAGAACTAACATTCTTAGGAGTTCGTGATTCCGCCATAAGTATTCTTATTCAATCTGATAACACTTTTAGACTCTCTGAATATGTATTTATAAGTACGGAAAATATAAACTGTAAGAAAGCAAGGCACAGCTGTGAATATAAAAGTTAAAACAAACTGAACAAAACGATAAAACTGAGTCACTAATCTTTTTTAGTACCTAAAGGTAAGTATACCGGAAGAGGATAACTCGATGAAGTCCAAACTTTGTTAACTCTTGAGCTTCGTACCTTTCAACAAAGTTCCCTTGGATACCTTAATTTAGTAAAGTAGGTGACAAAAGTGTTGCGTTGTTTATATCAAAATAAGGAATGCATTTTAAAGCGGCCGGCCGCATTTGTGTTACGTGGGTACTTTCAGTGCCATATGTAACCCATGTTTGAATTTTAATCACAAAATAGCGTCTAATATCTATCATTTAAAACCTTGAAATATACATTTCGGTTGCAATTAAAGCAAACACAAAAGTATTATGTGATTGATATAATAATTGAATGTTCTTTTAAATCGTTATAACTATTTTCTTAAACTTTTAAAGTATATAAGATGCAGGTGTTTATGAGTACAATCTCAGTTTGTCAGGTACAATTTGCATTATTACTTTGTGTTCGAGCTACTACAGATTATGTAGTGCTCGCAAGGCATTTCGTTTTACCGAGTAAGTATATATATATACCCAACGCCATGTAGACCCATAAAGAACTAATAAAGACCACCAAAGATAGACATGAAAGACTACCTACTATGTAGTACAAGTGATAAAGTAAATATTACCTAAAGTAAATTGGGGATGGATCGCTAGTTATCAACACTTTATATCACTGCTCCCAATTCTATCATATTATTTATAGTGTTATGTCCCGTTCCTAGTTGAAGTCCACTTGGCCTGTCGTCCTAGATTTAGCGAGTCTGTATATTGCTTTGAAGCAATTATCTGACCTTCGTAACGGCTTAGCTGAAGCTTATCCAGGGGAATCAGACAAATTTGATTATAGCTCTGTAGTTATTGAAATAAGCAAGTTCTCTCACGACGTTTTTCCTCGTAGCCGAGCTTACTATTAGGTATAAATACGAATATACATTTGAAACGTATCAAATCCAGACATATCTGACTGGATTCAAACGACCTGGTGTGGCAACAAGTCACGTATCCTCACAACTGAGCGGCTATTTCTCATATTTTATATCATTTAATTCAAGTTTGTTGACAATCCTAACTCGGGATAATTTAATACAAATTTCTATGATACCCGTTGTCAGAAAGTTACAAAATAAGAATATCATATAATACCTACATTATGATCCTTCAAGGATTCAGGCATGATACGTATATAAATTGAATTAGGCTTTTAACAGATTCCAGATGAGTTTGCCTTAAAAGTCAAGGTTCCGTAAGTTTCTAACATTAGTTTGGTGAGAATTTTTCATCATAGATTTTAAGGGCATAGATTTTAGTATATTATAGCCTTTTTGATATTATACATATATAAAAAAACTTAATATATAAATGCATGTTTTTGCAATTTGGAAAGTACGTAGAATGCCTAACATTGATAAAAACGATCGGACCCATTATAAATTAAAATGTAAGTAATATTCATGAATTCTATTTTTATATTATGCATCAAATAAATTCTGTTATTTCACGTCGATGATTGGATTTATCAAGCTTTGCATTTTTGTGAAATTTAACTTATCTTCAACCACTCGTATTTGACAATGTTGGCTGTGATAAACGGACAATAGTTACCTCTTAAGGGTTTCCATTGTTCATTAGGTGCCCCTCAAAATACTATCTACGATCCTTAATTAAGTGAAATCATCATTCCTTATTTAGATAAAACACAAGGGGTCACGTTTGTATACCACTATATCAAAGGCATGAGCGGAGAGCATAAGGAACGCTTCGTTTGGAGTTTTTGAGAAATGTCTCAAATGTCAACCCGTGTCAGTCGCTGGCACAATGTCTGAAATTGCAAACAGCCAGCTCTCGGTTTATTATTAAATGAACAGGTGGATGCGTAGCAAAAATGTTAATCGTATTATGTTATATCGAATGGTAACAGGTGTTTATCTTGTAAATTGATCATTTGCCATTGAGCTATTATTACTACGTATAGAGAAGCTATGTAAAAAAAAATATTATAACGAAGCATGGACTGAGTGTATTTCAGCATTGCAGCGCTAAAACTAACAATTGTCGTCTAATTAAGCTATTAAAACACACAGCGCTAGATCGCTCATAGAGTACATTTTTCTCGCGACCAAAACGTCGTAAACGCCGTGAATTTCATGGCGCTTACGCGTGAACGTAGGCGAGTGACTAAACGAGTTGTTGCCGATCGGCAACAACACACGGCGCAAAAAACTTGTTCGCTGCGTCGGTTCCATACGCTAGTAATAATAGTTCAATGTCATTTGCACACATTTTACGCTAATTTGTTTCAAATTTATTTATCAGGCACATCATTGTATCATCATGTAACATCATTCAGCAAAACAAATACGGGGATCGCAAGTTTTGTTTTGTACAAATATAAAGCTGTTGGGATTTCTGTTCACAAATGTGTAAACGAAGAAAACCGTTATTTGAGGGTAGTATTTTAATTTTTTTGAATATCGATAGTAATTTTTAGCGAATAATTAAGTGACAATTTGGGACTGGGGCTTTTGCAATTCCAACAAGGTATAATATGTGAAATCGTTATTTCTTTCATATTGAAAGAAACAGTTCATTTCAAAGATACGTTATTCAGGTGTACATAGATATTTAAAAAATGCATTGGCTTTGAAATATTCGAAATACGTTCAGGCCTTTTAAAATCCCATACGATTCGTATTTCAGAAAAGCGTTGAGGATTTTGTATCACATTACCTTTCCGTGACTGAATGTATCAGTTATATAAGTAAGAATTTCTGACTACATAGAGATCAATCAATCTGTGAGACTTTTGCTTTTAGCAGGAATTGGATATTATTCAGACCGAATAAGAAAATTCCGGCATGTAACGAATAAATCTCCAATATAATAGGGCTTAATTTACCCTACCAAAGATTTTCATACGATCTAAAGAGTATTTACCTTTCTGTTCTATGGTATTTACCTTAAGATAGGTAGGTGCTGTAGGCCCGTAGGATTAAGGTGAAGTTATGAGATCAAGATTTTCAAAGGTTAGTAATCTTCATCGTGATTACGTTTATTCTTGACAGATACCGTTTAAATATGGATTCAGACACTCAAATTAAAATCTTCACTGAATATTCTGTTATATTGAGACTTTTTTTCATTTCAGTTTTATATCGTATAGCTGCTCCTTGCCTGTCTCTTCAGAGATGACAGGCATGATGTTATACGTACCATAAATAGCAATCTATCTATCCTGAAAATGAAATAGATCACGCGGAATACAATTAAGTCACTATTACGGTCTCAATTCGTGGTCAAACTAGATAAGTTATATAAAAACAATGATTATCTAGATTAGATTGATAGATGAGCCAACATTAGATACGATTCGTTATTACCTAGCCACGCATGTCGCAAAAGGTTTTCAAGTAAGTATAGGGTATGTGATTGTGTAGACGATGAGCCACTAGTCATGTTATTTTCACAATTTTCATCTTACCCAACCGGTTATTTTGTTTGGCACCAAGTGGTTAAAGCTTTTTGCTGCTCCTTTGATTCTGCCTACCCCTTCGGGGATTGCGAGCGAGATGATATATTATGATATGATAGTTTTTATCGATTTCCTGGGCGACGTGTATGCTAAAGTAAAGCTTGTCCTAATAAAATATTTTTTTTATCCTACATGCATACATATGAATACCATCCTGCCCGCAATCCCAAAAGGGCTTAGCAGAGTCAAAGAGTAGCCCCCTTAACTACATTCAGAAAAAAAAAAAAAAATTGGCTGGGCCAGATGGAAAACTTTGAAAATGTAGTGTCCAGCTCGTCGCCTATACTATCACACACACAAAACCAATTATACCATTAGTCGCCTTTTTCGACATGCTAGGCAAGGAACCCAATGGACATATTCTTGTTAAATTGGAGACCAACATGGGACAAATTTTTATTTTTGATAAGATTGATTTTATAATACCACGGAGAAACAGTCTCCTACAACTTTGTACCATTTTAAATAATATATTTTCACACACGACTATTTACTGTGGGCAGTAAAATGAATGTCACACAACTTTTATCTGTTAAAGTGCAAAGTTTGACTATTCTACCGCAAGTATGTTGTTCAATAGAACAGTAATAAAAAGTTCTTAATTTCCTCCTATTTTAGAGGTGAACAAAGACTAATATAAATAGAAAAACAGCTCCGAACTTGTATGAAACTTTTTATACGGGTCGGTCTTAAACATGGTACTTAAACTGTTTTCTCCAGATAAAATACTTGGAGAACATAGTGAAGTCTGGGATATTCCAAAAGAAAAATATTGAGATGTGAACAGTCATTCATAAATTAGTCAACTCTTGTGAACTAACCTTTCTCTCGAAAATAGACTAAACATTTCCTGTACATACACATCCTAAGATTTTTAAAGGTGCGGCCGCAAGTAATTACACGTTAGTTAAGCTTATACAATCCTAATACCATTACGTACCTGTAACATTACTTTAGCTTCCTCTAATAGGTAACAGATGTAGGTAGACGGCAGACAATTCACGGGGAGGCTCAGTATTAACATCGGCCTGGATCGTCTGCCAAGTGCAACTGAGTAGAACTAACAGGTCAATAACGTCAAGTGGGTGTAACCAGTCCTTAGTTACTGCTAAACGCTAGTCCACCTCATCTCCCATTCAAACTCGGCAGGCGTAACGTAATCTCCACTTGAATATAGCACTTTTCGCATACGTCTGCTATGATCTTGTTATGAAGGGCTATTGTGTTGGCAACCAAAGTTATATGGAATTTAAATAAGTCCATTATAGAAGTTGCGTTGGCTGTTATTTCAGACGGATAGGTTTTGTTTTTATAATTATCGCTTTGTTTATTTGCTTCGACGGGCACCTACGGGAGATAGGTGCTGTTTTTATTTAACCTGTAGGTACTTAGGGCATGAAGTCGCGTTCACTTATTTTATTTGCAGGAAAACAACAAAGCGATAGAACTTTTTCAATATTATATTTCCCCTTCGGGGATTATGGGCGTGATGTTATGTATGTATGTATGTATATTTCAACGTTCTTTAGTGAGCTTTTTAACCAGCTAGTTTTGTTAATATTTCTCTTTAATTTCGTGTAAAAGAATAACGTTTTATAATGAAAGTGCTAAAAGTGAGATTGTAGTAAGTCTTAGTACCTGTTAAGTCGTTATATTTTGTATTTGCAAGATTATTGCGAAATGAAGTTTTGAAAATTCATTGCTTTGAACTTTTAAATCAAAATTCTGCAGAATTTGAATAAGATAAACATTTTCATAGTCTAAAATGCTGACTTTTTAATTCATACTTTCGAGTTACCCGGTCTATGAAAGCTTTACGCAACCTGCAATTTTTTTCGGGCAAGCTAAAGTACATTTCCTACCATAAAGTAACGCGATCATCTCATGAATTTTCATTAGACCATCATAAAAGCTATCCACGGTAGTAATTCTGTTACACTAATTTCGGCTTTTAAATGTTTAATAGAGCTTTTTATGGGAATTTTAGTGTAAGTGTTAACTACGAGAGATAATAAAGAAAGGTTACTATGGCATATGAATATCGCAGTATTTGGTCTGGAAAAAGATAAAGCAATGAAATATTTCGGCAATGGTGATAGAAAACAATCCAATTCAACATTCACTTTTGAAATTTGCATACTCATTTGAGTCGATTATGCATATTCATAGATCATGAAATGAAAATAATATTTTATAAAATCTCAACTTCACGTAAGGTGTTTCAGTAGGTACGAAAAATAAAACAAACAAAATAAATCTGTATATAAAACATATTTGTATAATTTAAGAACTGTATAACAGACCATAAAGTTATTTTTCAGCGTGAGTCCGGAACCTCGCCGGAGGCCACAAAAACAAACTTTGCTTTAAACCCCGCCTTTGAGTTTGTTTAAATATTCATTAACCCAGTGTAGCTCTTAAAACGTTAATTATCGCACAATCAAATAAAATCGATGATGGAAGACGTTTTTACTAGGTCGCGAGTCCTATAGACTTTTGAATTGTAACTTTAGGGTCTCCGAAACTTCTATTTTATTAAACAAAGTTGGTGCGAAATGAATGGGCTGGCCGCAGAGACTGTCGGTGATGGATTTTGCCCAATCAACGTTGCTGTTAAATGAAAAGAGTGGGCCCTAACGAACAGGCGAGACAATAGTGTCAGCCGAAAGCCTTAGAGCTGTACAAAGTAACAGATTGTTATTGGTTTTGCGATGCCACAGCGGCCCCGACAATGGGAAGCGTTGAAAAGTAAATTGTTGGCTTTGTTGTGGGTTCATTTGGCCGGCCCGCGATATATATTTTATATTACAACATTCCGGGCTGGAAAGACGCCTTCAAAATGTGGCCGCTAAGACTGGCTCAGATTACAGTTGCATGCCAGGGTTTCTTTACTACACGTTTCAGCCAGACGCTCCATTCATTAAGATTTCTTGTTCGTTCGCTTCTTCTTTAAATAATTTTGTAAGTATGACGAGATGTTATGGAGATGAAGAGACCAATTAACAACCCCTTTCAAATGTAAATCTACTATTAGACTATGTTTGATCCGTCTTAGTATAATGATACTTTTGTTTGTAATTTTATGCCAATATTTCTTTATTTTGGTATTCAATCTTATGTTATGTTAATACATAACAGCGTCTATTGTACTCTTAATAAGTATATGACTATTTACTTGTGACGATTGACGTTTAAATGACATATCGAGTCTATAAGTAGCAATAATAATGGATCAATATCGTAAGATAAATAAGTTAAATCCATTCGATCCAGTCCATAAACAAATATGGCACTAATACGTCATGGCTTATTCGACGTAATCCGTTTCCCCGGGAAAGTAACTGCTCAATAAATGATTTTCTCCATAATGGCGAGACTTTTCTGTGTTTATTGTGGACCCCATCTCCAGCTATGATTGATTGAGGATTATGTGGAACTCTTCCAAGGGGAAATTACTGCTTTATTTGTATATGTAGTGGAGAATAGTATTTATGTTTTTATTGAGCTCGTTCCTAGCTTAAGTATGTATTGGATTCTGTCGTCTCTGAGAGGGTAAACTGGGGCAAATATTGTTATGGAAGTTGGGACATGGCAATACATTTAGTGCTGCTGTCCCGCTGAGAAGTTTGTGATTTCTTAAACTTTTTCTGCTGGATTCTCCACTTTGCTAATTGCATTGATATTTGTTTATATATCTGTCCTTCGGTTCTTGATTATTTATGCAGCATTCGATCAAAAAACCACGAATTGGTAATAAAAAAAAATTACTAAAAATTTTTTTTAGGTGATTGTCTGGGTTCACTTTCGATCGCTGATAGCAAACAATTCAATAATAAATTCTCTGCCTTCTAAATTTATTAAGACGATTAAAAACTGCTGGCTAAGCTGTGCATCTGCGGAGTTCACAAAAACAAACACGTAAAACTAAGTTTCAACATCTTTTTATTGTATTTCTATTCCTCTGAAATAATTTACAGCAATTTCAATACCTATAATATTTACAATAGCTTAACAATCAACATCAGTGGAGTAAGAGAACGTCTTTTCGATTTTTATGTAATAGATTTTTGATTTAAAAAATACCGAGTATCTCAGATTAACTAATTTAAAGCTCAAATAACTTTGAAAAGATAAATAGTGGCCTTCAATCTCAATTCCTAAAACACATTCATCCGATTCCTCTGAAGATTCTCGTTATTAAGAATAATTTAAAACAAAAATGTAATTTCTAGTGATTTTATTTTTATATCTTGAATAAACATAATTTTCTCCAACAAATCTCGTAGTAAAGCGTTATAAATAATTCATCAGTCTTTCACAAGGGTACGACTATTTCTGCACTAACCATAGCCTTATCATCGTCCACCAAGTAAATAAATTTTACTATGTCAACAGATAAATTATTTATTTGAAATAGCAATGAAATCGAGTCAGTATTTGTTTTACAAACAAACCTTATCACATTTATTATTTCTTATTTACTAAATAGTATTTATATAATCTACACCTGTCTTAGGATATAATCTAAATTTGGCCAGTATGACCTAATGCTAATTTTTTACCATTAACCGGGTTTATTAAAGTTCAGACCTCCGTTTTGACGGATAAAAAGCAATGAAATAAATCGCATAATCAAAGCAATTTAAATTTAAAAAGAATTGGTCAACCCTTCTCTATGCACTACAAAACTGTAGCGCAGATTTTTTTTTCTAAATAAGTCACTAAATCTATTTTATTTGGGAAGGTTTTACTAAGGAATAGGAAAATGCAGTATCTTACTTTTCAAAGTGTAGCTTGCACCAAAGTACATGCACATTTATCTAACGGAGGATAAATTCACACAGTTGGATATGTTTGATGAGTTTGTACAAAATGAGAATTGTAGTTTATACAAGACCAGGTCTTACAAATACGTTTGTACTTAATGAATAGGGTTAAGTAAAGCGAACTACCGGATGCTGTATAAAAATGGCACTAGAGAGGCTACTATCCGCAGAAGACTGCACGAAATTGTATCTGAAACAAAGAGAATTTCATTATTATAAGTACATTTAATTTAATACACTACATTCGTAGTAGAGTTAAAGACAGCTTTGTATGAGTCGCCATGAAAATTCCCTTCTTGAACTCTGAGCTAAGTACATTTTGTCAATGAAAGTCTAGATTGTTATGTAACAATGATTTTTATGTAAAAATCAATTGTTTCCAATGTGGAATCATTTATGCTTCTTATAAACAGATTTTCTGAATTCGACTTATACCTTTGTTATTTATATTAAGTTAAATATAACTCTAGTAGGCTCTAATTGGATAAGTTTAGTCATAACGAGTTGATAACGCTTCAATGCTAACAGCTAATTAGGATTCCAATATATTTACTCTTTCATAAATATGGCAGAAATAGACTAGAAATTTTTAGATTATTATAGATTTAATGTTATTAGATTTCAGGCGATAAAATGTTTATGTTACAAAAATAACTTGTTGACGTATTAAGATAGAAAACAAAATGGATACGTAATTAATATTTTTCAGAAATAATAACTGATACGTACATAATAATAACATAAATAACTTATAAATATTTATTCATAAATAACGTTTTTATTCGTTATTGTCTTAATTGGATTAGGAATTGTATTTACAAGTACATTTCGTTTTTACATTATAGTTCTAAAATAAGTAGTAAACAGAAAATATATAATTTCTTTTTTTTTTATACATTATATATATAAATAGTATATGGACAATAGGTGGTTGACCTTATGCTTTAAATTTTATTGAGAATAAAATGCCATTGCGTATCAATAAGGTGAAAATACTGAATACTGCGAAAACACAGCAGTGTTAAACGGAAGTTTAATTAAAGCCTTAAAATATTTTTTTATCTAAGTATTATTATGATCGTGTATGGCCTTTTACATAGTATTTATTCATGCCATAGTATAAGTTACATCGAGTATCAATTAGTACAGCTCACAATACCAACTTCTCGATCGCCCCACCCCTCCTACAGCGGTCACTGTTGCAGTGGCCAATATTAATTTCACTTACCTACTGCACTATTACGGACTCCTAATACCGAGGCAACTTCTGGCGGCTCTATATCGAATATTAGTTCGGAACGTGCCGCGTACAAGTTGTATATGCTCGCTATACAGGTCAGCCGCAAACTATTGCCCTGGAATGCTTCGTTTCGAACGACGAAGGTGACCTCGCCCACTGACGGCAGCCGGTTATCAGGCTCGGTGCGTTCAAAAACTGGCTTCAAGCTCTCTTTTGGAGGTCGCCTTATCTCCTCCTTATGTAAATTTATGTAGGTCTCGTCCAAGTATTGGACGTTGCTGTCGTCGTGAAATATATTGAAGCCCAGGTCGTCGTCTGGCAGCTCAGTAGTGGTGGTTTCGGCTTTTGGCGGTGGATCCCATTTGAACCACAGAGGTAGCTCGTGCACGTACGATTCCATGTCGATCTATGATAGAAACAAAAAAAAAAAACATGCCATTAATTTCAATCACACTGATTTTTTATGGAATATGGAAAGTATATTATGTGAACAATTTTATATCTTATCGCCAAACATGTCATAATGTTCAAGAGGAAATTTTGGCGCTAAAACAACAACAACGTATACAGTAAGTACATGATCGAAATGAGTATATAATCTCGCGCCATGTTACACTTCTCACTTGTATATAGGCTAGTGAAATATTTGAAAGGTAATCTATTATGGAAGTTATCATCACCCCAGGGAACCGGGTTTAGAAAGTCCACCAAAACTTTCTCAAGCAATTCCCTACTTTGAAAATTCTCTTTTCATTTCCCACACCAATACAAGATACTTTTTGTATACATCATTTACAAACTACATTAAACTGCTAACTTTTGCTATAAACCTCTAACATGATGTTTCTAGTTAAAACTAAGCCTAGTATAATATACCTATTGACACACTTGCGGAACGAGGGCAAATTCGCAATAGATGTCAGATGAGCCAAGAGAAAATTGCGAAAAGTGCTCTGCCTAGAACAGCCTCTGATTAAAGTTTCGGCTGATGTGCTCCTACCTTTCTAACTTCCTGATTGCATCTTATATATAGGTTTCTATATAAAACAGACAAACATGAACAATATAATATCCATATATAATATAATATATTATCCATACTAATATGAAAATTTATAAATGCGAAAGTGTGTCTCCGTCTTGACGCTCAAAATACTGAACCAATTTAGACGATATTTGGTATAAACATAATTTGAATCCCAGGAAAGGACATAGGCTGACATTTATCCCAGAAATCATCCTTTAAGGGGGTAACAAGGAGGGTAGAAATTGTGTGGAAAACCAATAACCGCAGAACGATTTAGATGAAATTTGGCATGGAGATAAGTTGAGCTGTGAGGAATGATATAAATATGTAGTTTAAATCCTGTTAAAAATGAGCCAGTCAAATCACTTATTCCTCGTAGTGGCGGGTAACGCTAGTGATAAATAAATTTCGTTGATATACAATATTATTAAGGATTTAAACGTAAACAACTGAAGCGGTATGGTATTCAAAACATAAAAGGTTTATAAAAATTCATCTTCCATTCTGGTGCAATAATTTTCCGAAGTCTATTGACGGAACATTGATTATAATTTTTTTATTATATATAATAAATATTTTTTCGGCCCCACAAACAAAAACGGAAAAGGTTTTTAAAATAATATTGTGTAAAATACCACAAAAACATACAATATAATACATAGGGACATATTTTTGTACTATTTTATAGTTATATAATTATTAAAATTTTAGTAAAGTTAGAGAAAATCACAGTACATTTTCCAGTTTATTCTAATTGATTGATCGTTATCAATACCCAGCGGGCATTTTCATCATCTTTACAGATAAGATAGTATTGGTTTTGCACAACTGACTCGTTTTAAGTAAAATTATTTTATTGTTCTATCATTTTATTACTGTTCTTCCAATATATTTTTATTTGCGTCCAGATTCGTTCGGCTTTATACGGTTAATGTGTCAACTCGTACCCCGGTTTTTCCTGAAAATTTATCTGTCTATTATCTCTTATAATACTTTTTATTTCTATTGGTGTAAATCCGTATGGCATTTTTTTACATTTAGAGACGACATCGGGAGCACAAGATTCTCAAATTTGTCTGAAATGAAATGATAATGTGTTCTAATCCCAAAAATAATAAGTTATTTAGTTTCTGCCTGATTGAGATACAAACATCTACTTACACTCAAGAATCCAATGTTATAAGTAATGATACATTAGTGGGCTTAAAGCAAACCAAGAGAACCAATTTACTTTCCACACTTGGAAACGATTAAGGCACACTTGTGCCACTAAAATGTTGCTTTGATATTTTTGCTAAAGCCTCACTCCCACTCTCTAAAACGCACCCTGCATTTAATTGCATGAGTTTTGTACAGTAAAGCTGTCGTAGCAATTTCGTAGCATCGATATTTCCATTCGCTACGAAAGCTATTTCAAGAGTAGGTACCAAAAAAAAAAGAAGTATTTCACTTTGCACAGCGGGTTGGGGTTTTGACTACGATGTTTGTTTACCTTTTAATATTTACTTTAACGGGTGCATTCGGAACTTGCATACGAAAAGGACGGGTGGCCATGTAAAAAGTAAAACTTGCATAGTTCATATACTGGAGTGAAATCGAAAATATTAAAATTTTAGTACTCGGCTCTGTACCAAATGGAGGATACGATACGTTTCGAACAATAGATACTTCAGATTTCGTATTCCAAAGGGGTATATGGTTCAATTTCAGAATAGACTATAGTTTTGTAACAAATGTAGGTAATTCATGCTTTATTATTATAGATTTCGGTTAGTGCATTCCATAATATTAGGTGATTGAAAGCCATACCATAGTTGTAAAAACCTTATTATATGGCGTATAAGGTCACACCATATTCCCACACTGTGAGATAATGGTTTCCATGGCGCATCTGCCCATTTGCCCTTTGTAATAGTTTCTATTTGAGGCGACCGCAATGGAAATTGCCACATTCAGTCGCGGTCAATCTAACCACAAAGACCGCTAAACAACTAACTAAAATTAACTACACTTCGATCGAAAAAGTGTTTACTACATATACATTTACCTACATTTATTTATTTTTAATCAATGAAAACACATACGGATCTAAGAATATTAATACAATGCAGTCTTGTTTTCTCGCGCACATCCCCCGCTGAGCACACAGGTAGTAAATTTTAATAGTATTCAAATAATAGACGTTTTGGCACACTTTCCGAGCGGGCGAGCGAGAAACATCGCAGATGTGATCCCGGTCAGATAAAGGGGGTTCGCTAAAAGCTTATCTAGCTCAGAGCTGCTTTGTGATTAATGAACACGCCTACGCAGCGGGCAGCGAGCAAAAACAACAGTAGCATCAAAGTGGAGTAAGTAGATACGCTCCATTGTTCTCCGGCGGACATCTGGCGGCCCTGCTTTGTCTGTCCATCGGGTAAACTCTAAATAAACTTTTTAAGCGTGCGCGCTCACTGATTATGCAAAATGAGTCGAAACCTGTAACCCGGAATTTAGCCAATCTTATTTTGGCATAAAAATATTGGTATGAATTTCTGTTGTTTTAGTTTTTGTTCATCTGTATATAGTTTCAACTAGCTTAAATCGAGACGAGTCACCTTGTATCATACATAATAAAGGAATAAAAAGGAACGGATCTTAGGACACTGATATGTATCTCCATAATTTTGTTGTCAAGGATGTTGAAACTATGCATTATTAATAATAGTACAGAGCGGAATACATACAAATGTAAAATTTATCTCTACATTTATATGATTGATTTTTAAGGGCTTTAACTATAAAAAAGTATTACAGCTGAGTAGATTTTAAATTGTACCCTAATAGCAAACCCGTATATTCTAAAATACTTAAATACTTATTTATAACAGGTATTTAAGAGTACAATTTATTAATAATTAAAAACAATCGAAATCATACTAGATAATGGATTCACCTGTTATACAGGCTTCATTTATGAGAAATAGCTATTTAACTAAACATAACTTTGGACATGTATTTGCCTCTGCAAACATATTTTTAATCACTTTAAAACTTATTCTAGGAATTTGTGTTAATGGTAAAAGCTTTGTACTAATTGGCGACGATTAATTAGCGCTTTGTGTGGTTCTAGGCACGGTTTGTTTTTGTCTGAACCGAGTTACGAGTATTTAACTAGTGAACGGTAAACGCAAAATAAATAACTCCAGGACATTTACCTAACCGATGCTTTGGCGTCGCTGAATATTTAGTTAAGTTTTTTATCTTACGGGGTATTTTTTTGCGGACGAAAAAATAATGTAGCTGCAAGTAAAATAGTGAGATGGTACAATGGGTAACGGATGCATTATAAGGCCTCCTTTTGTGGATAAGGATAAGACCGAAACTGTTTAGATAGAAGCGTTGTAAAATGTACCTTGCTTCTTTGAGGACAAGAATCAAGATCGAAGCAACTAAGCTAAGAAAAAGCATGCGGTAACCTCTTTGTTATGCGACTATACCTAATAAGAAGATTGTATTTTGGTTCTTGTTAGTCCATCCTGCAGCAGACATTTTATAAAGTAAAAACCAAATAAAAGTAAATGTAAAAGTTACGAAGTACTTATTTTTAAAGTCAGTATCGTTTTAAGTTCACAACTCGCTTCACTGAGCTATGAGAATAAATAATTTCACGACTAATTTAACTTTACAATGAGCTAGAGATAATATTTTAACAAGAAAATGTTGTGCGTACAAACTTAAGTTTGTTATTTTTTCATGAATTACGTGCTTCCTAGAATTTTACATTTGCTTATTTTTTTTAATAATATGGTATTTGATATTCAAATATAAATCTATACTCATAAACAAAGTTTATGAGTGTGTTTATTTGAACGCGCTAATCTCAGAAACTACTGCTCCTAATTGAAAAAAAATATTTTTTGTGTTATACCTACAGTTAATTTATCGAGGAAGCCTAGCATATATAACATTAACCATAAACGCGGGTGCAACCGTGTAAAGTAAAGAAATAAAAGTAAAAAACACACGTCATGAGTTTCTACGTTTCTATCTCAAAACAATAATTTTGTAGGTACATTCATACATACCTATGTATGTATAAAAAGAATAGAAAAGTTCACAACAAAATAGCCCTTGATCAATTGAGCAGAACGCAATTTATTTTCAATCTATTCCAATTGCTAAAGAAACCTTTTAACGTTTTCCACTATGCCCGTTAGATCAACATTCAAAAGCCATTGGCCTTGGTCAGTGTAAATAGGCAAGGTACCTTTCTGCTTTCCAATACGGGCGCATATGAGGCACTTAATATATATGATTTTGCGCAACACAGGAGAGATATTAGATAGCACTAAGTAAGATGCTTTTCTCGTAACGTGTCGTACTTGCAGCCCCCCTCTAATGTCCACTCAACCTACTGACCCTAATTTTGATATAGGTGTCCACATATTACGGCTTTGTCAAATACTCTTCTTTGGTTTGTTAGACGGATAATTATAATGATGCAATTGTTTACCAATCTTAGGTTTAAACTTAAGCTGAAGTAGTTTGGTCTAACCTATGTGAGTTCTGTTACATTATACAGGGTCATTTGTAAAACAACAACAACTTCACAGGAGTAGATTACTGAAATTATAAACAACAACGTTTGTTCTATGACTTTTCCTACATCGACAAAAAATACTAAATGACCTAACAGCTGATGTAGTTTGTATGATTTTTTCTTTTTTCCATTTAGGAAAAATCGTGAAACAAATGTAGTTGTTTATAATGTCAGTAATCTACGCCTGCGAGGTTATTGACGTTTACAAATGACCCTGTAATATAGCTCCTGTCATTTGAGTATGATATGAATGTCAATGACAGATGTACAGGCATCATTTAGACTGATAGAGATAAAACCGAATAAAAACGTTATTATTTTACTATTAAAAAATGCTTTTGTCATAAAATAAGTTATTTACGTTATTTCTTAGATAATTTATTAAATTTAGGTGAAAAACATGTTTATAAAATATTTTGTTCAGAAGCTTGAATTATTTGTTTTAAAACTTTGAATTTTACACAGATGTCGTATTATTACTAAGAAACAATTAACTTGTACTTGTAGCGTCAAATTGTATTATTCCTGACAAACAGACTAAACTTTGCTGTAGTTCCAATTACTCACCACTGTCGCTGTTCTTGCGCGAGTTAAAGCAGTAACTTTTCAAGTATGGGCAATGACCCTCTGTTCTACGTAGTATATTATTACTCTGTGGTCAATATTAATGCTATGTAGTTACTTAGATAATATCATTCTTAAATAATATCTTTACATAACTTAGCAATTTATTTTGTTTCATCAAGCTCATATTATAACAATTCATCAAGCCATTTCTTTTCCTTATAGTATACTGTTGACCTAAAAATCTTGAGGCCTCTAATACCTCTTCTCTTGACCTCTATATTGTCTCATAATATCTCTCTAATCTTTTACTTTTGCAACATTACACATATCATGTACAAAATGTTTTATTTTAAGAATAAAAAATTAAAATAAAATAAAAATGTTCTTTATTGCTCAATAATTTAATTCATAAGTATATTTTCCTAAATCTTTCCAAACGACTTTACGAGTTCTATAAGGTTGACCAGTAGAATAATCTAGACTTTTTATAGATGGCCAACAAAATCAGGTTGCCTAAGTAAAGGCGAAAAGGAGCCGTATAAGTAACTAACAATTTATTAGTTCAGCCATCTCATTGAGTCTAAGTAAGCCTATTTATTTACTTTCTTTCTTTGCTCTTTCTTAACTCTGTGCTTCCTTAAAACGATTTTCGGCGGAACTTGACTCATGCCCCGAATATTTTTTGCTACAACCAGTAAACAATTAGGCCGATCGTCAGGGAAAGTCGCAATAATAATGTCAATATTTTTTATGCCGTTCGCCTTTCTGTTCATAATCTGTCGATAATGTTAGGAGATGATAGATAAGCGTTTAGCAATAGTCTCATCTTGCAATATATTTAGTGAGTAGCCCGTTATAATGGTTATAAATGTTGAAGTAATAAATTCATCTCTGAGTCAATATTTGAATTGAGCAGTGGAGAGCGCTGGTCTTACGATATCATCATCAATAATTTAAGCACTTACAGATAGAACAGGTTTTAGTCTGTTATATCGAATTAATGAGATAAGTTTTTATACTTACAAAAGTTTTTATAGGGGACAACAAAATTTCGTGTTAGTCAAAGTCAAAGTCAAAATATTCTTTATTAATATAGGTTTCAAGGAAACACTTATAAATCGTCAAATGCAAGTTAAGCTATATGATTCCACCACCGGTTTGGAACGTTGTATCTACCGAGAAGAATCCGGCAAGAAACTCGGTACTTACTCTTTTCAACTCAATTTATACAGAGGTGTATGAATCATAATTAACTCTGAGCTTCGTTTTAGTGTGGGCCTGTTGTAGAGTATCAAAGTAAAATTTAGCGTTGAACTACAACGCGTATTTGTCAGGCAACTTGACAGCATTGGATGAATACTCGACCGACCACAACTGAGATTGACCTTGTATGTAAAACTTATTTACTGCACAATTTATTATTAAAACTTACGTTGGCTAACTTTTTTAGCAATCCTAAGGCTAGCTTTACAGAAAACATCATTGATGGTACTACCATCCACTTGATAGCATCTGTCCCTGATCTGATATTGATTTTATCAAACCCATCTTACCTCTTGTCCATTTAATGCGAATGTCAAGTTGGCAGGAGGGAATCCAGGTGGCGATGCGCAGGTGGCGCGTAGGGTGGACCCCACACCGTACCACGACCGGTCAGACACCAGTTTTGGACCCCACTCTGGTGGTTCTGGAACAAATGGAAAATGCTTTATAACCATGGTCCATTGCAAACAAATAAATGAATTCATTCTTCAGACTTATTCACCAGTTCCCTAGTTCCAAACTACGTATTGGATCTATGTAAGCTATGAATACAAGGTAACGGATAGACATACTTAAATACTTTTAAAAACATCTATGACTCGACTATATATCCATAATAAATTTTCCCTGGCAGTACTCGAACCTGCAGCCTTTGGTAAGTGGCCAGGTTTATTAACCAGTCGACCAACTGACCTGTAATACGCCAATACACTTTGTCTTCCTGAAATGTAATGTCAATTAGTTCTTAATACGATAGCACCTTCGATTAGCGTCTTAAGTTTTTTAATGTATTCGAATTGACGTTGATTTTTTGGATGTCTAAAATTAATTCCGTTAAGTTACCGAAGCCTGGATTTGTGTTCAAAGAAAGGTGGATTAAGACCCCTGACTCAGCCGATTTCCCTTTTGAATAACTTACATAGCGCTTACTCCATTATAATCTCACCCCAGAATTCGAATTATTCCGTATTTTCTATTTTCGTTCCTAGCTTATGACGTAAACATAGGCATGAGAATTAAATCCATCTCAAATGTATAATGAGACGGAACAAGATTCGAGAGAGAGCGTAGATTCTAAATCAGTCCAGTTTTTGATATATTTAACAGCTTTTATTCCAAATTTAAAATATCTTTTAGATTATATTCGAAATTTTATTAATGTTCATTCCACTGCTGAACGATCTCGTTATTACAGTCAATTTATCCATTTTATTAAAGATAGACCAGACTCTTAAAGCGTTACGACTGTAATGAATATGCGAGACCTTTAAACTTAATAAAGACTGATTTGGTGGATAAATATGACATGGTACGATTGACAAATCAAAGAAAAGGCTAAAGCTGGGTAAATGTTTTTTTTATTAATGGTGTAGTACTCTAGTCTGTATAATAAATAGCAGACAGATGTCATAGTCAATCTATTTATTGACTAGTAGCAAAATTACCAAATTATTATTTTGACATCAAGATCTCGTTTTTTGCTCCACACATTTCTTAATAGGTACCAATTCAAAAGGATTAAACATCCGAAATTAACTTAACTGACACTAAATTACAGCGTCAATGTGGTTACATACATACATACATACATAACTTCACGCCCATAATCCCCGAAGGGGTAGGCAGAGTCAAAGGGGTGGCAGGCACCTTTAACCACATTCAGCCAAAAACAAAACTGGGCTGGGTTAGATGGAAAATTGTGAAAAAGTAGTGACAAGTGGCTAGCTCGTCGCTAACACATCACACGCCCAAAACCCCATATACCTACCATTAGCGCCTTTTACTACATGCTAGTCAAGAAACACAGTTGACACTTTCTTTTTTTTTAAGTCCTAGACCAACATCGGACATGGTTAATAGAATAGAATTAATAGAATTAGTAAATATACATTTGAAAAAACTGTTGGCACGTGTCTAGAAATAATAATTAGTAAATAGCGTTCATTTTCCATACGAGTAACATTTAAATGTACTCATGATACTTTATCATCCATCGCACAAAATGTTAATACAATTCCGAGTTTTGTTTTACTAACATTAAACGAAGTAGGAAGAAAGATGAAAACGTTCGGTATTTTCCCTCTGTTACTTATACACTGTATGTACGCGTTCAATCTTTTCCTTTTTCTTTATTTTCCCAATCTCATTTCAAAATGTTACTCCGCGAATGCCTAATAAATTATTAATGTACTTTTCAATTGTTTCCTCAGAAGTAAGGTAAAGGACGTATAAGTACGTCAATTTGGGGAAGTTAAATTCTTTGCGTCGACAAAATGAGTTGTGATCTGAGAAGACAATAAGATGAACATTGTACCAATAATGTAACGATTTAGATGGTAATTAGTTTTTTTCTCAAATATAATTTGTAATAACACAAATTGTTTCTATTTTGGAGGTCTTAGAGAAGTATCTATCATGTGAAACATATTTTCTTTCTTTCTATAAATAATTGTACTTTTTTATTTCCTTCACATTTAGTGAATCTTATAACAAATGATTGCCCTCAGTTCTTGAAGTTAATATCAGCACAGCAGCCAGTTCAAATTCTAGAAAAAAATATAGTGACACCAAACACACTTGACACAACGAAGTAATTTTGTTAGATTTTTGAGGTAACCCTATAAAGTATCTAAAAGAAATAAGTCGACAAAATGGAAGGTGGTATAAGGTGAGATTTCATTTTGCTTAGAAAAGGTTTATCGCTCTTTAAACAGTAAATGTAACAAAGATTCGTTCAGATCTATTTGAAAACGTTGTTTGCTCGCATACACCTCGTTAATGCTGACGTTTTTATATGGAGCACGTTTCATTCGCGTCTGATCATTCCAGAATATTTATGTGAGCAAATATGGCTTAGGGGTTGAGCTGTCAGTATCAATCAGGTCTTTTATCCATAGAATAAAAACATTTGTATAGAACGCAAGTAACGCCGGCTCATGGGAAAAACGAGTGAAAACCAAATATATAAAAGTGTGAATCTTCAATTTTGTTTTAGGATTCTCATTTTAGACACTTGTAAACTGTTTTTTTTTTCATATTAAATGTAAATCATGGATGACGTTAGTTCTCCAATCGTAACTACCGTTACAAATGCCTTCTGTTCTTCCACACCCTGACAATGGAACAGATCATCACGAGATTTCGTATAATCAGCATATAGCGACGCCGCGAATAATTCAATCTCACACACAAAGAAATATGCTTTTTATTATGATTATGGCGATATAGCAAATGTTTTAAATTACAAACTCTGAATTTCACAAAACGTACCTACACGATTAAATAATGCATTATTTAATCTACCATTACCTATGTGCAAATATAAATTCTCTTTTAAATATTACTATTAAATATTAATTTTATTAGCTTTTTCCAGCACTTTTGCCTATTTTAAATTCTGTCTGATAGAGATCCAATCGTAAGTTCTGCGAGATCTATAAATTTTTTCGATTAAAAAAAGGAACTTAAGTATGTCCTACCTTCAAGGTTTAAACTCTTTATCGTACATTTTATTACTAAATGAAAACTTGGTATATAGATAGTTAAAAAAACAGCATCACCTTATACAATTAGTAAAACATTGACGATGATAATAATTTCAAAACTGATTGTTACAAAATATTTGCTCTCCTCACTGTTCATAACATATCAAATGCACCATAAATACCTCTTTAAAGCTTTCACTTGCCTTAAAACTTGTATAATAAAAGCGAAAACTAGAGAAACAAAAGCTACTACAAATATTCCACGCATGGAGCGCGAAGGAAGCGTGAATCCGTGCGAGCATTTCTGTGTCATGACATGGCTCCGGTCGCCATGCTCTGCGGGAAACAACGGATGTCTCTTTGAGGATTAGGGTTTTTTTATTCTATTTGAACGGTCAAACGCGAGTTCTAGATGCATAGTCGGAAGTGTCTAGATATATCTCAAAGATACAACATGATTTTTCGAATCAGACTGAGAGACTTGAATATAAAGCGTAGGTGATAAATCTCAAACCATATGTTAGGTATGTTTGCAAATGCAAAGGATATTTTCAGATAATAGATTAGATACACAACGACGGCGATGAAACTTTGTCGGCTCAGAAATAGTAAATTACTACTTGCATTATATAATTAATCTCCTTGTCCATGGGGAGAAGGCAATTCATACTTCATAAATATTATATTAAATGCCTTTTGATTTGAAATAAAATCCTCCTAGTATCCATCCAAGCGTTTTATTTAGACACGACACGTGACTATATATTCATGCGGTATATATACATAGCAGTTATTTCATAGTAACATAATAATGTAAATACTATTTTACTAAGTACATACTTATTGTAAAGTTCTCAAGGGATTTCCATGTAATTTTGTAGTACAATAATTTATAGATGTAATCCCGAGTATTAAGGGAGTTTAGGATAGGCGTATACAATTAATTCCCTCCTCACTATTTTTTAAATTCTTCTTTACAAAACAACGAAGAAAAAAAATTACTATGTACGATTACATACATACTTACGAAATGAGGGTACCATTCGTCGTTGAGTAACAAACATCCGTCAATACAAACATAAAAACTTTTACATTACTAATTAGGATAGTTACATTTAATAACATAAACCAGTAATAAAATAAGAAACGTCCAACAAAAACTGGATTGTTGGACGCCATAGGGTGACGCATGGCGCGGCACACGGGCCATTCTACAATTTTCGTCTTGCTCACGTTCCCAATTGGTACTAAGTGCCCCAAACTCGTTTATCACTCGTCCGACGGTTCCGACGCATTATCCTTTGAAAGACAACCATGGTAATAGTACTTGGTGCTGTATTGTTGTTGGAAACCCTTTAAGTTTGACTGAGACTAATTGTTAACATTTAGACGTTAGAATAGAATTTGGTATTAGATTGCTTAGAAGGCTCTACCCTGGAATTACGTTGTGTTTCGCGCCGAGCGAAATTTGTGATGAGTTATGGATATGGAAGGGGATTTAGAATAAAGAAAATGTATACCTCCTTTATTTGTTGTATTTATAAATTAAACTGTACCGTTTGAGTTAATCTTCCTTTATCCGATATCAAAGAAACCGATATAATAGATAGGTACATCAATATTCAATCATTGGATTGCATTATCACTTCGTGAATAACATAGAGGGCGGCTAAAGCTTGTATTGCGGAACTATGCTCTATCAATTTAGTTCGATATTCATTTAAGCGCAAGGCAATTTGCACCTTACTCCAATAAGGTATGGTGCTAATTACCAATCAGACTCGCAAGAGTGTTTCAGCACGTTGCTCTATGATAATAAAATATCTTTGGACAATCTAGTTTTATATTTAACAAATCTACATCTTATTGACTTTAAACATTGTCGATTGGACCTAAATTATTACCTATTTTAAAGTATTATTAAAAGAATAGATCTCTATTATTTCTATGCAAGTGGATGATACCTAAGTTGGATAAAAATTAGGTGCTAGCAGTACTAGCAGCGAGTTTGAGTGAATTTTAAAAGCTAAAGTACGTATTTATAAGCACTAAACGTAGATAGGAAGGGAAACAATACTCTTACTCCAAAGAATTGTAGTAAACTTCTTACGGAATCTACGAAGTTTCCCAGAGATTAAGTCCATTAACAAAACTTTGGAGTAAAAACTACAAACTTCATTTGCGTCGGATCTCTGGAGCGCGCGGCGGACAAGGTATCTTAAAATCAAATCGAATTAAAATTTCTAGTTCGAGGTAACTATGATATTTTTAAAGCTCTAAATTATTTATTTATAAAAAAAAATACACATGTTTCTACCTACTCTTTTTCAATATACGAATAACATAAATTCTTACATACAAACCCCTAAATTTGGTAATATGCAAAATTCTCATAGTCCATAGTAAAGAGAAGCATATAGATACATTTTCAATATAAAAATCAATACCATGATAGGTAGTTATATACAATCCCGCAAAATTTAATCAAACAACAAAACTAGGAAACAATCCCTATCTTTCCATTATTTAGCTTATTAAGTTTCAGCATTAAGGCCAAAACTCTAATTGAAATAGAATTAAGTAAAATTAACAGAATCAATACCTACTGGGAGTATCCTTCCCAAACTTAAACAATAAAATGTATTTCAGTCAGTGATTTGTAACTCCCACTGATGAAACTTCTTTGCTTGAGCAATCTGTCCATTAGCTTTCGTATCAGCCTTAATTAAGTCAAGTCAGCCTTTCTCCGACAGCTATTAATTTAACGGCCAGGGCAACTGCGTCTAACAAACTCGGTACACGTTACTGAAATTGGACGTTCCATGACAAAAATTGTTTCGATTAATAGTTTGCGATCGGTTGCTTTAAATTAACACTAAAATACCAATTAATATTTATTATGATATTGTACATGTCCATAAGTCACATAAAATATCTGATTTTAGGATCAACTACTCACTTATATATTATAGCTCTTGCCTGCTGCTCCACCCTATTAGAGTTTTATTTGGGCTGTAACATAGAGGACGTATTGAGTGTATCGTGCTTCCCGAGGGAACGATAATTTTTTTCGGGATAAAAATCTTTATTAAGATGCTTTATTAATATGCCATAGCAAATTTCGCAATCGATCAAGCGATTTAGGAATAGAAAAGTTACTTTCGAATTTATAATACCAGTATTGATTTAGGAGCGTGAGGTTATACTAGTTCGAAAAGATGTATCAGTTGGAACAGTCGATGTTAAAAAAACGTTCCTGCTTTGCTTTCCGAATTCACAATTCAGCGCAGCGTTGTGTACCTTCAAAAGCAGCATTCACTTTTTAAATGGTCTCTTTTTATTTCAGTAAATGCGAATAGAAAGATAATACGCCGACAAAGCTGAGGAACTACTTACCTACTAGAATTCTTGCGCATAACATTTACCGGCAGGTCTCAAGAAACATGAAATTTTACACAGGACCTCCTTACATAAGGTAAGTGAGAAAAGGATTTCAGAATTTCATTTCCCAAGGGATCAAATAAGTTTGTGTGGGTAGTACGTAATTTTTTGGTGATTTTGGCGCTGAGAAATTCAATAAAATACCTACCTTTTGCTTTCAGCGACTTCCTGGTAAGAAAAAAATTGTCCAAAATTCCAGTGAGTATCACTTACGGAGATAATATATTTCCTATATTTTTTATTGGAATAGGCTATTTCCAATTCCAGATTGAAGTTTACTTTAAAGGTGGTTGGTCTCAAACAAATAGATTAAGTTCATGAAAGCAATCAACAAGACAGTCACCGTAAGAAAAAAAACATTTTAAGAATTTTTAATAGTCAATTGAGTGTGCTAAGTTACATTCCGGAGCACCAATAAATCCAGTTAGCAGTTTAAATTAATAAGATATAGGTAGCGGAAGAAATCTATCGAGTCCTGGACACCATCCAAGGTACAGCTGTTTTGGCTGCCGAGCGACGCTCGGCGCGTGACCGTAGCCAGGGTTTGTCGTGGTTGCTTTTTGTGAGACACCATCCATTGTTGGAGCTCCAACTGTTTTGTTTGGACGGTTTTATGGAAATAAACGTTAGGTACGCTTGATTATATATTTGGAAAATGCTTCCTATTGTTATCAACTGAAGTATGATATATATACAAACGCATAAAATTTAAAATATTTTAGTTATGATAAAATTACATTTAAAATTTGAAATGTCATTTTTAAAAGTTTAATTTAAGAAGTAGGTACTCTATTCGGATTTCATTTGCAAAACTTCGCCCTTGTGTCATGATTTCGTGGCTGTTGTCTTTGTTTGCGTAAAAGTGGGACAATATAGTTACGTTGCACTGTTCAACCATAACCATTGCTTTGATAACTGGAAAACTTAAGAAGTTAAATTATATTTATGGTTAAAGTCAAAAAGTGCATTTAAACTATCTGGTTATTGGTTATGGTTTGGGTCTCCATGGTCTATGGTCTAGATGCAGAAGCGTTAAGGATATTTGATGGCATACACTATGGGCACCATCTTAGGAGACGGATCTTCGTAACAAGAGGGATCCATGCATGGTTTCTCCTTATTAAAAGGAAACTTAATATAGGACTTACGCCAACGTGTGTGCAAAGCTACAAAATACAAAATGGATAGGGTATAATAATATACTTAATAAACCCGGGGCATATCGTTTCCGGGCCCCTAACTTCGTGTGGCCCGGGAGTGTCCACACAAGTAATACTTTCGCATGTTATAAGGCGGACAAAGAAAAACTAGCCGAAGAAAAACTTTTCTTTCACAACTTTTCTGATTCCTTTTTTTGCTGGTTATTTATTCAATTTTGTATGTGGAAGTTATTTTGGTTGCATGAATAAGTATCTTCAGAATTTATATAGTTGACTTTTGGCTATTGATGTTCAATTAGTATTTAATCAAAAGTCTATGTACCATTTATCGAATAATATCATTTACTTAACTTAATCCAGTTGCTAAAATAGTATTCAAACTATACAAGAAGATAGAATAAACATAAGAACTTAAACCATAAACAATATTTTCAGTTGTAATCTATAATAATAATTGTTTCTGTTTATTTTGTTGTCCCGAATGACCGCAATGCTGTAACAATTTTATTTTATTTTCGGCTGAATATAATAAGATGGAAATGAATAATTCGAAGCATGAAGTGTGACACATTAATTGCATAAAATTGCCGACAATTTACAATCAGCCCGTTAAAATTATTATAATTGATAAAAATCATTGTACCTTTATGAATGCACAAGAATTTACATTTAAAATTCGTTTTTGATGTTAATTTACCGGAATATCTATTCATATGTATGAATTGTTTACTCCTGAGGGTTTATTATTTTACACTAATTAACGTTCATATAATTGGATAAAATATATGCAATTTTTGTAAAGTGTGATAATTACTTGAAATATGAACTACAGAGCGGTGGTAGCTCAATGGTAAGGACACGCGCCTCTTAACCGAGGAGTGCGGGTTCAAACCCGGGCATGTACCTCTAGATTTTAAAAAATCTATGTACATATTTAAACCACTAGCTCGACGGTGAGGGAAAACATCGTGATGAAACCTGCAAATTCAAACAACTTTGAATTTGTAACCATGATCCAAAAATTGTCTGGTTCCCCTATCTTAGGGTTACGAAGGTCAGATCGGCAGTCGCTTCAATGTAATTACCAGACTCGCTATATCCTGGATCATGGTCTAAGCGGACCCCGTCTAAGCACGGGACATAACGCTAGGAAGATGATGATGAACTACATAATATCAACTTAATAAAGTATCCTTTCACCTTTGTTATAGTCTAAAAACATCACACACATATATATATATATATATATATATATATATATATATATATTGTATGGTATAATACTGATTTTATATCAGTATGATGTAGCGACATGTGTGGATAAAAAATGATAATTTAATAAAACCGTTTAAAAATGGGACCAAACAGAATAAAATTCCAAATTAGTTACAGATTGATATCTGTATTTCCATTAGGTAAATATTTTGACTAAACAAGAATATATTACATAACATACACATAACATAACATCACACCCATAATCCCCGAAGGGGTAGACAAAGTCAAAAGGGCAGCAGGCCCCTTAAACACATTCAGCCAAAAATAAAACTGGGCTGGGTTAGATGGAAAATTGTATAAAGGTAGTGACAAGTGGTAAGCTGGTCGCCTACACAATCACATACCCAAAACCCAATACACCATTTATCGCCTTTTACGACATGCTAGGCAAGAAACACAGTTGGCACATTCTTTTTAAGTCCCAGACCAACATAGCACGAGAATGTTTTAACGCACCTAATTATTAAATTTGAGAATAGACGAGTGAAATCTTCAAATGATGTCTAAATTAAGATATATTTGCTTACATTGACTAAAGCGTTTCATGAATCACTCAATCATATGTTACTTTTGTCTGATTTGCGAATAAACAAGATAATGTAGTTCATTTATCCCAACCAACAAATTGGCACGACTAGACTACAGTCGCAAGGTAGATTTGTCAATATTTGTCCCATGTTGGTCTGGACTTGAAAATAATGTGCCAACTGTGGTTCTTGCCTAAGATGTCGTAGAAGGCGACTAATGGTGTTCCAAGCGGGTTTTGGGTATGTGCTAACACCTCGGCTTCAGGCTAAATATATAATATAATTAACGTCTCTACTCAGAGATAAAACGGCCTATCGATCTACAATCAATAACCCTATTGCCACGATAGGCAAACCCAACGTTAATATAAACATTATATAGATCTAGATTAATTTGATAAACTAATTTAGAGGTTGGAAACAGCCGTTTTAAATATTGCATATCTACTTAGAGTATGTCGACGGTTCAATCTATTTATTAGGATATAAGCGTATCTCATGCGGATAAAATTAGCCAGATTTCAAACAAATAATGAACTATCTCTCTTTTGTCACGTTTCACCTGATTTTTGAGATATATCCCCTTGTGGTTTACCTATCTACTTCGCCAGGATGTTAAAGTTTGCGCTACGACGCAATATCCAAGACAAAGTATTTTTTTATGTTTATGGTTAGGTGTATAAGCAAGCGTTTCACTACAATATAGTTAGGTACTTTTACTTTTTAACAACGTAATTTGTAACAATGTAAACGGCATGAAACTGTGACTTATAATAATACATCTGCTTCCTATACATACCTACATATATTATAATAAAAAACTTTCTTTTGTTACAAAAGACCTAGACGGGAAGAGTCTAGACGACCCATGAAAAACTTCTTTAGGATGTTTCTTTTATGTATCACTTCGATTACTCATTGCTTAGAATATACGAGACATTCCATTTTTTTACTTTGTCATAGATACTGTTAATTTATTTCAAAAGTATTTCCTTTAGAAAAATAGCTGGTTCATATTTAGATTAGCAATTCTGAATGTTCAAAATCTATGTATTTATATATCTATACTATAAGTTCGGCAGCGAGTAATAATAATATGAAGCATCTTCAGAAAACTCTGGATGTGAGAATATGATCAATACAATTGTTACAATTTGAATTTGTTCTTAGATGGGTTACTGTAAGTATGACTTATTTTGACCATTGGTTCTTCTTTCAAGCTAAGTATACAAGGAGGAGTAATCAGTGACGAATTGTACAATAAACAAACTAGGTATAGGTGTACTCAGGGGCGAGAGAGAAAGAGCGCTCTCAAGCAAGTTTTAAATAAAAGCAGATTTCAGTAAGTACCTATCTACTAACATTTTGTAGAACTTCCAAATGCGATCCGCGACTTACTCATCGCCTGATGGCCCGACCTAATAGAGGAAAAAAAATTATAAAAAGCAATTGTTGTGTCCCATGTTGGTCTAGAACTTGCCCGATGTTGATCTGGGACATAAAAACAGAATGTGCCAACTGTGGTTTTTACCTAGCATGTCGTAAAAGGCTACTAATGGTTTACGGGCTTTTGGGTATATGTCTGAGTAGGCGACGAGCTAGCCACTTGTCACTCCTTTTTACAACTTTCCATCCAACCCAGTGTTAGTCTGGGACTTAAAAAGAATTTGCCAACTGTGGTTCGTGCCCAGCATGTCGTATAAGGCGATTAATGGTATATCGGGGTTTGGGTGTGTGAATGTGTAGGCGACAGGTTAGCCGCTTGTCACTGTTTTTTCACAATTTTCGATCTAACACAGACCGGCTTTATTTTTGGCTGAATGTGGTTGAAGGGGCATGCTGCCCCTTTGACTCTGCCTACCCCTTCGGGGATTATGGGCGTGATGTTATGTATGTATGTTTTATGATGTAAAAAGCAATCATACGCCAATTTTTTTAGGATATGCACAAAAATTTGCAATTTCATGACAACCTAGGGGGCGCCGAAGTGGAGCAAGCCTAGGTTTCTATCAACATTACTTAATTCTCATATAGTGTTACTTACCAACAACTTCTAGTGGTGCTGAGCGTATTTCCGTGTGGAAGGTGGGAGCGTCCGCGGAAACTTCGCATCGGAAGCGCCCAGCCATTGCTGGCGTTGCTTGTTGCAGCACCACTCTTCGGGCGCCGGACCGGGAAATCTGAAAAAAATCTTAATTTGTAAAGTTACAATATAAAACAATAATCCTATCACTAAACTCTACTGTCAAGCCCGTTATCCACAAAAGGATAGACAGAGTCCAAAGGGCGTCAAGGTTCAGTACACAATTTGTCATGTTAGAAAAACTTGAGACAGCTAGAGAGAACACTCCTTACACAGTTGTTTCAAGTTGATCGTTGATTTCCAAACTACCTTTACATATGTATACTTATATAACAACATGCAATTAAGATGCATACAAAATTCAGATTTTGGTCTTTTTACTACGGATAAGTCGAAATATTCTCTGCATATAATTAAGTGCTTATTCATAAGGCCATCATTACATTTCATAATGAATGCTACAATAAATCATATATTTTTAGAATCCTGAGCGAGCTAATAACCCTTTTTTACAAAGGGAAATCCGTTAAGGATACAGACCCGACCCGGGCATGAGGTAGTTATATGGGGATCCTTCCCTGGAAGGGCAGATATTATATGTCTAACCCCTTCCCTCTGCGAGATAAGGTCGTTTAGGCTTTTATATATAGGTAATGTGTACAGTATTCGTTAGGATGTTAATCATTAGATAACGATTGGTTCGGTTTGTTTATTATCTGTAATTTTTTATTTTTCTTTGAGTTAAACGACTAATTAACCTGTGACCTTGATAATATATCTAAAAAAAAAAATTGTCCTGTTTTTAACATACCTGCCATATTTTATATTTTGACATATATTCTACAAAATTTTATTAAAACGTTTTGTTAGTTTGCCACATAGTGTCACTCGTATACCACAGTGATTAAAACATGAAATAGCCCGCGTTCCATAATTTGTTTTCTTACTTTTTACTAACGTGGCTATGTAGTGATAACTTTAAATAAAACATTATCATTTGCTCGCTCACATAGCTTGACCGCGATGAACGCTGCCAGCGTCGCTAATGAGCGAATTTTATATTTTACTGAAGCACATTTCAAAATGGGAATGTTTTTGACTTTAGCCTGCAAGTTTATGAACTTACTCGTTATATAGTGTAGATCAGTGTATAAAGACAGAAAATATAAGTTCATGGAAGAGCATGTAAGAGGTGCTGAATTCAATATACGTACATACATATAGAGAGTATAGCAAATTCAGGTGTGGAGATGGAGGGCTCATTACAAAATACTGACGTCATAAGAATATTCATAAAAAAAACTATATGCAGATTTATGTCAATATTTAGTACATATTTTGGTAGCTAATTCATAACTACCAACATATGTACTTAGGAACATAAACAAAATGATAATCCAATTAGCCAATATGGAAGTTGCTTCAAAGTAGAGATCAGACTCCGCAAATTAAGAATATATGCAAAAGTGAAGCAGGCATTACTGGTTCCGACCATATATAGCACGTAAAGGAAGAAAAAGGTATATGTATTTATAACACGCTTTCCTAGCACCAACATTTAATGAAAACCAATTTCAAGCAGATGACAATGATCTCATTAACAACACTGAGTAAAATATGTTACGCACGATTAATAACAAAAAATTTAAATATTGCTAAAAATCAAAGCAATTATTACCAAATTCATTCCAGAAATTCTCTACAATGAGCTCCAATCAGGAACAAAAGTTTATTGTCTAATAATCCCTCCTAAACTTTTGATAATTAAAGGAAACTTCGGCTCTTTAAAAGGTAGTACAAAATTTACCTAAATATGAAAACCTTTGAAGACAGACACATTAATTTGCTTATGCTCATCATCATCATCTCAGCCGAAAGAAACCACTGCTGGACATAGGCCTCCCGCAAAGATCACCAAAACGACCGGTCCTGCGCTGCTTGCCTCCAGCGGGTTCAGCAGAGTTTTGTCAGTTTGTTTTTGCAGAAAAGGACCACCACACTCCCGCTCTAGGCTTTCGGCGTTACCCCATCGTGAATGACAGAATTAAACAGCTTCTGAAGGGCCTTGCGGGCCGGTTTGGAATCGTAAACTCAGGCTTATTCAAATCTTAGAGTAACACTCAAAGTGTACGCACTTAATTCAAAACTTCTTTAAGGTTGAAACTTCAAGATAACATGAGAATTCCCTTAATTTTTTTGCCCTGCAAAATGGTTTTTACACTAAATACATTCCCACAAGATAAGACGCTTTATAGCTCAACTGAACAGATAAACTTTTGACTCCACTATCATAAATTGCGGTCCGGAGCGGCGATTCATTTTAATTTAATAAAAAGTAAACATAAAACTTTATAGGTCTATAAAAGAATGTATGCAAGATTAAAATTAAAATAGACGTGTTCTGTGAAAATGAATAAAGACTAGAACAAACTTGGTGGTGGAAGGCGACAAAACGGGCAAAAAGCGGCGCGCTCCACCTCGGGCCTTAAAACCTATTTTTCATGCGCCTGCACCAACCTCACGTAGCGCTAGTGATGCAGTAAATTTAATTACTTCGCCGTCTCTGCTCTTTTCTGAATCGAGCGATTGTTTATGTTTCATTTAAATAGCTAATTGTGGTGGAATCAGCGTCTAAGTACACGATTCTTCTTTGTTTTGTGTCGTACTGTCAACGAGTCCCCGCTTGGAGTGATGGGCTTTCTAGTATTTTTGTATCCAGTTCTTTTCTTTTTTTAGTATATAGTAACTTAACATACTGTGTAAATATGTATATTGGCCCGCTAGATACCTACATTACTTACTGACAGAAATAGCCAACCCTATCTAGGCTTGCAACTATGGGTAGCAGCATATAAAGAGTTGCCACTACTAACCATAGTTGCTTGCTCTTCATAAGAAAAATCTTTCATGCCTAGGCTAGAATAAATTTAAATATAGCAGATGTTTCCTAAGTTAAAAAATAAAAAGTAAAGCAAACGCCGCGGAGGACATAACGATAGAAATAGCAACGCGCGGCTGCGGCGTTGGTCTTATAACCTATTTTTCATGCGCTTGAACTGGCCTCACGTAGCCGGCAGTTCAGCAAATTTAATTACCTTGACATTCCCGCTCTTTCCTAAATTGAGAGACTGGTGAAGTTTTGTGCGGCAAGTTGTTATTAAGTATACTAATGTGCCGCATTCAGGTACGCTCAAAGTAGAGCGAAATGGGTTTGAGAACTCAATTAGAATATCTCTGCTTGCTGCTGAAGTTTAAATTCAGGAATCGTGTACGAACCACGTGCAACACAGTTGTCGTCAACCATTATGAAACTGTGATCAGTGCGCAACGGTGAGAGCCGAGTTATTTTTCCTCAATTGTCACTAAAATGACTAGCTCTCTCCTACCATATGGCTCAACAATAATAAAATATTTGTTCTTCTCATATTTACGGTGCATCGTGTTAATTTTGATTTCATGGTATCTTCCTTCCCCAGAAGCTTGAGCCTGAAATAGCCTATATCTAAATTATAATTGGGATTCAATAGAAATAATACTGACGAGACTAAACGCGATATGCATTATGTAGTACATGAGTACTTACAGCTTGACGTTTCGGCCGTGTTGCAACGACCGTGGTCACAAGCGGACTGGGGGTGCGCGACGTTTTCGTTTGTTTGGGCGAGATTCTTCTTCTACCCCCGAATTGTCTTTTATTGAGTCCACAGTAAAAACACAGTCAGTGAAATCACTCCGACACACTACACTTACAGTATCCGGGTTTGTTTTGAACGGCAATTCGCGCGGTTTGTATGTATTTATAACTGGATTCCATGCTGACGATAGTTTAAATCCATCCTCCCGATTGAAATTTTTATGTTTTTTAATTTCAATCGCTTCTCGTACCATCCTGGTGTGATAGTGACGATCATATCGTCACTATCACAAAATCGTATATTATAATTGGGATGTTGACACAAGCTTAAATTTATATTTAATTTTGTAATATAAATTTCGTAGAAGAAAGTATCGTAGTATGTTGTAAAACCTTATTCATTTTCAATTATATTGAGTCCTGCTTAATATTTAATCAGTTGACTAAATAACTGACTAAATATATATCTTCGTATAGTCATACGAACTAGTGACGACATATGTTGACAAGCCCATACAAAATCAACGAAGTGATTGCGTTTTGACAGCTTTTATAAAGTATCTCAATTGACTTGCCAATCAACATCATTATTTAGGAATTCTTAGATAACACAGAATTTACAATATGCAGAAGGCATGTACATAAAGTAACAATGCAATAACACTTTGTTACAAAATACAAACATATGATTATGGTTTATT
Source organism: Glyphodes perspectalis (assembly GCA_951394215.1). Taxonomy (NCBI): domain Eukaryota; kingdom Metazoa; phylum Arthropoda; class Insecta; order Lepidoptera; family Crambidae; genus Glyphodes; species Glyphodes perspectalis. The sequence goes on along the minus strand of OX596205.1, from coordinate 10,159,199 downwards.
GTAATTTTGAATAATTAACAGTACTCGCAAGGTAGTATACAGTATTTTGATCACAAAATAAACACGTCATGTTTAAAATGTATGTTAGTTGTCACGGAAGGCACGCAATATTTATTTACGCCGGCTTCAGACGCATGTCATGCCACAAACTGCTTACTCTACCGTAAGTACCGTAATTAAAAACATTATCTATCTGTGTTGGTTTTACATCAACCTGTACTAATAAACTCAGTAAGTACACAAATAATTTCGGTACCCTTTTAAAATGTTTAAGCCTTTTGTTTTCATTATTACTAACTTGTTTGCCAACCGCAAAGGGCTCACCGTAATATTCGCAAGTGGCGATCTAAAAATATTTGCCAGATAAATTCTGGTGGCGATCAAATTACATGGCTAATTGGACGCTAAAAGTAACAAATTGAATTAAGTATTCCACGTTATTACTTTTGAAACCTGTTGTTTCATTGTGATAATGTATAGGAGTGTTGGTCCCGTAGTGGACGTCAACTAAGATGATTAAACCGGGATCAAAAATATTACTTACTTGTTTATACATTTGCCACTTCTACAGATGTATGTGCCCGAGCTTAAATCAGAAACCATCGCATATTAGGTGTCCTTACCTTTAAGCTTCCACCGCTCATGTAAATGGTTATATTAACAACTAGCGGCCCGTCCCGGCTTAGCACGGGTGGACCTTTATTTTCTAACCTAAACTAACTTTTCTTTAAATATTCTATAGCCTATGTTAATCAGGGATAATGTACCATTCTATTGGTGAAAGAATTTTTTAAATCGGTTTAGTAGTTTTTGAGTTTATTCGTGACATACATACATACATAAAAATCTTTCCTCTTTATACTAATAGTGTAGACAGGTGTAGATGTTGTTTGTCTGATTAATGCGTATTCCGTCTTTACCGTCGAACGTATTACGTATGTTTATACAAATACATTAGTATGTAGGAATCAATACGCATTCTATTCTGTCGTTTACTACTAGCGAACACGCGACCAACGTCTGTATTCCTGAGGTTAGGGATGTCGTTGAATATATTGCGACAATGGTGGTGAACTTTGAAGTTAAATGACATATTGAGTTTGAAACGGCATATGAAATTAATCATTGTCAGTCATTGTAAAATTCGATCAACGATTTAAAAACGAAATGATGATGTCATAAGAACAATATGAAACAGTTTTGTTGTTCATTGTACGGTTCATTTTTATAGCACTAAGAGAGTTTTTTAATCAAATATTGACGGTATGTATTTAGATAAGTGCTTGAATGGCGTTGACAGAAGGCTCTGCCCAGTAAGGCGATCGCAGGTCACAATCACAAAGCACGTTTTAAGTAAAAAGCCACGTTTTCTACAACGAGCGAAAGAAACCTTGGGAAATTCACGGTGTCAAATACGAAAAAGAAAGTGCTGTTGCCGAAAGGTGAGCGAAAAATTTCACAAACGTCGGAAATTATAATTACACAAAAGACGGCGATTCGACACAGAAAGCCGATTGAAAAATTTCATGATGGCGAAAAGGCCCATTGCTGATTGTTTTAAATCTTTAATTCTGGGTAGAGTGCTGTCAATTTAGCTGACGATCTAAAATACTTAACTGTATATTAGTAAACACTGCTAACACTATACTCCTAGACACTCGTCATAAATTTAAAATACATTTGTTTATTTTCTTTATTTATTTAAATATCTATTTGGATGAGTGATTAGATATGCAAATTAATGACTTGGCTTCTTTTAATTCAGATAATCTTCTTACACTTCTGTGAGATGTTGTATTTGTATAATAATTAATAAAAATTTGCAAGAGCATGTTATATTTTACACAGAAATGTAAATAATTTTTTTTATTAAACATTTATGTTGCTTAAACATTACGGGAGTGGATCTTATGGCACAAAGAGAACCTGTTATATTTAAAAACATTTATCGTATATGATATCAAATTCAGAGTTTATTATTCAGAGAGGAACTTCATAACATAGTGCCTAATGATAAATATTAAATAGTAATAAAAACGTGACAAGTAGATAACGTTCACATCATTTAGGTGATGGATGGCCTAAAGGATGTCTAAAATGAAATATTGCCGGCATGTCTATCTATACTACGGAAGGCATGTAAAGCTGTCACTTTAGCAAGATAGCCTTAGAAATTAGCTTCAAAACAAAACTTTAAATTACATTTACATTTCAAGCATCAGCTGGAGAGCAGCCCTGCCGACTGCATGTCAGTAACAGCCATGAAAACATTCCATTCGCGTGCCGGTGACATGTCAACGTCACAGAATAAATAGGCCATGTGCTAACCAATATGTTACAAACATACAAGTTCCGTATATTTGTATGCTCATTATCAACGGAATAACGTAACACACTGTCTTCTGATCCCAGTTATCGTAAAAATGTAGGTGTAACTCAAGACGTTTGCGGAGTGTCGAGGTAGAACACGCATGATGCGAGGTTGCGTGTTATAACATACTTGACTTCTATTTTCTATGTACACACGTTTCGTTTTTATGTGAACACCGGCAAGTTCAAACATTTAGAGAGAAATTCGTTAAGGTTTATCATTATCTTGGTTCGTTCGTCTCTGTTTATTCAAGTTTTTATGTTCTTCGGATTATTAGTTGCATTTAGCAATTTATTCATTCATTTAGTCATTTAAAAAATTGATTTTCTGTCATTAACATATTCACAGATTATTCTCGTAAAAGGAATTTAGGGACAAGCCAATTCACATTACGACGCAATTATGTGGATTCGATTATGCTCATTGTAATGAATTAATTCAATTGGAAAGCACATTGAAGCTGGGTCGCCGCGAGAATGCAACTTTGACATTTCTCACTTTGACATAAAACTGATAAATAATACGGTACTACATTCGTATTTGTAAAAGGTTTATTCATTTGTTTGACTGTCTCGTTGGTTTCGTTGGACCAAACGGTCCCGGGATCAAATCCCGGGTCGGGTCAAAAAATTGTGTGGCTGGGTATTTGAATATTAAATTTACTCAGTAACAGTCCGGTGTAAGGAAGTTGGCGGTTTAATAACCCCTGTGCCTCGGAAAGCACGTTAAGCCGTTGGTCCTGCGCCTGATCTCTCTCCGGTCATGTCGAATTGCCGTCGTTACACGGAGTGAAGGAAAAGAGAGTGCACCTGTGTTTCCGCACATACTTGTGCATTATAATATCTACTGCGCAGTTGGCTAATCCTCGTTGAGATTAACCGCCGTGACCGATATCGGTTGTAATTTTCTTTTCGTCTTTTTTTTATCTCGATCGTCATCGGTATTTCAATCCATAGTCACAGGCTTCCGGCCAAATGATTATCTACTTTATGTGTTTAAAAACTTTTATTATTATTATTCATTTGTTTAATAGATGGCCCTATACCATCTATCTTATTATAATATGTTAACGATTTACATTTCAACAATATTGCAAATATGTTAAAGAACCGGGCCTTCGGCGGTGTTACTATTTATTTTCCAAAATATTATGATTTTGGACTAAGCAGTTAAAAAAATTATAAGTGCCTAATAATAACAACCATTTCCGCGTAAAAGTTAGGAGCTGTTTAAGATGAGATTCAACACTCAGAATAACAAGTTCTTTGCATTATTATATATACATATATAGCCCATTATTGCTCTAATAATAAGATGATGGATTTTGTTTAGCTCCATGACCTCAATATTACCTAAGCTTTGACAGTTTTAGCTGCAACGTATAGCTGTTTGACCCAGATAAACGAGGAAAGATGAAGTTTTAAGCGACAAAACTTACGTCGACTTCAATGCCGGGCAGTGGGAAAACCCTCGTATGCGGCATCTCCTTAGGAATGTAGCGGTAGAATTCCTCTCGGCCGCGGTACCATTTGACACTGTACAAGGCCTCGTCGTCCTCCAGCTGCCAACTGCATTCCAGGGTCACAGTTTCGCCTACCAACACTGCGCTCGGAACGTTGATCTCCAAGTTGTGAAGCCCTCGGACCCCTGTCAACAAGTTATTAAACATTAGATTAATGCTGCGTACATTCCTTCTCTATGTATGAATTAATATGGTGCCGCAAAAACAATACGATGAAGACCGCAGTTACTTTTAACATTGTGTAACACCGTTATATTTGGTAGCCATATTGCCAGATAAATAAATTAGTGCTACTTTACACGGCGATGTATACTAATACGTTCACGGGTATTAGGTACGTGTAACGAACTAGACAATTCGTACGTAAAATAGGAATAATTTATCAAAATAAAAATATAATACAACAATAGTATGGCCGTGGTTTAAATCAGAAGTTTAATTTTGCAATAAAACCAAAAACGAGCTTAAATCGAACACCTGGTTCAAAAATAATAAATCTGAAATGAGGAGCCAGAGATTTCAATTCTCCACACTCTGTAAAAAAATATTACTTTTAAATCTGTGACAAAAAATATATAAAATTCTACCAGGGATTAAATGCTTTACAACATATTAAAAGGTATTAAAATTAAATAAAAAAATCCTCTCATATTTTAAGCCAAATTTAAGACGTTTTGATATTCAGATCAGAACCGAAACCATTTAATGGAATAGAAGTATGAGAACGCTTGACATATATATGTCCTATGAAAATAAATATTGAACTCATTTCATTGAATCATTATTCAAGACTCATTTAGGTAGGTGAGCGTAAAATTTATTTATGCCATAAATTGCGCATTTTGTTATTGGTTTCAACGAAGTATTCATTAAAACGTTGTATACCATTATTTATTGCCTTAATTGTGTACTGAATAATATCAATATGTTGTATTTGTGCCAAATATTATTGTTTCAATGTACGGATTTATTAAACAAATTACAATTTGACTAAAGTTGAAACACCCCCCTTTTAACTTTAGTCAAATTGTAATTTTTCAAGCGTAAAGAATCCAATTATAAATAAATTTCAGACTATAATTCCATAATTCTGAGTGTACATGTATCCACTATACATGAGTGCAATGAGCATTTTTTTTGAAAAACAAACAAATTTGGTACCTGCAGAAGAAGGAAAATGCTTGAGCCAGAATATTCAAGTCAATTCTGAGTATATATAGTGGTGTGCAACTTTTCAGGAAAGCAAACCATTTTAATATACGTAGAAGCGAAAAGTGTGAGCCAGGTCATAGCAAATTTAAGGATGTGATCTCCCCATAGGAAAAGAGTGGACGCTTTGTACATATGTATATATGTTTGCAAAATATTTTGGTGTGTATTACAATAAAATTGAAATAAATCATTACGGAATAATAAATTGTTTGGTAAATATGAAGAGAGCATTGGAGAGATTTATGTAAAGTAAGCAACGATTGTGTGAAAACTAAAACTAAACTAAACTAAAACAAAATTAAAATACAGATTTACATTTTATTTTTGGCTGAATGTGGTTAAAGGGGCCTACTGCCACTTAGTCTCTGCCTACCCCTTCGGGGATTATGGGCGTCATGCTATGTAGGTATGTATGTATGTATGTAAAATACAGATGTTGTAGTACCTACCTACATTTAACATTAAAGAGAGCGATTAGAGTGGGCAAAACTATTAATTACTTGACAACGGATAAACGCACCACAATAAAATTACAGTACCGCTACTAGCTACCGCTATGAGAATCTACTTACGCGATTCAGTCGTGTAAGTACGAAATGAAAAAAATACACATACCCAAAACCCGATATACCATTGGTCGCCTCTTAAGACATGGTAGGCAAGGAACATTATTTTTAAGTCCCAGACCAATATGGGATAAAACCGATGATAGGTATACCTAAAGACAGACAGTGGAAAGAGCAACGTAGAACGAGTACCGAAGCGCGCCCGGCCAGACTCATTGATATCGCGATAAGCGTCCTCATGATTGATCGATAGTCGATGATGCACTCTATTCAGGCGCCAGTCGCCCGTAATATTTCGGCCAAGAAATTCGGAAAACGTACATGAGCTCAGATTTCCAAACGCTTTTTTGGCTTATCAAACATTATCTAAGAGTGGACAAAATTATCGCCTCACATGAGATTAATGCTCAGTTGACAAAAATCCAAGGACGAATCGAAACTAACAATTTGCTGGTAAGAGAAAAACATAGAAAACATAATGAGTGGATGTGATTATGGCTTAGTTAATTTCAGCAGAAAAGATTTTCTACGAAAAAAACCGATAACTAGAAGGTTCCTGTTGTGTCAAATGAATGTGACTGTAGCACAATTAATGATAAGTGATCTTAAAATGGCCTATTATGAAAGATTTTATAATAAAAATCTTTACCAAAATAATCTCGAAAATAGAAACAACATGTCCGTCACCTTATTCATTTCCTGCCTTAATTTCTCTTATACGGGTGCCACAACTAGATTGAGGTTGTGATTTCTATTTCCCATAATACAGGCTATAGATTAGGCAGCTATACAGCGCAGTGTATTGAATGTAGTAAACACAAACACCGCGAGAGCAATGTAAAGCGAGCCGGGCCACACTCATTGATACCGCTAAAGTGTCCGCATGATTGATCGATGGCCGATGGGCGCCCCATTCAGCCGCCGTCGCCCGCGCCGCGACTTGACGCGCACCAATTTTATCACTTATTTAGCTTTTAAGGGGTTTCGGTCGTCCGAATTTCATTTTTGTTTTGCAAGAGTCATTTTCGTCGTAAATCATGTCTGAATTGTTTGCGAATCCAATATTTCAATTTGAAAAATAAGCTTCGGAATCCATGTGAAGGTAAATAAATTTTTGGCTAACAACGGAATGATCATAATAACTGAAAATCTTTTTGTGTTTGAATTCGAAGTGTATAAAGAATTGAGTATTAGCTAGTAAAAGAGAACTGGGAACACTCAACTAATGTTGTTTATTTTATTATAAACTAGCTGTGCCAGCGGTGTCACCCGCGTTTATGGTTAATGTTATAAAGACTATTTCCGTCATACATGATTTCTATGTAATTTAACCATTAAGGCTGCACACGCGACGGAAGCTTAGAAAATGGAGTAACTTCTCCCGTTTTCCCAACATTTCCCTTCAGTACTCTGCTCCTATTGATTGTAGCGTGATGAAAAGTATACTATAACCTGCCCAGGAGTATGAAGAATAATTGTACCAAGTTTCGTTAAAATCCGTCGAGTAGTTTTTGTTTCTATAAGGAACATACAGACAGACAGACAGACAGACAAAAATTTTACTGATTGCATTTTTGGCATCAGTATCGATCACTAATCACCCCCTGATAGTTATTTTGAAAATATATTTCATGTACAGAATTGACCTCTCTACAGATTTATTATAAGTATAGATAATTAAGATAAAGTTAAAAAATATATATACCAGAAGAGATTAATTTCATTTGTAAATGGTACCCGGTACGATATTATACCTCAATAAAAATAAATATTAAAAATTCGAACAGAATATTCAAGTGGACAAAGGACCTGTAAACTATATATTTCATATACTAATAAAATATAAACACCTACCTTATCATTGATTGAAACTGAAACTACCTATACTTTGTTTACTCCTATTCAATTACTTAATAGCAATATTGTAGTGAATAAAACCAGATTAGAACTTTATAGAACGGTAACATTTCTTTGTATTAACACTAACCTTTTCAAGGAACAAATGTGCTTTCTATCCATTACCATTGTAAAGGTTACGCCTACAATTTCCCCATACATCAAATTCGTGAAAGATTGAATAACTGTTGCTTGAGAATGCAACGGGGGTGGAGATTCCATTAAGTGTTCACCACTACTAATATATAGTGTATTCTCTTTGGAATTGATTGTGAGACGGAATAACCTGCACGTATTGAATCGACTTGCTTAGTGACTGTTACCATTGACATGTATGTACGATGTCTTGAAGCCAAGAAAAAAGTGAAACATATCGCAGATTTGCATGGAAAAAGCAAGTCAAGTCAAATTAAGTATTGTGGGATATATTTTTTTTAGCTCTTATATACGAAATGTACCTACTAATGTTTTAAGCGTACCGATTATGGTTTTAAACTGTGCCAAATCCTTATTTATTTTGAAATAGTATGATTAATATAAATGACAATATCTAGGAGTCGCATAAGAGGGAAGGCTAAACAAAATTCAGCAAGAAAATCAACTAATAATATGAATCTACCACCGGTTCGGAATGTTGCTTCTACCGAGAAGAAACTGGCAAGAAACTCGGTAGTTACTTTATAAATAATAAGATATAAATACGTGAAGTTTACAAGTACCTATAGTTAATCTAATTGAGCCTTTGAAATAAAATAACCGATCAACCTTTTATTAAAAAGCAACATGCTAGTATATTTTGAAAGATAAAATATATTCCACATAGTATCCGAAATGCCAAAGGTGTATCCATACACACGAAATAAAATTAAACTCGAATATTCTCTTCAATATTTTACTTACGTGGCTGCAAAAATATTTATATTGGTTTCACGATTTCGTATTTTATAAACTTTGTACAGCTTTCCGACTTTAAAATATTCCGGGAGATAAGCAATCAGAACATTTTGTAAAACAATAATCAGGATTTTTAGTTGTAAATGGGTAATAGGGTAGATGATACAAATTATTGGAATTTTTGGAAGAGTTGCAAAACGTTAATCATTGCGTTATTGATGTATAGAAATCGTACCTTTTGACATTTTGTATAGAAAAACTAAATTGAATCGTAACGAGTTCACATACTGCACTGACTAACTAGAAATATTTAATATTTTTAAAGGAATTAATAACAAAATGTGCAAATAGTTGAATATTGATGATGAATGATTTAGTGTAGGGTTAAATAATAATGTATATTTAAGTATAATAATTTGTATTGACAAGCTTATATCTATTTAATACCAATTTCATCACGTGATATGTTAAATTTGAATGGAGCTTTTATTCGATGGCGCAGATTTGTGACGTCATGCTACTGATCGATGCTGACAACAATTGTTTAGTTAATTGCCTCAGGAAACCGTTCATTACTCTAAAAGCTCTGTAAATCAAAGAGCATTCCATTTATTATAATTAAAATTGATCAAATGAAGTACGGAGTTCATCCCAGCAATTTAATGTCCTGAGTTATAAATCATCATTTTGATGACATAATCATAATGCAAAATATATAATGGATATATGAAACATAATGCGATACTATTACTAATAAGGATAAAAGCCATACCAGAAAAATATCACAAGCCATATTCCTTTGCGACAATAGAATTTTCAAATATAATATTACGTACTTAATTACAAAAGCTTACTACAATAATAAGATTAAATTTGCTTTATTATTCCATCAACGTTGTCAAAGACTTAACGTGAGGATCTTGTTTAATATTGGGTATCTATTCTCGACTCTCGACTTCCTTCCTAGTTCCTAATTTAGAAGCAATAGAATTATAAGCGTTTCCTGATAAAACTAGTAGAAAACACGCGTATTCCATACAATAATTTTTAGATATCCGAAATTTCACTACTATTATCTTTTTAAATCAAGAAATCAAGGAAGGACAGGTAAGTATATATATATGCTATGCTATAAAATATACATATGTGTATATGCTATGCTATAAAATATATACAGGAAACAGAGAAGTTGTAATTCATTTACCTCGCATATTAAATATCTTGTTACTTATATTCATGTTCTCATTTTGTTATATGTCAGTGTATAGAATAGATATCTGCAAGTCGCCGAAAGTGCCCCTCAGCTTAGTTTCAAATTGTGGTTTCTGATCCCGGCCTCAGCTGCAACATCACTGGATTGAGGAGAGCGAGTATCACGCCCGAGTTTAATTTGACGGCTTAAAACCCTCGGCACACCGAATGACCCGCCCACGCTACACTTACTACCAACTTTTATCCTTTATTACACTAATTGGCTACCTCGCGTTAATTAATTTTGGTGCATTTCGTAATTGGTTGTTTTGATAAGTTTTGGACAAAGCAATCAGAAACTCCTACTTCTTGGTAGACTAATTAGAAAATTTATGTTTTCCATAGTAATTTGTCGTCAGTGGTAACATTAGGTGGGTCAAAGATTGCTGAATTTAGTACTTTCGTTTATTTTTTCTACGGTGCGATTAAAATTTAACTATTACTGTACCTACACTGACTGGCTCGATGGCGCATTCGGTAGTGACCCTGCCCCATGCGCCAAGAGTTGTGGGTTCGACCCCACCCAGGACAAATATTCGTATGATGAACTACTTGTGTTTGTTCAGTGTCTGGGTGTTAATATCCAATATTTAAGTATATATTTGTAATACCACTGTTGATTCTGATATCTGTAACACAAGTGCTTAAGCTACTTACCTCGGAGTCAGATCAATGTATGTGATGTTGTCGGATATTTATTATTTATTATACTACACATAGGCTACACACAACAGGTACGCCTGCAATTTCATGGGATGTGGACAGGCAAAAAAGCACGTTTATAGCCAAAAATAGCATTGAGTTGAGTTATATGGAAAACCGTGATAAATTAGTGACAAGTCGCCTACACATTTACAAACTCAATACACTATTAGTAGTCTTTTACGATGTGCTAGATAAGAAATAAAGTTGTCGTATTATTTTTTAGGTCACCGACCAACATGGGACATTAATTTACCTTAAAATATTTACCCGTCTACAATTTGGAGTTAAAAATATTATTTCTTCAAAAAGTGACGAATCCATTACGTTTAATTATATATCAACTATGCCTAGATACGTCTACGATCTACTCTGACAAATCAAACTTACTCAGCAGTTTTTTTATTTATGAGAAAGTTGGATTTCTTCGAGAAAGAAAATATGTTTTTCTCATTTTTACAAATTATCCAGTTGATGTCTATTCGGTGCTTAATCTATTTACGTTGTCGTTAAATTCAATTTATTTGTTATCTCTACCCGAAGCTAATTATGTTAATGCCTAAGTACTTTCTGACTCAGCTTACTCTCCTAATTCTTTTAGGATGAAATATGTTCAACCACTCTTCCAAAATATGCCAATTAGGTTATATCGCTAGGAATTTACGCAAACAAACATGTTAGATAAGCTTAGTTAATTGTTAGTTTATAATAAAATTAAACTGAACTGGAAACATAAATTAAAATTTACTTTTTGAGTCTATCTTAATTTAAAAAGAAAATTGGTTCATTGGAGAAAAATAAACAGGGCAATTGAATAAATTCAGATACCTGCCCAAATTTCATTGAAACTCTTTTAAGTGTATACTTACCTACTGTCAAAAGTGGTACAAACAACGAGTTGTTTTTTCGAGAATAGAGGAGTTTGCAGCAATTGGCAACGGCCGAGAGTTATTGGTAGTTTCCTGGCCGTAAGTGATACAAATGTCAGTGTAATGGCCATACCCCGACAAGAGTTAATTTATCGCAAGACAAATGCTGCTAGTGTGTTTCCTCTCCCTGAATAGACTCTGTCATCTGCTTCCGTTTTAAATTGAACATGCAAAAGGAATGGTATCTTATTTATGTTAGAATTAGTATTGCCACCAGATTATACTTACCTCAAGTCCTATTTCTAATTTGATATTTTATTAAACGCCCTAAAGAATAGTAAAATATTAATTAACTTTGTTAGAATAAAGTGTTAATTGTAATTCTACGCTTTCTATGAAGATGGTCTATACCATTTTTAAATGCAATTTTGTCTCTAAGAAAAGATGTATAAATAACAGAAGTCTTCTTACCGTTGATGGAAATGGCGTCTTAAGTATGTATTTATGTAAAAATGTTCTCATTATAGTCCACCTGATATTTTATAGAAAATTGTAAAAACAAATTGACCAGCATATTTTAACTCTGGTAATTCTGATGCCAAAGTTTTTATAGATCTTGAGCATCTTTTATGTGTACTAAATGGTTTTATTAGGCATTATAGCCTCTATACATATAATACCATGCCATAATGTTTAATAGACTATTTCGTATTACGAATACTATTCTATAGTATAACGAAAAATATGATCCAATAATTAATCTGCACGGTTTTAAATTAAAGCGACTGAGAGAATTTGTTATTTAAAAATAAATATTAAATAAATAAATATTATAAATAAATATCCGACTACATCACATACATTGATCTGACTCCGAGATAAGTAGTTTAAGCACTTGTGTTACGGATATCAGATTCAACAGTGGTATTACAAATATATACTTGAATATTAGATATTAACACTCAGGCATAGAACAAACACAAGAATTCATCACACGAATGTTTGTCCTGAGTGGGGATCGAACCCACAACTCTTGGCGCATAGGGCAGGGTCACTACCAAATGCGCCAACGAGCCAGTCGAATAAAAACGGATTGTAAAAACAATAATCATCGTTGGTCTTAAGATTTTTTACTTATCAAATGTCATTGTCAGTTATGTTAATCGATATCAATTTAACACACTGGTCATCAAAATCACACACTTTTTGTTTAGTGCAGAAATAACTCATGACTTTTTTAACTGACCAGTACCAGCTCAATACAGTTCTGATAAAAACATTTTCCCTTCAGGTCACATTTTTTAGTTGTTTGACTACTAACTTTTAAAAAGAAGCTATTGTAATGATTTTTAACGATTTATTAAACTGTATTGAAATAATTGATACTCAGTTAATCGGTTGAATAGTAAGAATGCTCAAAATTTTACCGTTTTTTAAATAAAGGTTTCACTAATTTTCTAGGCAAATATATGGCTAGTTAACATTTGCTATATTTATGGACGATTTTTTTATAGCATTCTAATGCCAATATTTGGTCAGGCATCAATAGATATAGCAACATGATTTATACTATTAATACAAAATTGGGATTATTACTTTCCAAAAAACATGATGTGTATTAAATATTGAGTAATAATGAATTAATTTATCAATACTAAAGCAAGGCCTTGCAGCCAGATTTCGTAACTTTGTTCTGAAATACTTATCTTAAAAATGTGACGTGATGGGCAAATTTGGATGTCTGAATCTGAGTCAACTGTTAATGAGTTATCAGAGAAACAGTGAGTTGATTCTGCACCAAAAACATTGTGGCCCTGTGTTATCTTTTGTTTAATCAAAATATGTTAATTAAAATAACACAGAATATATTTTTACTTTCAATCAAAACGGAACAGCTCGTATCCTTCGGTGAATTTTAATTGGGGCCCGGAGCCGCTGCGGAATGCCGAGACGACCCACGGAGGACACTTGGGAGAATGGAAGGTAAAGTTTTAACAGAACTTAAATTGTATTGACTAGTAGGTACACTCAAAATTTACAATGCTATTGACATTTCTTGATTAATAACGTATTAAATAACAAAAATATACGGCAACGAACTGGCCACTTGTCATTACTTTCTCGCAATCTTTCTTTGACGCAAACCAATTTTATTTCTAGCTAAATGCCATATATAGGCTTTCCAATCCTACTAATATTATAAATGCGAAAGTTTGTATGTATGGATGGATGTTTATTACTCTTTCACAAAAAAACTACTGAATGGATTTTTATGACACTTTAGAATAATATAGCTCATACACCCGAATAACATATAGGCTATGTTTCATCGATGTACCATGCGAGTGAAGCCGCGGGCAGAAGCTGGTAACTTATATAATTAATGTGATATTATGCAAAAAATCATAAAGTACTATCAGAGAACGTAACATAACACACCTAAAGTTTACATTTATATAAGAAGCCGATAAAAGGTACAATGCGTTCGAAGTGTAGGTATAGATAAACTTTAATGGAAACTTTTAGCCGGGCCACAAAGATAAGTGTTAGTCAAGAAATTCAGATTCTTTTATCGTACTCACGCGTTACAATGAACCGATATTGACCCTAGCCTAACATATAGCGACCTTTTCAAGTGACTAGTTCTAGGTCCACAGATATAAGTAAATAAAAAAGCGTTCTAAGGGTTCAGGGACTAGATAAAGATGTCTCGCTCCTTTAAAACGAAGTTACCTACGATATCAGTAAAAAGTGTTCGTGATAATGTGTACAATAATTAATTACGCAAAAGACATAGTACAGCAGTACTATACAATCTTACTAATATTATAAACGCGAAAGTTTGTATGGATGGATGGATGGATAGATAGATGGATGGATGCATGGATGTGTGGATGTTTGTTACTCTTTCACGCAAAGAATACTGTATGGATTTTATTGCAACTTTACAACAGTATAGCTTATACATTAGAATAACACATAAACTATGTTTCATCGAAGTGTATCTAAGTGTATTGTAGCATTTTTGTGTGTGTTGTAATTTAATACACAAAAATGCTACACACAATACATACATAAAGTAATTAATTACTCGTTAATATTTACGATGCTAATTTGAACGTTATAAATCTGTGGAGAGACCGATTTACACAAACCACGTAACTATGAATGTCACCGTGAGCTAGTGTTATAAATTACTGTCCTACTAATTCTGAAACGTTATCGAGTATGTTAACCAGCGTTGAAATACTATCACATGAAATATATACTAATTACATATCCGGTAAATACCATTATAAAATAATGTTTATTACTGTTTTGTGTGTTCTATATACACACCGCGCAATTTTCGAAGGGATGAGCAATACGCTCATGCTGCCCCTTTGACTCTGCCTACCCCTTCGGGGATTATGGGCGTGATGTTATGTATGTATGTATGAGCAATACGCTCAAATAAACCACACAAAGAAAATGTTGGATTACATGGTAAATTGTTAAAAGTAGTGATAAGTAGCTACTTATCACTACTTTTAACAATTTACAGAATCACAAGCCTAATACCCGATACACCATTAGTCGCCATTTACAATAAGCTAGACAAGGACATAGTAAGCACATTCTTTTTGAGTCTCAGACCAATATGGGATTGTAATGTGTTGTACTTTTTATCCAAACAACATTTAAATTTTCATTCACAATTCCCTCGTGTTATTTTAGATGTGAAAATACAAGTGTACAATGATAAACGAATAAGGTATAAACAGTGTCTTGGACAATTTGCATTGAAATAACGTTCATAAATATACCACTTCCCGAAGTTATATGACAAGATTGAAAAACATGTTAAATGTGAGGTTCCCGTAAAGGTTTTAATTCTGCCCATCCCGATATAGGAGCATTATACGCCTTATTCAGAATAGGTTTCCTAATCTTTCTTTTGCGAGCGATATCGCTTCCTCGGCGTTTGTGTAAAAACATTCCTTTTAAGATACCGCTTTGCCTCGAAGATTCATTATTTGATTGAAACATAAAAAAGATCCCGGGGCACAAAGGAGACAGACCCGTAATTGATATTTAAAGGAGCAGCCGTTTCCTCACATTGACGCTTCACTGCTACTGATAAAGGATCTATCGTCATAATAATATCCGCATATTTAAAAATGAGATCTCATTTCCTGAAAATGGTAATAAAGAAAGCATATTTTTTGTTGCGATTGATATTATTATTTACCTGCCTTTAATATTGAGATTACTTTTATAAGCTCTCTGAAGTTCAATAACTCCGAGGCATCTGTTACGCTCAAAGCCTTTGCGCGAAGCGAAGTGAATAATTTCTCAAATCGTATTAATATGGCTCCTCCATTTTATAACAATCAGTTGAAAACGTTTTTTGTGATGCTCTTAAAATGAACTTAGGAGATTAGATAAATAAATGTCCAATGATAAATTTAAGCCGCACGAAAAAGCTGTGTGACGAAAGTTAAAATAAATAGATATAGAAAACGCATAAATTAATTAAACACGTTAAATTGAACGAACTGAGGATTTAGCTAAGGACAAAACGAGTTTTAGCAATTCGGCCTTAATGCAAAATTGTCTTGGACCGATGAATTCTGAAATACGTGTTTCAGAAGTCTATTCGTTAAATTAAAAAGCTATTACTTTGTCTGAACAGTCAGACCAGTCATATTCGTGAGTTAAATCTAAGTAAGCATTGATACAAAAATGATTATTGATTAGGATGATATTGTAAAATGAAAATGAGATTAGATTCGTTCATTTAGATTGGTTATATCAGCGTCCTACAGGGAGGGCTCCAAATACTCCTGTGGTATCCCTGCCTGTCGTAGGAGGCGACTAAAAGGGCCTTTGGGGCTGTGGAGTGTCTGCGGGGGGGGCCGCATTCACTTCGTTCAGCTCCAGAGAAGACGACGACACGTGGATCCTCGTCCGCTAAAT
The DNA here is from genome assembly GCA_951394215.1 of Glyphodes perspectalis. NCBI lineage: Eukaryota > Metazoa > Arthropoda > Insecta > Lepidoptera > Crambidae > Glyphodes > Glyphodes perspectalis. The sequence goes on along the minus strand of OX596205.1, from coordinate 10,142,957 downwards.
AGGATGGGGTGACACTGTGGTCTGTGTCGTCGTAAGCACCTGTGACGTGTGTTGGGGGCGAGGTTTCCTCACCCTCAAGATGGGCCGCATGGATCGGTTGCGGCGTAACGTAGATTTCGCGAAAAGTCCCGTAGCCCGGAATCTGCGCCACGCTTGAAGGATGACCACCGTGAGGTTTAGTCGGTAGTGGAGTGTTTTTCCCAGACAGCTCTGAGCCCGACACACCCTTGTAGGCCGAACCTAGGTTTACAAGGACGGTGCGTGAATGCATTTCTCACGTTAAAAAAAAAAGTTTGGTTAAATCAGAAGACTATGTCAAATCGAATCACTCCAAACTGATTCGATTTTTGATAATAAGATGAATGTGCTATTTCGAATAGCTTTAGACTAGGATTAATCTAGTGGTTATATATATTTGTCAAGAAACTAAAGGGCACGGGTAAAAAATCAAGTGACATTAACTAAATGAAAACATATTCAGAAATCTTTTTATAATAAAAAATTGCATCACATTATTTTATCAGAATAAATGATTCAAATGCTACAATTGCCTCTGAGATGGCTTCTTTTAAAGGTCTAGGTGGGTACTAGGTGGATCAAGGTCCAATTGCGACTACCCATCAAAGTTTAGACCTATAAAACATTGTTTGAATTAGGATAGATAGATGATTGTACTACTATTATCCGCCGCCAAATACCTTCTTCCCCAAGTGATAGTACCTACTTAACGAGTAGATTGAATCAAACACTACGTTGACCTCATTCAGTTAGCATGCACGCTTATATCGCAGAAACAGAAATCGCACGCCTACAATGTGTAAATCATATAACTTGGACATTAACATAATTCACAGAGTTTCCAACTAGTAAAATTTGATACAGATTCATAATCGCTTGCTAGTCTCACACGCCTGGCTATGAAGCGAGGAGTGATTAATCGTTCGCCGACATTGCTTACTTGAATACTTGAATGAAAAACGGTAATGGTCCTGTGTGAAACAAAACACGTTGATGTGAAGGGTCCCGGCGAATAAATTAAGAGGCCCTAAATGATTAGTCTGCGGTGTAACGCATACTCAACGAGGAAATGATTGCATTAATGTCATTGTACGAATGTAAAAGGCTCAAAAAATAATTATAATATCATTAGGAGACAAATTATAACAACACGTGTGTATCTAATACATTATCCTTGTATTTTAGTGGAATGTGCAAACTCCTCACTAGCTATTGAACAAGCAACGTGCCTTGATTTCTGACGAAATATAATTAACACCTTGTTATCCAACTGTTATAGTTATTTAGGGAAAGATTGGCGTGTCAATATGATGTTATTAATATTTATGTTAGTAATGATGACTATGTTTATAAATGTAAGAAGTTACTAGCAAGGGCTAGTGCAACTGACATCTAACACAATAAAAAGTACCTAAACAGCTATCGTCCTGACTTGCCAACGTGCAAATGTCTAACTAATGCAATTTAATGACTGGCCCGTTGGTCGAGTGGTCAGAGACCCTGGCCACGAAACCAACAGTCGCGGGTTCGAATCCTGCTAGGGGCAAATGTTACGTGTGATGAACATGGACATTTATACTCCAGTCATGGATGTTTATAAACGTATTTTTAAGTATGTCTATCCGTTCACCTAGTATCCATAGCACAAGCATAAGCTTAGTTTGGGCGCAAGATTGAAATCGATAAAGTAAATGGGTCAAAGGATAGTGATAATGAGAAATTTTGACCACACTGTAGCGGAAGAGCTACGCTTTACCCAAGCTCTAATAAGATATGTATGTCTTTTTCGTTTTATTTTAAAGTATGATTGTACATAAACGTTGGTAAACCTAATAAATAAATAAATAAAAAATTACTGCGTCGTTCCAAACCGGGTGATTGAACAGCCATATTAAGCAGAATGACAGATCTGGACGTCTTATTCCCGTGCAAGATAGACAGGCATCAGTCCCGTGCTTAGAAGAGGTCCGATTAGACCATGATCTAGGATTTAGCCAGTCTGGTAATTACATTGAAGCGACTGCCGATCTGACCTTCGTAACCCTAAGATAGGGGGACCAGACAATTTTTGGATCATAGTTACTAATCCAAAGTTGTTTGAATTTGCAGGTTTCATCACGATGTTTTCCTCACCGCTGAGCTAGTGGTATAAATACGTACATAGATTTAAATAAATCCAGAGGTACGTGGTCGGGTTTGAACACGCACTCCTCGGTTATGAGGCGCGTGTCCTTACTATTGAGCTACCACCACTCTTGTTATGCCTCTATTAATACAATTATCCATTAAAAATACATATAAGTATCTTGCTCAGGCTCTTTGCCATTTCAGCATTATTATATAAATACAATGAACACATACTAAAGAAACAAAGGCTACAACTTTCCCCTATTACATTTGGAATTTGGACGAAAATCACTAAGCTTGTGTAAAGTAAGTTGGCAAATGTGTTAGGCTGGTGGCCAAACTAGTTGTCTGAGTTTAAAAGAGTCAGTCAACTGGAAAAGCTTGTAAGTAAATAGTTTTTAGGGTGAATAGTTTTTTCTTGTAACTTCCCAGATTCGATATGTACAACGCTTGGTCTAGTGATTCAGTCTTTGTTGTTAGGTATAAAGCGCGAAGTAAGTAGATAATATTTGTTTTCATATAGAGTTAACCGTCAATTCCTAACATAATAATACTACAACTTAATGATCTAAGGGCTTTTTTTTTAACTAGCGGCAAAATATACTGCTTCAATGATTTCATAATAAGTATTGTATTGCAATTAAATACTAATAATCTATACTTATAATAAATCTGTAGAGAGGTCAATTCTGTACATGAAATATATTTTCAAAATAACTATCAGGGGGTGATTAGTGATCAATACTGATGCCAAAAATGCAATCAGTAAAATTTTTGTCTGTCTGTCTGTCTGTCTGTCTGTATGTTCCTTATAGAAACAAAAACTACTCGACGGATTTTAACGAAACTTGGCACAATTATTCTTCATACTTCTGGGCAGGTTATAGTATACTTTTCATCACGCCACAATCAATAGGAGCAGAGTAGTGAAGGGAAATGTTGGGAAAACGGGAGAAGTTACTTCATTTTTTAAGCTTCCATCGCGTGTGCAGCCTTAATGGTTAAAGTTACATAAAAATCATGTATGACGGAAATAGTCTTTATAATATTAACCATAAACGCGGGTGACACCGCTGGCACAGCTAGTTAAATAAATAAATATCCGACAACATCACGTACATTGATCTAATTCCGAGCTAAGTAGTTTATGCGCCTGTATTACGGATATCAGAATCAACAGTGGTATTACAAATGTATATTTAAATATTCTATATTTACTCTCAAACACAGAAAGAACACAAGTAATCATCCCACAAATGTTTGTTCTGGGTAGGGCTCGAACCCACAACTCTTGGCGGATAGGACAAGTACGCATAGAACAGGTCACTACCACATGCGCCATCGAGACAGTCAATTGTTTACGACTTTACAATGCCTTCAATAAACATATCTAACGATATTGCCTTCGTTTCTTAATAAAATTAATTATTTTATACTAGCTGACCCAGCGCACTTCATAACGCCCCGTTCTCCGATTTTCAATACCCATTTCTTTTCCCGTGCAATTTTTTTTTTTCATAAGAACCTTCACCTGATAATAACAAACACAACTAAAAAATAATAAGCGAAATCGGTTCAGCTATTCTCGAAATTTGCGCTTTGAAACACATTCAGCGATTTTTTTTTTTAATATAGATATAGGTACTTATTTAAAACCAATATAAAATACGCAATTTTTAATGAACTAAACAATCATTTAATCAGTACAGTATAGTTTAAGGCTGTGAACAGTAAGACGGATAACTTTTAACACGATTAAATTTTCAATTTAGTTCTATAATTTTAAATTTATAGGACTAAAAATTTTAACGATTTTAAGTGGTAATGCTAAAGCTAAAGAAGATATAATTGATATTGCATAAAATGTGGCCCATTGGCTGATATATTCCGTGTCCCAGTCATAGATTAAATTGTAGCAGTTCCATAGAGAACAAAGCTTGTTACGTCGAACAACACCTATGACAGCTAGCGGATTCAGCGGTATTGTCGACCAAATTCTGTTCATGGCTTCTGTTACTTTGTCATTGAGTTTGATACTAACAGTAAAATGTGTTACATCAAACCTAGCTTTTTATTGGGTAGATAACTGTATGTTTGTTTCATTAATACAATCTATTTGATCTAATTAAAATAATTATCAGGAACTTTACAGCGTATCAAATCCCATTTGCGGTCATATGATGAATAGTCCTTACTAAATCATGGGCTGTCTCAAGTCGTGTTTTTGTTTATGCTCATATGTTCCCTCTTATTCATAGTTCAAACGTATTTACTAAATCACGAGGCAAGGAATGCAAGTCTTAGTCTGAACTATAATTAATTACAATGTTTACTTACCCATTCCCCAAAAGACAGTGGCGAAAAATGCCACAAGTATGCGGCTGCCTGTCGACGGAATCACCTCCATGCCAGCTGAGTCCGTAAACACTGTAACCGTCTAGTTGCCGACCGCGTACGCGCACCAATCTAATTGATTAGTTCGGCACACACACCCGCACATTTTACTTTGGTCTCGCCCCACTGCACCTGAAAATAAAACGCATCGTTTGAATATTATTCACAAAGGTAAATTTGGAATGGTTGGTAAAATACGTGCGGGAATAGAATCCTAGATAAAAATTATAATGAATGAACAGTGAACCATATAATTGGTTATTAAATAAAGTGCTTTTATATAAACGGCAAAAAGCTTTGGACTGATAAACCTATTAGTGGAACCAACGCGATTTTCTGAATTTAATGTTGGTCTGGGAGTCCCATGTTGGTCTGGGACTTAAAAAGAATGTGCCAAAACACAGTCTAGCATATCGTAAAAGCAACTAATGGTATATGGGGTTTTGGGGTATGTGATTTTGTGAGCGACAAGCTAGCCACTTGTCACTACATTTTCACAATTTTCCATCTAACCCAGCCAGTTTTATTTTTGGCTGAATGTGGTTAAAGGGGCCTGCTAGGCCGTTGACTTTGCCTACCCTTTGAGGGATTATGGGCGTGATGTTTGTACATGTGCACCAACTTTCATGAATGCGAATATCTTGGTTAAGTCTGCTAAGAATAATGTATATACAAAAATGTGCAGAATAAAATTATTTTCCATATTAGTAGGTTATCATATTTATTAATACCTATTTAAAATTAATATTTTAAAATGGCGGAGTGATTTTCGCCTAAACTCTCTATTTCACTAAACCGTTTGAATTAAAATTTAGCATGCCTAAATTTAGAACCCTGAGAAATAAGTTTCTTTTGATTTCGAAAAAAATGCCCATATGACGCACGATCGCCTCTGTATCAGATTGAATTTTACGTGGGCGGAGCAGCGGACAAAAGCTAGTAATAGGTACATTTATAGACGTAAAGATCCAAATATTATGTTAATGGTAAAATACCTACTTGCCATAGAAAATGAAACTGGCGAAAATATATTCACCATGCCAAGATATAGAGAGAGCTCCAAATACAGATTATTTGGAAGGGAGCAGTTGGAATGAAGTTTTTTCCTCCAAAAAGTTGTTCCAACTTTAGGTTGTTTTGATGGTTTCTCTCCATAAATAAGCAATGTTTCATTGGTGATAAGATCAATACCTGCCGCGTGGACGTTCCAAATTATACCTATTCAAATATTTGAGCACGAGCCTTTATTAATCCTGTTTTTTTTGGTAAAAAAGGAGCTAGCCATATTGTCTGGCTTGTTTGGAAAGGTAATCTAATTTTTTCAGTAAAATTTTCTTAAATAACAAATTTCGGTGAAGGTTTTTTGTAAGTCGGTCCATTAGCCAAAATTTCAAGGAAATCATAAATATTTTTATTCATTACATATGTCACTGCATAGAAACATATTCAATCGCTAAATCAGCGTCGTGTAAAGGAAACAATTTATATTGGGTTACGATTGCGATATAATAACAATTTATATTGGGTTACTCAGCTGTGTGCGCTTAAAAGAGGCCATTTGATTTACTCGGGCATTGCTCATTGAATTTCGATTTATCCATATCGGATAAACTGTTCTCGATCGATTTGCAGCTCAGTCATAGATACAAGATCAACTGTGGGCGCAAGCGATGGCGGGCTGTCAGTGGCGACCGCGCGCCGGACCACCACCCCTCTTTGTCCTCTGTTGGCATTTAACGTTTCTGAGTCCGCCCTTTCTCAGCTCTTATCATATTGACACAGACAGAACTTCTAATCCCTCAATTTAGACCATCCTTTTCAATCTCGAGCGGCTAAAACAGCGACATTCAAGTAACCGGCTCTCGAGATATCAAAGAAAAATACTTTAGCGGAGTATTTTTATCGGAATGCTTACGCGTGAATTGAAACCTTATTTGACTCGAGAGGGTACTTTTGCGTTTTGTGAAATTATAATTCTCACTCCCAGTTTCTATTGTGTTATTAACGAAATCTTTAAAGCAGAAAATATCAAGGAATTTTATCCAAGTGAGAATGATTTATTTAATTAGAAATACCCAAAAATTGCTCGCTTTGCAGCAATAAGACATATTGTTGTAAAACTATTGATAATATCTATATTTTGTAAATGTATTGTATTTCAAACGTAATAAAATGAACTTATTAAGGTCTGCAAAATGTGCACCATCTTAGTTAAAAATATATTTGTTTATTTTTAAAATGTTGGTTGTCCCATGTCTGGGACTTAAAAAAGAATGTATCAACTGTGTTTCTTGCCTAGCATGTCGTAAAAGGCGACTAATGGTATTTGGGGTTTTGGGTATGTGATTGTGTAGGCAACGAGCTAGCCACTTACTACCTTTTCACAATTTCCTATCTAACCCAGCCCATTGTCCCATGTTGGTCTGAGACTTAAAAAGAATGTGCCAACTGTGTTTCTTGACATGTGAGTGTGTAGGCGACGAGCTAGCCACTTGTCACTAGTTTTTCACAATTTTCCATTTAACCCAGCCCAGTTTTGTTTTTGGCTGATTGTGGTTAAAGGAGCCCGCTGCCCCCTTGACTCTGCCTACCCCTTCGGGGATTATGGGCGTGATGTTATGTTATGTTATTTTTAAAAACAAGTAGGTATGCCTAGTTCAACATTGCATGGACAAGTTACGAAACCAGGCTCGTGACAGATACACATTACAATTACTTATAAAAATAACATTGTGTATAAACTTCCCAGGAACTCTCTTGGGTTATAAATTGGAATGTCTACAAAACTTACTCGCTTTTAGTTTTCCTGAATAAAAATAAGAACAAAGGAATCCTACAAAGTTTATAGCTAGATTTTCCGAGCAGCCTAATTATCTTAGTATTTTAGCGAAAAAGTGGGTGTGTTAAGCGTTTCATTTGGAAATTTCATTACGCAATTTAATTCTTAATACTAATTGCATAGCAAGCTTTCACGAGATAGTTATAAAGGAAATCGATACAGAGGTAATATAAAGAAAGATTGGAATTTAAGTTTCAAAGAGAAAACATCCATGAAGCTCTTTCAATACGTATCTAAGTCAAAATGAAAAATTTTAGAAAAGCGAGAGAGAGAGAGACAAAATAACTGTAAAATATCAAAACAAAATGAAATACATATGGGGATTAAAATGTTATAAATATATATATAATTTTTTTGATTTGTCGAATTAAAGCCCATGGGTATTTTTTATCCTATGACGTTAAAAACTTCATATGCCCATCAAAATATACATAAGGACTGTTACCTATGAAGTTTATTGAAGATAAGGTAACATAGCTGGCTTCAACAAAAACTTTGTAATTTACATAAAAACGTTTTAATTAAAGCTAATGTAAGTCTGAACTAAATGATTTTGAAGTTATTTCAAGACTAAGTATATGTACAATTCTAGACTTAGTACAAAGCTGTCTAAAGAATGATTATAAAGTTCGTGACTGTTAAAACAAATGTTAACGAGATTCCAATAATACGTTCAAACTTATCATTTCTGTAAGTAATTTACTTTTACTATTTACGCTCCACCAAATAAATACTCGATATAATTGGAATTCTACAAAGAAAAGTTATTTGTTAGAGACAATCATTAACCTTTCACTGTTTGGAATTAGAAACATCGTTAATGGTAGATATAGCAGGATATAGACTCTTATTGATTTCAAACAGCGTGGAACAAAGCAAGATATTCCAATCGAGTAGGACAGAAGAGTGCTTATCTTATTTATTTACGCGAAAGTGTCTGATACTTTAATGTAATTCCAATACACTTGAAAAGTAATGAAATTTTATTAGGTAAGTGACCCCGTGATACGTTTTGCAAGTAAAATATTCTTAATTTTACATTTATGAATATTTTACTCGCAAAACGTCCTCCTCCTTTATATACTCGTAAGGTAATTATTTATTTAAATATATATTTCGAAAATTCCTTTAGCATTTAAAAATATTTCGGTATCTATGTATACCTACAATCCGTATAAAAAAGAATAACAGGGTTGTATAATGTTTAGACCCACACTTAGGAGCCTCGTTCATTCATGTAAAATAGTGATCGCCCACTGGTCGAAATTCGATAATTAGTTTGATTTTCATTATTTATTGAAATAATTATTAGCTTTCTGCATTCTTTTTCCATATAAACTTTAACTGTGCCAAATTTCATACCCCTCCGTCCGCGTTAATATCATAAAAAGGGTTACAATGTTTTTGCTTCACGTAACAGCGCAATAAAAGAAAAAAAGCTAATTGTTCTTACCCTAGTAAATCTGAGATTAAAGAGATATGAAAAGAATTGATGGACAAGGTTATAACAAGTGACTATTACATACATACAGTATTTTTTCTAATAAATATCAAACTGCCATGTTTATAGGTAGGTATGTTGAATGTAAAACTTTTCCATCGAAAACATGATTCTGAAAAAAATCTATCGAAAAAAAGTAGTTCAATTACTTTTGCTCGTTTAAAACTGCCCGTAAAAACTACACTATCTTTTTGACCATTTGTTGAAGCTTATTTCACTTAGAACAACATTAAAAAACTATTTCGCACTAAAAAGCAACAATTACGGTTTTGCGTAGGTATATTGGAAAATTTTTACACAGAATAGTTTGGTTTTGCCCATTTAATGGCGTTTTGTTGTAATTTGTACGTTTTTGAAAATATTTCAATTGCTGATTCCCTTTGAACTCTGCCATTCAATTGATATTTCTCACTATGAACGGGTCCTCAAAAGATTGGGTCGACTTACGCCAATGTTTTTGTTTCTTTGTGTTTATGAATCCGAGGTTGAAAAATAGTTAGGTAATATTGAGTAACACTACCACTGAAGGGTACTGTCTATGTTACAGCCCCTTTATCTTAAAAATCCCATGGCTTAGCTTAACCTCAAGATGTTGGTCATCAAGTATAGTCAAGGGTTGTTTTAATAAGTCACAGTCATCACCACTGGATTGCGTAGGATGTGAGACAAATCTTACCTTTAAAGTGGGATCAACCCGCATTCGGCTTAAACGGCTATATTGTAAAATAATGTTTGTTTATATCTCCTTTATTTATTTACTTCTTATGATAAAAAAAATGAAGTTATAAATCACCATGCAAGTATCATTAGATAATGAGTAGTTGATAATTCTAATAATGAATGAAATAATACAGATTATGGCTTGAGCTATCACCGCTCAATCGACGAAGATGTATCTTTGCTTTCAATACATTATTTTGAAAAACTCACAAATTTATAATATTTTTTTATATCAAGACAGGTTTGTCAACATATGCTTTGAGTATATACTCAAAAAATATGTACATGTATAGTTATAATTATATTTGATACACTTTAGAACCTCCCTGACATTTACAAAGGTAAATAATATAAAGCAACAGGTCAGTCTATTTATAAAATATTTACATGCATGTAAAATAATTTTATTAGAAAAAAACCACAAAGGGTTTTAGTTTAGCATGTTTCAGATACAGAGTGGTCATACCTATTATTATTTTAGCTTCCGGCAAGATTTATTTATTTTTGTTATATTATTTTTTATCCACACTCAGTCAATAGGTAGGTTAATATGAATTAACCTCATATGAATGACTTAAGTTTAATTGATTGAGTGTATTGACGAATTCTAATAAGTCAGGTGACCTTGATGATTCTAAATAAACTCTTTTTAAAAATAGGTCAAAGTTTGACTTTACCATTACATCTTCGCTTGTCAAAAATGAGCTTTCAGTGATTCTTGAACAATTGTGACACTGTGTCACTGGAGGCATGCGGGTAGATCATAGGACAAAAGAAAGCGACACAAAGAGCAATGGGACACGTTCGCCGAGCAAGTCGCGCCGCCCCATATTTGTAACGAGATGATGTCGCTATTTACGAGAACATATTTCGCCAGGTGACCTGTCTTTGCCCTCACTTCCCGCACATACAGGATTGTAACAATATTTTTAAATAATATTAATAGTGTATTGTTCAAAATGTTGTAATAGCAAACAAAACTTTCCAAGATTTCTTTCCAAATTTCTGAAGTGCAAACTGATATGGATATAACTTTGGGTAAAGGTAATTCGGTCATACCTATCTAGATCACATTTCGATATAACGTATCTTCTAGTTCGTTGGCTTAGGCACATAAAAAAAAAGTTTTTTTTTTATATACGTCACTACTTACGTACTTACGTACTTTAAACGTCAAGAATTTAATTGAACTAACGGAACTTAGAACAAAATGGAAATTGTGTCTGTGGTATACTAGCTTCCCAAATACTCCAATCACTGAGATATCAATAAGTACTCAATATTTCAAATCCAGCTTTAACCCAATACTCGACATTGCACGCCAAAGTCCTATTGTTCCAATTAATGTCTATTGGATTCCATTTGAGAATATCTTGTGATAATTACCCCAATAGCGTCACCGAACGTTTGGAACGTAATTGAGGTAGACGCAGTGTTACTTGAACCCGTTATATGTATAAGTCATCTGGATTCTATAATATGCTTAAGTAAATGTACGAAACTAAAAATGAAAAATTGGATCTTTGCTAAGAACGATTTTACTGATTTTTTTATATATATTCTTAAAAGTTCTTCTCAAAAAAATATATAGGTAATTCACCCGAAAAGTAGGAATTTAGAACAAGTTCAAAGTTTTTATGGCATGTCTCATAGCTTTATACGCATAGGTACTATACGAAATACCAATAGTAGCTCTCCGTAGCCGTCCTAAGCCGCCCCTTTTGTTTAATAAGTAAATACGGTAACTAATCTAGTTTATGAAATATTATTAAAGGCAATATTGTTTTTGTTAACAAACATATAAATTAGAGAACTTAAAATAAGACCACGTAATCAGTTCAAGCCTTAAGAGTTTAATAAATTTTCTAATCTGAGTACCATCATAATTAGAGCTGTCGAGTTCCCTTGGGCTCCAAACTAGGCTTAATGACCCGACATCTACGGCGCGGATGTCAGCTGGGACCAATTATTATTTTACGTGTGCTAAACCCGCCCAAAAATCGACCATAAAATCTTATCGACTTAAGGTTTTTTGGTTCTCATTATGCAATGTAAACAAAAGACGATTACTTTATAGAATTATTTTTCTGAATGCCATTGCGTTCTTCAAACAACTTGAAAAGTAACAAAGTTTCACGTCTTTTTCTTAACGAACAGTTCGTCAAACGAAAAGAAGAAAAAGAGCTTACTTGGCATGGCCTTTGCTTGCGAGCCTTATTCTAAAGACTGCCATGGTACCGAAACCAACAGCTTAGTGTTTCTTTGGAACAATGAAGAAGTCAATTGTATATTAATTAAAGCATGAATAAAACTAAAAGTGGTTAAAGAGGCACTGCTACTCCTTTCACTCTGCATACCCCTTCAAGGATTGTGGGCGTGATGATATGTAGTGTAAAGTAATCACGTTACAAATGAAGCTCGAGTTTTATGAGCGCATATTTGGCTACACAGCGATAGCGTTCTAAATTCAGTTACAGGCTTGTCGTTTTCAATCAATGTCGAAACAAATAGGCCGCAAATCAGTAGCGCACGTTTGTCAAATAAGGTTTAAGTGATTTTTGAACAATTGCGAGTGTAGAACGGCAGGCTCGTCGCCGCCGCATGCGGGTAGATCATCGAACAAAGAAAGCGACACAAAGAGCAATGGGACGCTCGCGAGACTCGCGCCCGCCCCATATTTGTAACGAGATGATGCTGACGTTTTCAAAACATGCTCCCTGACAATACGTAAAAGTGCGCCTAAGCGCCTAGGACGTCTGTGCACCCAACTTTGTATACGGTGATAGTTTTATTAGACATTTTTAAAAACAATATTAATGTTTTTCACGAAATGCTTCCAAGCGAGTTTGTAAGGATATAAGGATACATAAATTCAATGGAGATATTTTTAGTCATAATACTGACTGGTCTGTTGGTCGAATGGTCAGAGAACCTGGGCACGAAACCTAGGATCGCGGGTTAGAATCTCGCTAGGGGCAAATGTTTCGTGGGATGAACATGGACGTTTGTACTCTAGGCATGAATGTTTATAAACGTATTTAAGCATGTCTATCCGTTCACATATTAACGATAGCAAAAGCATTAGCTTAGTTTGAAACTATAGAATTGTATTTTATTATTTAATACCCAAAAGTGACAACTGAATTCCTGTAAAAAAAAATATACTTTTATAATATTTCGTACACTATAATTAGTTAAACGAGCATGTCGAAGCCATATGTAAATTTTAACTATGGTTGATTGCTGATTTTGACTATGGTTCAGGTCATGGACTTAACCATAACAAGCTCTGCTCAATCGTCATTCAATGTTACGAGTGGAGCTCTTCGAATAATATTAAAGAGCTGTCTTGAACTAATGAGAGACAGCTGCGGTGAAATTAACCTTGGTAGTGTTTTAGTTTCCTTTAGTAAGGTTAATTAGTGGTATTGTTAATAATAACGCACATATAACACAATACCCAACTAAGCAGCTTTATTCTAAGTAATAACGTTGTATTCACAACTAATACTGTTGTATCGCATTTAAAGTTTGATTCGAAATTTAATAAAATTTTCCTTTGGAGCGGTGGTAGCTCAATGGTAAGGACACGCGCCTCTTAACCGAGGAGTGCGGGTTCAAACCCGGGCATGTACCTCTAGATTTTAAAAAATCTATGTACATATTTATACCAGTAGCTCGACGGTGAGGGAAAACATCGTGATGAAACCTGCAAATTCAAACAACTTTGAATTTGTAATCATGATCCAAAAATTGTCTGGTTCCCCTATCTTAGGGTTACGAAGGTCAGACCGGCAGTCGCTTCAATGTAATTACCAGACTCGCTAAATCCTGGATCATGGTCTAAGCGGACCCCGTCTAAGCATGGGACATAACGCTAGGAAGATGAGTGTTTTAGTTTCCTTTAGTAAGGTTAATTAGTGGTATTGTTAATAATAACGCACATATAACACAATACCTAACTAAGCAGCTTTATTCTAAGTAATAACGTTGTATTCACAACTTTGCATTTGTAACCATGATCCAAAAAATTGTCTGGTTCCCCTATTACGGGTTACGAAGGTCAGATCGGCAGTCGCTATAATGTAATTACCAGACTCGCTAAATCCTGGATCATGGTCTAAGCGGACCCCGTCTAAACACGGGACATAACGCTAGGAAGATGATGAACGTTGTATTCACAACTAATACTGTTGTATCGTATTTAAAATTTTGATTCGAAATTTAATATTTCAATACGCTAGTGGTAAGTCACTGGAAAAACAAACATTACATCACATACCTAAATGTGGAAAAACTTTCACATAATATTTCACTAAAAAGGTTACTCTTCGCCTGATTTTGTTTGTTACAGAAACTTCTCCGAACATACTCGCGCCGACGGGCAAGGCCTGATTGCTGGAAATCTGTGAAAAACTGCATTTTTCCATAGAAATAGTACTTTTATTTGCCGTAGAAATTGGATGAAAATGATTTTACTATTTTCATCAGTTGTGTTTTATTATTTTCATCAGGCAAACTAATTCGTATTATATTTCTCTATGATAATGTTGTTTTCGAAAATGATTATATACCATTATTTCACCTGACAATGTCAAGAAATAAGGATAATGTGTTACTTAGGAGTACACTACAAAATTTGTAATTGTAGTGTGAAGTTTTCACAGAAAAACTACCATCAGAGGTACCCGACTCACAGCTTGTGGGCTAATTGTGGCTTACCGGGATGTTGTACGCAGCCTATTTGGCCAGAACACTTGTAATTAGCCCAACGTACTACAGCACCCAACATGTGTATTATATCTTCACAATTTCATGGGTCTTCAAGTATAAAGTAAACCGCAATAATACATTCTTTTCTAAAACGGAGCTTCAAGAAATCTAATTACTGCTCCCCACTTTAGACTGTCTACACTAGTTAATCTCCAGGCTAAGTAAGGTAAATATTTCTTTAATTATCTAGGTCGGAAATTCTCCGAGATTTACTTTATTTATAAATTCGATCACGTTTCGTACCTAAATGTGGCAAATATAAAAATGATGCCTTGTATTTTTTTCATGAACTTGTTAACCGACTTCAAAAAAGAAGGAGGCTCTCAATTCGTGTGTATGTATAATTTTTTTTTTGTTGGATAGGGTTCACTTCTGAGTTGGTCCCATGATAAGGAAGCCAGGATCTGATGATGGCATCCCTGAGAAATCAATGGGAGCCTTCGAAAATCGTAGGGGCGACTAGTGCATTTGTAATTTGTTTCATTAGGTATTTTAAATCACTACAATTTATTCAAGGTGGAGTCGATCTGATGACGGAGCCAAAAGACAGTCGGGGGAACTCCTCAACAATTTACAGCAGTTACCTTGTGTTTGGGTTTGATTAAATTGTATTGATGAGGACTTTACACCTAGATGGCGTGCGACTATCATTAGTGGTCTGATAATGAAGATGAAGAACAGACGAAGACTTCAAATTTATAAGTATTAAAATACGCATTACTTTAGCCCAAGTGAATTTATTTTTTACTT
This sequence comes from Glyphodes perspectalis, assembly GCA_951394215.1. Classification (NCBI taxonomy): domain Eukaryota; kingdom Metazoa; phylum Arthropoda; class Insecta; order Lepidoptera; family Crambidae; genus Glyphodes; species Glyphodes perspectalis. The sequence goes on along the minus strand of OX596205.1, from coordinate 10,127,835 downwards.
TTATTAGGTTCGTTTTTGAAGTCGGTTTTATTTTGTTATTTTTTAAAATTTGATTGTATTTGAAATTGAACAACGTCAATGTTCTAGATATTATTAATAAAGGACAAAGCAACGGTTTTCAATCCCATATATCTCTTATGGGATAAATATCACAAGAATTGTGTAGCTACTTATTTACGCAATAAACAAATATTGTCACAGAGTTCAGGAACAGGTATCAGTTGGCTTGAATTGAAATCGCGCCGTGCAATACTGACGCTGGTGAAATTGTTCCCGTGAACAAAGACCTATCAATCGTATCATGGTTTAATCACGAGAAACAAGACTATTTCGCTTTGCCCACGCCGTACCGGCTTTCGTATTTTATCGACCCTGTATAAATTATGCAGTTCGAAACTTTTTTCCGAAAACTAGCACTGGGATAACATAACTATGTAAAATAGATTATTTAAAATGACAAAATTTCGTACATCTAAGTATTATGCAATCAGTTTACTTGTAACTTAATCATCATCTTACTGGCGTCATGTCATATGTTTAGTCGGGTTCCGATTAGACCATCATCTTCCTAGGGATATATCCCGTTCTCAGGGTACCCTTAGACGATGATCCTAAATTTAAGAAGTCAGGTTAACGCATTCAATAAGAAAACTGGCTTATCTGGATCATGGTCATTTGAATGTGCAGGTTTCCTAGCGATGACTCCTCATAGCCGGCCATAGTATATATTTCTACCTAAATTTGAAATCCATAGGTAGGTACGAGTCTGGGCTGTATCCAGTTGAAATTTATTTTTACGGCAACTTAATCACAAAGTTGAAACACCATAACAACATAAAACAGCATTTGTTTAAGAAACCGTTGAAAGGATTGTAACATGGCCAAAACATGCGATTGTCGCATTTAGAAGAACTCCAATCAGCCAAATCACAAAACAGTCAACATTCTTTTGCCACAGGCAAATACAGTTTAACAAGAAAAGTCATTTGTGCTGAAAAGTAGGCCACCCGATCGGCCACACCCGGCAGGAACGTAATGCAATACCCATTTTCAAACAAACAGTAGATGTTTACTTTTCTTTTGTCATGTTATAAAAAAGTGCCTATAAATCTTTTGTTTGTAGCCATCGACTTATAAACGCCTTGGAAGGTAAAAGCAACGATATCTACACTATTAATTTCGTGATGTCCATTTCTGATTAGACAAAATTGTTAAACAAGATTAGTTTATTTAATATCACAAATTTAAATTCCACCAAAATCAATTACTTACCAGCCTCATCACTATCAAAATTTGTGACGTCACAACTCATTTAAGACATCCAAAATTAATGAAGCAAGCTGGTTTTGACAGCTATTAAAAGTATCTTAAGTAACTTGACAGTTATCATCCCTATTCCTAAGAAAAATATGATTCTATAATACCATTAGCACCGCACAGTCAAAGTCAAAGCCAAAGTCAAAGTCAAAGCATTTATTTGCGAAGAATAGATGTCAAATATTTACAATTAATTCCTCTATTCAGATAATAACATTAACATGCAAATTATTCATAATTTATAATGAATAATAATATTATTCATAAAAAAGCCATTCTCTTAGTTTCCTCGTCATACAATTTCCAGATCCGCACTTAAATTGGTTATGTATTCTGTTAAATATTTTGATGCACATGCAGTAGCCACTTTTCTTGTACATTGTGGTTCTTGGTTGTAAGTCCAAAGCAAGTCTGTTCCCAATATGTTACCATAACATCAGTACAGTCAAGTACTAAATTCTATTAGATAAGGCCGTTATAATCGTAAATAGATGAAAAAAAAAATACAATTGTCAAATCAAAATATTAGTTTATTAGAAATCGGTCGGTGCTCCCATTGCGCCTGCCCCATTTTCCGGGAAATCAGTGAAATTCTCGTAATTGCCAATCGTATAATATATTTTCGGTAAACGTCGAAACAGTATTACGCATATGATTGATGGCAATCACGTTTGGACATCGGTTATATTGTAAGAAAAATGCTGGCAACTTTAGCATTATGGAACAGTTATTATGGGAACATAATTGGATTCATGTTTATCGCGAAGCTTAAGCGTAGCGTATAATTGGCCTATACATAAAACATCCGTGGGCTGAAACTCAAACATGGGTGATAATCTCCAAAAAGTATTTCCTACTTACGCATATCATGTTATATTTGTTAATTTACCCGCACAAATAAATTAAAACTATTTAACACAATATTTCATTGTTAAATAGTTTTAATTAAATAGTTTAATTTTTTTTTCTGTGAGACCATTTAACTCTTTTCATAAAAGTATTTTAAATTAATAATTTAAAAATAATTAAGTAAAAACCAGCCCGAAAACCTAAGAATAAAGCAAAAATCTCCACCATAAACTATCTTATACATCTTTTTTGTCGCTTATACGTCACCTTACACCTCATTCATCTTCTTTCTTTCAGACCTTCCATCGTAGGAATGTCGTCAACAGAATTGCTATTAGTTTTACCTTCCCACCCCTTACGAGTCATAACAATGTGGAAAATTTGTACATTTATATAGAAGGGACTAATAATGTCATTGTGTCAAATTATATTTTCTATAATTCGTAAATTATCTATAAATTTTGATTATTATTATACGAACCCATGCACTGGCAAAACAACATTCCCAAATTCATTAGCTCTTCAGAAATGCTTGATTTGAACGACAAAGATTTTATGAGATCTTTGTTAAATAAATATAGATGTAGATTATGTTGTTTTTAATGAATTCTTACTTTTTGTGAATGTTGACCATTTCGGATTTTAAAATGAACTGTATATATCTAGGCTGGGTACTGGGTATTAAATTCACCCTGTGATTAGGTGTTGTATGGGATACGGGGCTCATCATTCTGATTTCGTTATGTCCAGCTTTTGAGTAGGTGGCTGAAATTCTCGCTTCACATTTTCCGCTAAATGGCAATAGTTGCGAAATAATTAATTTCGCTTATTATAGGTAGCTATATATAAATAATAATAAATAAATAAATTCGTTTGTAAATATGTATATTACAATATATGAGCACCGTAGGAATTTCAGTGACCAAACCTTTACACGGTTTAAAACAAAGTCGCCGCTTCTGTCTTAGATCCTATAGTTAGACTGATTCAAGGGAAAGTTACTATAATATGTTCATTTTGGTGTACTTACCATTGCGTGGATAAAATATGTTAAATATATCTATTATACTAGGTAGATACAGAAAGGAATTCAGATATGACTGCAGAAGGAAGAGTGGTTATTTCTCTGCCATTTATGCCACACAGGCCACTTTACTTTTACGCTGACTCACATTTCAATCTTTAACGACGTTTTCGTAGGCTTAGGACCCCAAAACGGGGTTTATATAAATCTGCGTATGTGCCGCATACGCGTATTTATGATTCTACTTTATTTTTATCGTTTCATACCGTATCTGTATTGCATGCGATAAACTGCTCATAGCCCGTTTTGGGGTAATAGAAGCCTGCTATCCCATAGAAGCAGTTTATCGTGTAAAAGCAAACAAGTTAAAAACAAGCACGGCGCGCCTTCACGGATATTGCGTCTAGCGCCCGCAGCCCGCGTCGGATTACAACAGACGCTAGTAATTTATAAATGCCATAAATCCGATGTCATTTGTGAAGAGTGAGCTCTCGTGAATCGGTCATTTGCCAGATCTGTGGCGTCAGCCATTTTGAAGTCGAACGAGAAAAAATCGGAATTGATCCCTATGGGATTCTTGGGAAACACCGCAACGTTACCGCAACGCCACTCACGGACTCTTTGAGTGTTTTTGTACGATTGAGCCATCACAATGACAATTTTACGTTGAAATATTACGCTTTAGGGACAGGGTATTCTATAGAGAAATCCTTTTCACTTGTTGTAATCATGAGAGAAAACGTGACAGTTCGAATGCAAATGTTTTGTTGACTCCTCTATAATATGTGTTGTGTTGTACATTCCACATTGATTTTAACAATTAAGAGCGCCTCGTATGCAAATATTTTATCATTTCATTTTGATTTGTGCAAACATAAAAGCTGGTATTTATTACTCAGTGTTCAGCGAAAATAGTTTTGTTAACCTTTTATATTTAATTGATCCTAATGGTTTAGAAGTAAGCACTTAGTTTGAGCGTACCTAAATCTGTTAATTAATATTCATTGAAAGTTACAAAAAATTTTCAGATCTTACTTTCAATTAAACAAACATTATAATTGATAGTTTTCCAATTGTGGTGCTTCTACATGATTTCAGAATACTTTCCAAATGTACCTATGAAGCCCATATGAGTTCATTTGACATACAACTCTGAAATAGAGTGCCAGCTATTCTGCTACCTCTCAAATGAATATATCGCGGTGGTAAATCGCTAGCACTAAACGGAGTCAAAATCAGCCGCGCCGCTAGCCAGTAAAGGAACATCGACTGAATTGATCAAAATTGGCTATTTTCACACATCAATACTCTCTAGCCCACAGTATAGGACGATTTATCAGCGTTCAGTATTCTTCTGGGTGGTAGTTATAGGCAACAGTAGGTGCTATAACTCAATTTAAGAGACAATGTTTTAACTTCAATGGTTTCCATCAAATTCTGCCCTGCCCTGCCCATTTATCTTCTCCTACCAAGTTAAATTATATGACGTACCTAGCTAGTTGCGCTTCCCATATAATATATTGTAAGAACTTTTAATGTTGTTATATCATCCATAACATATCAAGAAGAATGCGAGTTATAAAATCGACTCATGTGGGTAAGGAAATGAAATACTGGGTAGCTTAAAAGCAATAATATTCTAACTGACAACAATATTTAAAAAGTTAGTGATATTTTGCCCTCATAGATAATAATAACCCATCGTTTTAAAAAAAAATCCATCGTTACTTTATTTCAGTTTACAGTAAAACATTACAAAAATAAAATAATTATTATGGCTATTTTGTGTACTTACATGTTGGCACAATTTTTTTTGTAACACTAGCGAGTATTAGTAACTAGTAAGCGCTGTGAAAGGATTTTCAGGAATATATACCTACCATAAACAAATGTAAACACCTTTAAAATTATTATTACTCACACTGTAATAGCTGGAATCTTTGCTAGATTTCACGGAAATATGTCCAAGCCAGAAAACCATTTTTAATAGAGAAATATGTGAAATGTTGGACTGGAGCACTGTACAATCTCGGTATATCTGCTAGTTATGCAACTGGCAGCCAAACTTTCACCGAAGTTCAAAATTGTAGAACAATGGTAAACTTTTGGCCTGGCCTTTTTATTTTCACCAAAAAAATCTACTCTTAGCTGAAAATAAAAAACGGCACTAATGGCAAACCTCTGTTCTGCGTTTAAATCCCTACTCAAATTGTGGAGCTCGGAGCGAACCCGAATATTAGTGTATTAGCGACAAAGCCCGGGCCGCCACAGAATGACCCCAGATATCGACTACTAATTATGGCCTCAAGTACACTAATGCACAATATACAGTAGTCGTGGCAAATATAACTTTCTACTAAGTCAATATACACTAATGTATTAACGGTAAAGACCGAATCAGTACAAAATGAACCGAGATCACTATCGACTACTAATTAATGAAATACGCAATATACAGTAGTCGTGGCAAATATCTAATAAATAATAATTTCAGACGGATCAAGAAGATAACAAGGTCTTCCCAATTAAAACAACGGCACTAATAAAACATTGACTGGTTTCGATTGATGTTGGACTGCAAAAGTAAGTCAACGTTTGCTACAGGGCAAACCATGATGTTGATCCTAAATATACGCATCGGGTAGCAAGTAAGGGTAAAGATTCAGAATATCCATATTAGCTATGTATCTTTAGATAAGAGATCACTTAACCCCAACAACTTCTCAATTTGTATTAATAAACAATACTGAGGAAGGAAAAAAAATTCAACACAGCCTTAGCTGCATTCCGTACCTACATAATATAATACCTATATGTTTGAATATTATATTCAACTAAATCCACCGAAATCAAGACAGAGATCTCATGTTGCTGTCTCTGACCTACCATGATCGAAAATAATTTTATTTTATAGTAGTCACCATTATCTTTGAACATTTACCACACAAGATGTATATTTCGTGTATTTAATAACGACTGTACCCTAATTTGCGTTACATTGTCATAAATGCCTTTTCAACTTGACTCTATCAGACGTCACTAGTATCGTATAACTTCCTAGATGTTGACTTGAAAGTGAAATGTGTTTCCACACTTTTATTGCTTCGCTTAGCAACAGCTAGTTTAGTGAGGAAATCCGATGAAGGCAGCTTTGATACATAGACTTGTGGGGGAATTTGGAGTGAGTGGAATGCGTGTATCATTTTACAGTATAAGGGGCAATTACAATATAATATATTAGTTCAAATTCTAAAAATATATAACGATAATCTTTTAAACTTAAAAAACTAAGTTATGTGAAAGTTATTTATGAATATTTTGTCCCGAACCACGGAAATAAAATGATAAATGACAAAAAATATTTTATCACTTATAACTATTAGAATTTAAAAAAATAAGAACTGATATAAATTGCAAAACATCGATTATTTCTATTTGTATTTCTCTATTGTCTTTCGTAAAAGGTAAATATTAATAAAATAAATGTTATTGGAAACAAAAAGTAGAAAAACGTTATGTTGTATAAAAACGGACCAGTATTATTATAGGAATAGTACGGGTATGAAAAACTTAAATGTTTTTAAATATATAAAAAATCCTTTATTTTTATTTACTTGTTACGTATCGCGTTTATTGCATAAATAATACAATATATTTGTAATTTCCAATAATTACCCCATATTCAGGCTCTAGATATTTAGGCTAACACTAGCTGTGCCAGCGGTGTCACCCGCGTTTATGGTTAATATTATAAAGACTATTTCCGTCATACATGATTTCTATGTAACTTTAACCATTAAGGCTGCACACGCGACGGAAGCTTAAGAAATGGAGTAACTTCTCCCGTTTTCCCAACATTTCCCTTCACTACTCTGCTCCTATTGATTGTAGCGTGATGAAAAGTATACTATAACCTGCCCAGGAGTATGAAGAATAATTGTACCAAGTTTCGTTAAAATCCGTTGAGTAGTTTTTGTTTCTATAAGGAACATACAGACAGACAGACAAAATTTTTACTGATTGCATTTTTGGCATCAGTATCGATCACTAATCACCCCCTGATAGTTATTTTGAAAATATATTTCATGTACAGAATTGACCTCTCTACAGATTTATTATAAGTATAGATAAACAATTAACTGTGCCTAATTTTATTAGTTTCCAACAAACTATTTTATTATCATTACTATCGTACATTTTAACGCACTATAAACAAGCAGGTATGGTTCAGATTTAAATATATGAAATTTAAATTTCGGTTTTCAAAATTAAACACAATTCTTAGTTTGCGGAGTCTTCTCAAACTATATTTCGCCATATTTAGCTTATTACGAATATCCAGAATAATTTAGAGTGGCCCATGGCAACCCTCATAAAAAGATATGAGTGTCCTCACCGGCTTTACCAAAAGTATAGCTTATTGATATTTGTACCTAATCGCAGCATACAGGTGCGTAGTCTATACAGATAATATTCACGACGCTACGAAGCTACGTTTTGTTTACATTTGTTGTTAAAAGAGAACATTTTAAGAGCCGCAACCTCTCCTTTCGTAGCGTTTATAAGCTGTAGTTACACTTTTAGTTTGGTATGACGTCATTCGGTACAATATATGAATGGTTAAGTCAAGTATATTTTAATAATGATAGGCAAATCATATTGACTAAGGTTTTAAATGATTTACTATTAAAAAATATATTTTAAATTAGTAACAACATAAACCATCAAAATAACAATTACTAATTTAAATCGTTTGGCAACATAGTTATATTTTTATTTATTCCGTTGAATCAGAAAACCATTCGTATAAATAAGGTATGCTTTAATTTTGCACAACAAGAAAATTACGGCTAATGGTTCCTGGATTTCAATTTAAATATTAACGATATGTATACACCTAAGTAAGTAATCATAATGTAGCCGTAAGTAATTACCGGGGTCAGCTCCAAAAGTTTCCAGTTCCAAAACTCACAAGAAAAGAACGTCAAACAAAATCACTTGCACGTTGTCCAAATTGATTCGATCAAAACTTTTCCCCGACGTCTCGCTAATTAGGTCCGAAGTTATTTGTTTGAGTTCGTCAAACTGGTGACGTGAAATTTAATGAGAGGGCTGCGAGGGCGGCGGAAGCGGGGACGTTCGCCGCGAACGCGAGTCGACTTGCCACTGCCGCGCGGCGCCGGCGTCGGGCAAGATCCCGCACTCGTCCCGCGCTCCTCGCCAAACGCACCACTCCGATTCCGTAGCGGGCTAAGCCGAAGCTTTCCTAGATTGTGTGGCCTTAGTGAACATTAATTACACCCAACTTAGTCTGATTAAACCTTGAGGAATTATCCGGATTGACAAAATTAACTTTTAACTCAGATTTATGTTGCTCCGTGCGATGGGTCGGGGCGTGAGAAGTTTTGTAATAACATTGACTAAGTTCGGAAAAAAGAGTCCATTATTAGAATCGAGAGAAGCGGATTATTATCTTATGTACCAACTGATATTTGAATCTCGAATCAAGTATTAATTTATTCTCCCAAGCGGATTCCGAGCCCGAGCAAAACGCACCTACATTTTTCCAAGACAATCGCATGGGATTCAACTTTAATGTAGTTGATTCCAAATTTAAGCCTTTGATCATTTTTACCACACAATAATTTACCAGAGAGGTAGCTTGCATCTTTTTAAATTATGTGTTTCCAATTTTAATCCATTAAACATTCAACCCATAAAAATAAAGTGAGTCTTTATTAATTACGTAGGCAGATGTTTGTTTAATTGTATATTATCGGTGCAACAACTTTGTTGGCTTTTGTGGCAAATTTCATAAAACTAGAAGAAATCCTGATTTAAGTATGACCCTGATGCTCAAACATCACTTTCATAAAGTAAGCAAGAAAAACATCAAACAGGAGCTGTGCAATTACTAATAGTAGAATAGCAATAGACAAATATAAAATTAATATGTACACGAAAATTATGGAAAACGTAACACAATGCAATTTAATTTATAAAAATATTAACGTCGGCCGCCAGCACGCGACAACTAGTCAATCCCGATTTCCATTTCAGATGGGGTTGCTAACTCGCTCGAACACGCAGTGACAACTGGCTCGCCCGCTATCTACATTCAACATGCATAAGCCTCTATTGTGACAATTGGCGAGAATAAAAATAACTTATTGCGTTTTGACCACATTTTAATTTGTCCTTTTTATACTACTAAAGGAGACAAACATGCAGCCTAATGCTAAATGGTCACCGGCTGTAGACTTTTGCAGCATTGAACATATGCGTTAGTGACCTTGAACGTAAACCCTTTGTGGATAACCACATGCTGTATTCAGGCCCTAAGGAAAACCACAGCAGGTAGCTTAAAAACCTGAGCGTACATGCCTCATTGATTATACAATTCGGCTATGGTTTGACTAGCCCGATGGCGCATTCGGTAGTGACCCTGCCCCATGTGCCAAGAGTTGTGGGTTCGATCCCCATCCAGGACAAACATTCTTATGATGAATACTTGTATTTCTTCTATATATCTGGGTGATAATATCCAATATTTAAGTATATATTTGTAATACCACTGTTGATTCTGATATCCGTAACACAAGTGCTTAAGCTAATTACCTCGAAGTCAGATCAATGTATGTAATGTAGTCTGATATTTATATTATATTAATATTTACATATACATTGTATATTATATACATTTGCTATAGCAAAGCATAACAATATTGTACCTACTAAAGTTGTAATGGAACGAAAACAAAAATATAATTTTTATGTAACTTTTTTGCTTAGGCAGTGATATCGATAGTAGATTCGGAGTCGGATTCTCGGAAGGTCAATTAAGAACAACTAATTTTTCTATAAAGTGGCTTAGGTTTGAATGTTCTGAGAATTCGCTTCTAAGGATGAAAATATATTGACGTTTTATTTATTATTGAATAACTTAGTTAATATGACATCTTCTTTAAAACATTCACTAGTTAAAATTGTTATTTACTATCATCAATCCTTATAGAACAGATTAGTTGTTAAATAGACTATGATATCACAGAATAATACCTATTATATAATTCATAGACATACATACAGCACATTAAACGTTTGTTAATGTTTTAGTCTCAGTACTTTCGTTAACTCTGAATCAGATAAATGTATTAAGAAAATATTTATATAAACTACCTAACTAGCTTGCACCATTTCGTAAGCGGTATAGGCAGAGATAACCGATATTTATATCTTTATTATTTATTGTAAAGATACACTCCCGGCACGCACCACGAAAATTGTTAACCGAATTTTAGCAAAATTGGTCATAACCGCCATTAGTGGGAGCCGTGCCCATGTGGGTTAGAACAACATTACAGGATGCTTTTTATCGCAGGAAAATTTATTGTACCCCGGGGAAGTGCAACGAAGATTTTCTTGTGGATCCCATATTCCACGCAAACATAGCTAGAGGGTAAAAAAAGTTAGGTACTTATTCTTCAAAGGTCATTTTAAATTCTATACATTAGTTTTTGTTTGGATTGTCATTAAATAGGTAACAAGTCTGAAACGAGATGGAACATTCTGAAAAAGTAATGACAAGTGGCTAAGTAACTACTTTTTCAGAATTTTCCACCCAACCCAAATTTTTTTTTGGCTAAACCTGATTGAAAGATCTTATCGCTCCTTAAACTTTACCTATCCCTTCGGTATTACAGGCATGCTGATACACATACGTACTAGTTCATTAATATTAGTTACTAGCTGTGCCAGCGGTGTCACCCGCGTTTATGGTTAATATTATAAAGACTATTTCCGTCATCCATGATTTCTATGTAACTTTAACCATTAAGGCTGCACACGCGACGAAAGCTTAAAAAATTGAGTAACTTCTCCCGTTTTCCCAACATTTCCCTTCACTACTCTGCTCCTATTGATTATAGCGTGATAAAAAGTATACTATAACCTGCCCAGGAGTATGAAGAATAATTGTACCAAGTTTCGTTAAAATCCGTGGAGTAGTTTTTGTTTCTATAAGGAACATACAGACAGACAGACAGACAGACAGACAGACAGACAGACAGACAGACAGACAGACAGACAGACAGACAGACAGACAGACAGACAAAAATTGTACTGATTGCATTTTTGGCATCAGTATCGATCACTAATCACCCCCTGATAGTAATATTGAAAATATATTTCATGTACAGAATTGACCTCTCTACAGATTTATTATAAGTATAGATAATGAATTAACATTGCATTATGGCAACTGCATTTGCTGAAATATATATTTTTAATTATATATTTTATATATATTTTTTACACCATGCACCAATTAAACGATCAAAATTATACTTAACAACGTAAATGCTTATAAGAAACATCAGGAGCACAAATACCGTCAAGTGACGTTTGCTGTGTCGCAGTCTACGGCAACAAGCGGCCCGTAGCGGGGACACAAACTACGTCTTATGCAAAATGAACTTTTGTTAGCCATTATACGTCCCAAATGCGTAATACACGGAATACTTACTTGCTCTTAAGTCGTAATGTACAAGGAAACCTTTAAAATATGCTTTTTGGTTTACATTTTTAATAGCCAGTGGTACGTTTTTGTTTAATATAGTAGGATCCCATAAGAACAATGTTTGCACCTGTGTACAGGTCATCATGATCTTCCTAGCCTTATGTTGCGTGAGTAAACGGGGTCCACTTAGACCATGATTCAGGATTTATCAGTCTGGTAATTACGTTGAAGCGACTGTCGATCTGACCTTCGTAACCCTTTTATGAGGAAACCAGACAAAGGATGATGGTTACACATTCATAATCGTTGGGATGTGCAGGGTTCATCACGATGTTTACCCTCACCGCCGAGCCAGTGGTTTGATATACGTACGTAGATTTAAAAAATCCAGAGGTACCTGCCGCACGAGTCCTTACCATTGAGCTTCCACCGCTTCTACCTGTATAGGTATACAGGTTAAACTGTTATATTTCTTCAAAAAATCCATCTATTGTCTACCACTTCCCACAATTTCTCCGAAAACTTTCATTGTTTTACACTGCGAAAGGAGAGTTTTTCTTGTTTTTGTTAACAACTGAAAAGAGACCTGTGTATGAAAGCGTTTTATACGTCTCCTTCCAGTTATTAATAACTTGGTAGGTATTTCGATTAAATATTATTTGGAGTGTCTGTAACTTAAAACTGTCAAGACATTATACTCTGCGTTATATTTAGCCTATTATTTAAAACGACAATTCCTGCTTAACTGTATCATTTGTTGTAGTACCTAGTACAAAAAAAAACCGTAACTCGTTGGTTACAGTTGAGACTTATGTAAAGCATAAGTTTATCTAGAGAATGTTGAATTGATTTACTAATAAGTACTAAAGTAAACTAAATATTTCGATCTCTGAAAAAAAAAATGAATTGGTTGATTGTGGCTCAATGGCCACAATTAACCAATATACCCAAAAAAACAATATAACAATAAATATTGAAAAATAATTGTACTGACATACATACATACATACATAACATCACGCCCATAATCCCCGAAGGGGTAGGCAGAATCAAAGGGGCAGCACGCCCCTTGAACCACATTCAGCCAAAAATAAAGACGAGCTCGGTCAGATAGAAAATTGTGAAAAAGCAGTGACAAGCGGCCAACCAGTCGCCTATACAATCACACACCCAAAACCCGATATACCATTAGTCGCCTTTTACGACATGCTAGGCAAGAACCACAGTTGGCATATTCTTTTTAAGTCCCAGACCAACATGGGATAGTGGGCTGGGTTGGATGGAAAGCTGTGAAAAAAGGAGTGACAAGTGGCTAGCTCGTCGCCTACTCAGTCACATACCCAAAAGCCCGTAAACCATTAGTCGCCTTTTACGACATGCTAGGCAAGAACCGCAGTTGGCACATTCCTTTTTTTTTGTCCCAGATCAACATGGGCCAAGTCCCAGACCAACATGGAAAAAATTAATAAAGAAAAATAATTGTTTTTGGCTTAATATAACATATTTTTATTTGTAGCAATGTTTTGAGCACGGATTTTGTATTATTTACTTCTACATTCTGTATCGTGATAATATCGAATAAGTAACTGATTTAAAGTCCGTTGTATGAAATTTAACAGACATGAAATATATCCCCTTATACTGATGATAAAAAGTCACGAACCAAACTATGGATTTCTCGGATTACGTATCCATAGTCCAAACCTATTTTGAATTCATAACCTGAAAAATATCCAATATGTATTCATACTATTATTTTCATTAGCGAAAGTCCATGTAAAACGTTAAAAGTGTATTACAATGCTTTTCCCGCGGTGGCCTTGTATTTTGAGAGTACTTTTTATGAATTTTAAGCAAACGTTTTACCACGACTCATCTAATTTTAGGGAAACAAAATGCTTCAGGATTTTTTGATAGAGGTAAACATTTTTAAAGTTCAGGGAACAATAGTTTGCTAGCGATATCAAAAGTAAGTAGTAAAAGGCAACTAATGGTGTGACGAACTAGCCACTTGTCACAAATTTTCCAACTAACCTAGCCCAGCTTTATTTTCTGGCTGAATGTGGTTAAGGGGCATAGTTGCCCTTTTACTTTTCCTATATACTATGTGATTATGGGCGTAATGATATGTAGGTATATAAATATGTATCAGGAATGAAGATTTTAAATTTGGGATGAAAAACCCGTTCTAGTCACGATTATCACAAACTTGTTAGTGCTTCAGAAGGCTAATAAAAAAAATGGTAGTCTCATCTTATACCTATCTACTCCTAAATTTAAATAGGTCAGTTGCAGCGCTTTTTTTCGGTCAGTTCGGTATAGTACCAAACTATGCAGATTAGTATGGCCAGTAACAGGTTCCCCTTAATTTATTAATAGCACAAGTAAAGGTTGGAAATGTTACTAATATCTACGCAACACTATACAACACACTGATACAACAAAACAAAGATCAACTCTATAGCCACACTCTTACATTTTGTACCTTGCATACCCCTATCATAGTAGTGTCGAAGTATGTTTTGGCCTCAGTACAGAATATTGTATTAAGGTCACGTGAGTTCATGCCACTTTATATAAGCTTTTGTTGTGTAACGAATAATATCACTCGATTTAATTAACTAAAATTATCTAAATATATATATATATATATATTTTTGTCTCCATATAGTTATAGGTACATATCAATTGTATACTAGTAAGTCTAACTGATCCTTGTAGATACCAAATAAGATTTGTAGATCCCATAGTATATATATATATATATAGGCATATATTACATAATATATCATATTAAATTGTGTAATTAATAGAACGGGATTACTAGAGAGCTCTTTAATGATGTTAGGTATACAAATACAATTTACGTACAGTATTCTCTAATTAGCATCCTCGCCTTGTTATCTACTAGTCACGATACCAATTAAAGTGGATTAAGTTTATTTAATAATCAGTAACTGCTTGATAAAGTTTCTTTAATATAATATAAAATAATAATCGATGATAGTACGAACGTTACTTGGCAGACATTGAAATCTAATATAGAATTTAATTACATAATTTTGAAAGCTTCCCTTATTTATAAATTACTTGCATCGCCACTCACAAACCTATCTACTAAAATATTTCACATGTAGCTTATATATTTTCTTGTAGCTAATAAGTTAAATTGTGTGCACATTTTGCATATATGCAATAGTTAACTTGATGGATACTTTCATTAAATTCTGACCAAGTTTTTGAAAGCTTAGTTATTTATACGTGGCCGGCACGTTCGCGTCGGATACATTCATGTACACATCATTACGTATGCAGCCGACTGTCACTATTTATTATTTGCGCATATTCATGCAGCCGGAAAGTTGAATGTGCGAGTACACTGCTTCGCGTAAGCGGATCGACCCAGCAATGGACTGGAACGGTATATCAACAGACAAACAAAACTCTGACACGCATTGCATACTAGAACATTGCTTTAAGAATGGAACTTACTTTTTAATACATCGTACCTTTTGAAATTCTAACTTAAAGGCTGTTGTGTCCCGTGTTGGTCTGGGACTTCAAAAGAATGTGCGAACTGTGGTTCTTACCTAGCATGTCGTAAAAGGCGACTAATGGTATATCGGGTTTTGGCAAGCTAGCCACTTGTCACTACTTTTTCACAAATTTCCATCTAACCCAGCCAAGTTTTATTTTTGGCTAAATGTGGTTAAAGGGGCCTGCTGTCCCTTTGACTCTGCCTACCCCTTCGGGGACTACGCGCGTGATGTTATGTATGCATGTGCTATGTTAAAAAGTTACTTCCTTCAAATAAGTAATCCGGTGATGCATTTATGAAATCACATACCGCATTTACTTAGGCTAGTCTAATATATAATAAAGCAGCAAGCATTCACCACTTCAACTATGTAACATATTAAGAAAATGGGTGGTTTGCAACGCGGGTGTCATTTCAACGTAGAAAATCTCTACATAAGAAGTGAGTTTGTAATCACGTATTTATTTTAACAACTGCTTTCACCGGGTTACTTATTTGACGTACGTGCCATAATCTTACTGTATTCTTTTAAAACACATTTCTCTTACAAAATGTACCTACCAAAATATTATGCGGCGAAAGAAAAATAAATTTCTGTAAGAGAACTGAAATTTGCTGTGGGCTCTGAAAAAATATACAAAAATACTTTTTTCATTTTAATAGATGAGACTTTCGGGTTGATAAAAAATATTATTCCTATTATAAAATATCTTGATAAAATAACTTTACTTAAATAGATCTTTCACCAACATCTTAAATCTGTTCATAAATATTGTATAATTAGAGAGACTGTAATATTTTACGCAAATATTAAGCTGCTGAGCGTATACACAAAACATATTTTACAAAAACAATACAAAGGAAACGTACATTATGCCTTTGGATAGACACCTGCGTAAGAAACACAATAATATGCAAAACTTACGATGAGTCAAATATTTTTCCGTCTGTTTTATCTTAGGAGAATCTTCGCCGAACAGGTAGGTACACATGTTTAGTAGCAAAAAGGAAATCCGCTAGAGAAGTAAATACTCAGAATTTACCGATGTTCCTTTTTACTTTTATTCGTATAATAGTTTATTTGTGTATCTAAATATAAGTCCCATGGATTCATTCGTTTGGATAAATCCTGCAGATAGAGGGATGGACGGTAGACACTTCACTAATAGGATATCCGTCTTATACTGAAGGGGATTTATGTAAAACATTTAAGCTTCTTTAGCCCAGATATTATTCTTAAATACGTGGATTTACAAGTCCGTCTGAACATTATTGCGTAAAGTTCTGATAGGTGTCAAGTTCAAGCTAGGAAAGTTTATTTATTTCTTATTAATTAAGACAAGACGGCTATTAAGTTAGTTAAGGAAAAGCAAAAGTTAACTAGTGCGAGTTTTAGAGATAATTTTAGTTTAATCATTTCTTTGTTTGAATTTGTGGCAAATCTTATGGGTATTTACATCAAAAACGGCTCTACCGGCTACAAAATGTGTAAATTGTACAAAACTCTACAACATTTCGCTATTTGATCTAAAGCCTTCTAAAACGATGTATAAAGTTTTAAAATATTTGCCTCATGGACAAGATTTCTTACATGCGATGCTCCCTTGTAGCTGATTTCGATAATTCATTAGCTACATTCAAAATTAATATATTTACAACAATAGATCATCCACAATTTTTTTTTAAAATCATTTTTCTATTAACAACTAGAAATTAGCAGATAGACAGATTAGAAATAACATGTAAAGTAGGTATAACTCAAGTTCTATAAACTCTCGTAGCTTATATCTATCATAAAATAATTGACCAACCAATAAGCCCATTTGTATAACGTTTGAATAATGTACGTTGTTTAGTTTAGTTTACAATATTTAAACGTCTAAAACATTCTTACAAATAGGCAGTTCAAACTTTCGTCCTGTTTGTATAGACGATATTAAAGCAAAATAATTCAGCCAATCATTCCGAGAAAATAACTCCCTTAGGTTTATCCCCCACATCTAGAAAGATATCATAATGTGAGCACATCAATTATGAAAGAAATATAAGAATAAGAGAGAAAACCAAGAACGTTTACTCCTAGATTAATAAGAAGTAAATAAAATAATGTTTCCTCGTGGTCGGTCGCAATAATAAGTTTGGCTGTGGATGTGACAGAGGGCCTATTCTGTGCGGGATATAAATTATGGTACTTTGTGTCGATATTTATGGGGCAATTCTGATTTATTAACTTAAATTTTCATTAAATGAAGCATTTATAACATTCATTACAAAAACTTCAACAAATAAATTTCATTATAGGTAGAATGCCTTTCCATATTCCGTCAAAAGAGAGAATGTTGTGTTTACCGCTAGCTCCGAGATGGAATTTAATTTGGCTCAATCACAGTGAAGGACGATTTATATTAGTCTCTGAACAGGTTTATTTTTAGTTGCCAGGACTTAGGTAAACGTTTAATTCTAATTCTGGATTAAGGGGTCGTGGTTTGTGATAATAATAATGATAATTTTTCACTAAATCCTTAACAGAATTAGATACATATTGGCTTAAAATTTTCAAACTACCATTCAAAATACCTATTAGGAATGAATTAGTATATAAATATTCATTCCTTATTCGGTTAACAATAATATTAAAATACTTTATTAAAAACCAGTTTATTTTATGTTAAAATATAAATCAGAAAACTAGGCACGAAGCCACCAAGACTCACTAAGAAAATATTTAGGTGTATTCGCCGGAATAGCAAAAAATTTATTATAAGTATAATTAAATAATTTAATAGTGATTGGAAGGAATTATAAAAAGGTTGAAAAGAAGTTACACTCTGTATGTCAACTCATCTGGTCTTTTAATACCTAACCTAAACAACGATGCTGTATACTGAACTCATCTGTAACACATAGAAATTCTGTGTAGCAAATTAAATCTACGCGTCACATTTATTTCTACGTTTAAGCTAACTTCGGGAACTATGTTTTCAATAATATGTAAATACTTACCTTGATTGGTAACTACCTCGAATAGCCAAGCTGCTCTCCTCCAACACATTTGTTAGATAATAAAATCGGCCCTAGTGCTAAGTTAAAGCGCAAACATAAACGGGTTACTTCTATGACTGTATGTTACTCAGTCGCCACTATACCTACTACGTACTCTATTTGATTTGACGGACAGAATTTTTCTGCTTATTATTGAAAACAAAAAAAAAATACCTAATAGTATTCTATTTCAGCCAAATTTTCTTCACATTATAGACAATCCGATTGCGCTCCAATAATTTGTTCGGAAACTACGTCTGCCATAATTAGTATTCGAGGCACGAACGGGTGCCATCAGAGTGGTCCAAATTTATGATACCACTGCGTATTTTTTAGAAAAAAGGGGACTGCAATTGGGAAAGAAAAAAATGCACAATATTTACTGCCGTAACGAACAAACACGTGCAAACTACGCATTGAATCAAAGGTCTCCTCTCTGAAGTCGTTTCAAACGTTCGCGTTGGGGCGCAGGAAGTTTTTATTGTGGCACAATGTCGCTTGCGGCAATCAGACAGGATGCAGAGCCACTACACTTTGACTACTCGTGTGCTTTGACATGCCACGATACTTTTTATCTCGTTTTTAAGGTTCCGCACCTCGAAAGGAAAAATAGAACCCCTGTGTGGTCACTTCATTGTATGTATATGTATTTCTACTTCTGGCTACCTATAAAGACATATTTTATTAAGCGATGGTGGGTTATAAAGATATAATTAATAACAATGGTCTATAAATAAATTCCTTTTATAGTCAAGGTGATTAATCGAGATGACGCAATAATTTGTTGGTGTCTCTAACTTTATTTAAAAGTATTTCAATTATATCGACAGTAAAAATCTGCATATCAAACGGAACCGCAATATCAAATTGGATTGTTATTTTTAAATAACATGGGATTCTTTTTTTCCTCTAATAACCATGATGAAATTGAAAGAAAGGCATTTTGGCCCATAAAAATCTTAATAAAATATTAGTTGCTTGTATTTGACGTCACATTGATTGGCTCTTTTCGGAACTCATCCATATAGGCTCCGTTCGGTAGGGTAGAATGTTAAACAGAATAAGTACTCACTGGAGTCTGAAAGCTCAAGGGCGTTTGTACACATAAAAGAAACAAAGAATCGTATCTTTATAAGGACACAAAGATCCAACATGCCCGTACAATGTACGTTCATACTGAGGGCATGAGGGTATTAACCAAGAAATTTATATTATAATAACTACTGGCCCACAACTATTTACTCAGCATGATTCATAGCAGAGGCAGAGAACGTCGAAGGTAAAGGAATGGGCTCTGTAGTGCGTCTTAAGAGATACCAGTGTTCAATAGTTTGGGATGAACAATCATTCCATGATTGATTGATTAAATTTATAACCATCTAAAAACAATAGGTGTAACATAGAATTTGTTTATTCATTAAGCAGTGAAAAAGTTAGGTGTTCAATTACTGTCTGTTTTTAGCATAGCAATCACGCCACTTGGTTTGGTTTGTAAACATTTTTCTACATTGAGACAATATGAAAATTTTAACACTGTCATCCGCAGCAACGAATCGAATAGAGATTTGCTATGCGAATAAATATTTTTAAACAGCACGTTCTCGATACAAAATGCATTAAACGAATGAATAAATAAAATATGTTAACAGAAATTCTTTTCACAATACATAAAATTGTGTATTGAAATTGTTGATAGCTTGGATCTCTTTGTCAGAATAAATCAAATGTCAAATCAATGTAGCTCTGACATCTGATTTTGAGTTTATCAATCTATACATAAATGATAGTATAGTATATGGATCATGAATGTTGAAGAGGCGAGTGAGTGTGTATCGTGCCATATGGCGTTCGTTTCTCTCTGACTTCCCCGCTAGGGAAGTGGCGTGAAGTTAGTTAGTTACATAAATTATAAATAAGCGTGCTATTTCTATCTGCAAATTCGAGCTAGAAGCTAAATTCCAGAAAATAATACAGTAGTACGCACGCTATTTATACGTACATACTCATCATCATCATCATCATCCTTTTGCCCTTCTCCCATAAATAAATAATAAACGTACATACTACTCTATGTTATTTTATTGGTCCAGTGCAGTAATTAATCACTGCTATTAAAAGTGTTCAACTGCTATTAAAAGTTTTGAGAATATTGGCTTAAATTTTGGGTGATTAAATAAGTACAATAAAGAGGAATGACTAGAACAATACCTACCGCTAAAATTTTAATTTTGTTACTAGTTATAGGTACAGTTCCATGTTGGCTGGGGATAAAATTAAAATATAGTGTTTTGCCTAGCATGTCGTAAATTCGTAATAACGTAGAAACATCTTACTTCTACGAATACTACGGATGAAAGAGCAAGTAAATGATTCCTTTCGGGTGGAAAAGACGGTGACGAAACCTATAATAGCCTTATTATTATAGTAGGATTGCTTAAAACCAAAAACAACTTGTAGTAAGCGTCTACCTGCTTAAGTATATCGGTGATGTACCAACTACCTGGCACGGACACAGCAACTGTGTATTTTCATTTTAGTATCGAGGTCGGCCGAGGTCGGCTAGATAACCCCTCGCAGGTGTTAGAGCCGTAAGCATAGATAATTTTATTTCGCTGGTGACATCGGTATTGAATATTGTTATATCAAAAATGAGAAACCTTTTTCGTAGATTAGATTAAAAAATAAGACCAATAATGGCAAAACGTGCAGACCTTTAATCGTATTAGTTGTACCTTGACACCTCTTTGCAAGGTTCTAATTTTTACATAATATTAGTAAATCATTGAATAACACTACAATGGATTCGCGGACACAGCGGTTTACTGGGGAACGATGCGGCAGACCAACTAGCTAGAAGAGGTTCAAATATGAAAGTGCTCGGACCGGAGCCGATCATACCGATACCACTCAGCGAACTTGTCTGGTTACGCGAAAGAACCAGACGACTACATTTGCAGACCTCAAACAATGTCGCCAAACTAAGGAGGCCATAAAAACCCTAGATAGCAAGCTATCAAAGAAACTAATGAGCTTAAGTCGGACAAATCTACGGCACGCCGCCAGCATAATAACAGGACACTGTAATCTAAACAGACACCTACACAAAATAGGAGCCACTGACAGCCCCCTATGCAGAGGCTGCATGATGGCGGAAGAAACACCAACTCACGTTCTCCTACACTGTAGCAGCGTGAGTGACACAAGGGCACGGCTCATAGGCAACCCTCCTTAGATGGATGCTGCACTCAAACGTCCCAAAGATCTAATTGCCTTCTGGACAGATCTAAAGTGGTTTGAATGATCACTGTAGAGGTACAGTGATCATTTACGCAAAATGGCCCACTTATGAGGCTAAGTGCGGAAAACAAATGCACAACTAAATAACTAACTAAATCATTGAATTTGGTCATTAGCAAAGAGCATGCAAACGCACTCCAAATTGCCTAAGTTGGCAACAAGTTAAATCTTTAATTTGACTTTAAAAATTAATAAATTCAAAATGTCTTTATTTATGTAGGCCTTAAAAAAAGCACTTATAAATCGTCAATTTTACAAAATCTTTAGAGCAATGTGAATCTACCACCGGTTCGGAATGCTGATTCTACCGAGAAGAAACCGGCAAGAAACTCGGTAGTTGCTCTTTTCAGCGTCAAAATATACGTGAGTAATATATCTACACTTTTTTAAAAGTACTAAACCAAATTAGACAATCAATGACTGTGGGAGATGACATAATAAGATTACAATAAAAGTGTAAGATTAACCAGAGCAGACCAGCCCCCAAAGGTGGCACCTGTGCACAAGCATGACGTATGTGTCAGCCATCGTTTCACTCAACCATTTCAGAGGGAATGTAACGACCCGTCACATAACGCCACCACCCCAGAGGCAATTAAGTGAGCATGACTACTCGGGCTATCTCAGCGATTAATTAAAAAACTAAAAAGAAAAAAAGTCACAAATATCCAACATCAGCCACTAACCATAGGAATAGGTGTACAAGATTCAGACTACCCTATTAAAGATTTCACATCAGATCCCAATGAAGATTCATATACCCAAGCTGTCTTATCGTTCAGACAATCGTCAGTAGTATAGTAAAGTATTTAATAACCTTTTTGTAATAAGATATTTTTAATGTACTGTTTGAACTGAATGAGAGGCAATGTTATAATACTAAAGAAATTTAAAACAAGATGAAAGTTAATATCGTCACCATCACACTCTAAAATTATACCCATATCCACCGCCTTTGTTGTGTTATAATATGTTGATATACAAATATACCTTACTGAATACTTTAATAAGAGAAGCGTGCCATCTAATGCCTTTGTTACAAGACCATGTGTAACAGAAATAAAATTGAAAATAACTTCCTCTACTCCGTTTTCCCTAAAATCGTTTGGATGTAAATATAAATATTACTTGCTTGATATATATTTACCTTTTTTCCTGAATTTGTGTATTATTTCATAATAATTTCATATGAAGAACTCACACCTAATACACGTTTAGAAATACCAAATATAACATTAAAACACTCCTTTTATTACTTAGACTAAAGCAACCTATATATATACCTACCTTATCATTTACTTATCTAAGCTGGCAAAGTAATTTACTAGTGTCACATCAAATAATATTCGCCAAGAAGTTCATACTAGCCTATGTCAAGAAACTAAGCAGAGTAGTTCACTTAGTGTTCGCGTCACAAGTTGTACATTTGAGCGGCCTGGTTGTAAGTGGTCAGAGTTTGCCTGCTCTGAAACTTATTTCAACAGTTTATTAGAGAAAATAGTCTTAATATTGCTCTTACGAAGTATTATGGTTCACTTGTTGACTTATCGTTCTCTCAGTTGTAAATGAATAAGGTCGTGTAAACGAAAATTCTAATAAAGTGATCGGAATATATCAAAATCATATTATTGGTATGCTTACTTAAATTCTTTATCTAAGTACCTAATCATTCTCCAAATATATAGATAGCATAGAAAGCAATTGAGACCACCGAACAATATCTCTTTGAGCGAATTATTACTAGAAATTTTGCAAAAATATCGTATGAAATGCTCAATACGGGAATCGGAAAATTTACTCATAGAACTTGACACTACTATACTATTCACGTCCCATCATTAATCGATATGACCGGTATCTTGTCATCGAGTTAGGATATTTTACTAAAGATCCTTATTGGATGATTTCGAGTCTTCCAATCGCGTGCGCTTTATGTGAGAATACCAGTATTAAAATAAAAATTAATCATAGTTTGAAATAATTTTCATTTTAATCAGGATTCAAAATGAAATAAATAAAAATTTAAAAAAAAATCGACTGGCTTTCATACGGATGCATAACAATTAACGTCAAATTCAAGTGTCACAGAACTCATCTTATGTGAAATGGACTTTTTAGGATTTTCAAATCTTTTTACATCGCCTAGCTATCAAGGAGACTAAAAATAACGATAATGCGTAATATTAAACGTCTTACAGATAAAGACGTAGCGGGGTCGGACACAACAACAAGGGTCATATATTTATGCCTTTTTATTTCCAACGACAAACTAAACTTAGAATACTCACAGCAGACCCTTCAAGTAAGTAGTCCGAAACAAGAGTATTTACTCTTCATCGTGAGGTCACCAGCACAAACGGGTACACAGTTCACATAGTTTCCACTTTAGACACGAGACCTCCGTCAACACACGTGAACATTTTGAGATCGCAGCAAGAGAGGCATATAGCTCTAACTAATTAACGACCGACACGATGATGAAATTAAAATTAACAACTCGGGCGTTGTTAACACGTGTGCAAATGATTTATTTTTTCCGATGCGCATAATTTGTAGCTGTCCCAATCCCGACATTTTCCCTGACCAAAGCTTATGTAAGGACCATTAGCTAAATGCCCACGCTATTATAACCCCTGTTTCTGCAACCTAAGGAACATAATTCCGCAAAGGTGTGAAGGTATTTACTATGTGCGCAAACATTAATATTACGCCTAATTGTATTTCCGTAACAACAGGGATTACAGGTGGTTTTTGGATATAATGTAAAAGTAATCGCCCATGATAAATTTTCTAAAGCAAAGGTTACCAAAATATTCTTACTTAGATTTTATTAAATATTTTATTTGTTAAAATTTAAGATAGATTTTTAAGGACTTGTTGATTTTGAAAAAAATTGGAAGCATTAGTGCCTTACTTACCATCTATATAATCTTACAAATTTAAAAAGTTCACATCAAACATCAAAGAAACTTTCCGATGTCTTAAAGTAAATCAACGAAGCAAATGTCATATTGTGTTTAATTAATATCATATGATTTATTAATCAAATGGACCGGCTCACTTACTCAACAATAAGCTTTTTTATTATGTACCCAAATATATGAGCACAAGTCAAACATTACAGTATCCTAAAATACATACAGACTATTATATTAAACACAGATTCATGAAACGCAAACATAATTGCGTTAATTGAAGTAAAACAAGGAAAAATAGGCAAAAGACATCATCTCATAATTTAATATGTTCAATATAAAAAGGCTTTGAAAACATTAAATCATTTTATCATTCAACTAAGACGATACATCAAAGAAAAACTGGGAAGTGAATATTTTCATCAAACAAATGAATAAAGAATGCGCAAGTCTGTAGGCAGCCCTGTTAATTTTACGAAGTTTATTCCACAATTTTTGTTAGGGAAACGTTGTGCCGACACAAAACACCCTTCCTATTACAGAGTTGAATGAACATATTTTATTTAAAGCGTTCGAGCGAACGGAGTACACATTAAGAGTGTTTATGATTTAGTCAGGCCTACTGTTTACAAATAAGCCAGGATTAATGGCTGCGGCCTGACGCGCCCGCTGTCCGACATCCTCGTTAGATTTTTTATTCACTCTCGCCCTTTTATTTCGGGGCCGACCGCACATGCCTCGCTCACTTTATTGCTCCTCCTTCCGATCACTACAAGAAAGACGCAAACTTCTTACACGTTCTTTTCTTATAAGCAGCAACCAGTTATTACTAACATGCTACAACTCCCCCAAGGAATTATATGTCTAATACACATATATAGGTCAGATACTTTCCCTTTACTTGAAAAGTTGTATGTGAGTTGATTCTTCAAAAGAGAAGTTTAGCCTTTGTACATATTTGGATGGTGCCTACTCTGTATCGAATACAAACCGAATTCAATATTGTTCGAACTGAATATTCCAGGGAGGTCTCTAGCAAATATTTTTATTGACGGTTTAAGTGTTCATATAGCTATATAGCTACGATAGGTCCCAGTTCGATGAAAGGTTTAAAGAAGCATAAACAATGGAAGCTCACGCCGGATTATTTGAATATCAGTTGCACGATGTTTGATCAGCTTTATATCCTTTCAGTGGGTTCAAGCGCCCTTCAATCGCCTTATAATAATATTATTAACTTTTGGGATACGGTGTAATCAGAAATATTAATGTTTAAAGCGGACTGCTGCATGTCATGGAAATGAAGGATATATCTATTGTAATTTTATTTGAAACTTAATAGCCTTTTATTTTCTAGTCTTAGTTATACTAATGGCGAAAGTTTATTTATTTAAATAAATGTTTATTTAAGATATTAATTTTAGTCCACAATATTTTGTAGTAATACGTACGGTAGTTTATCAGTAGATAAATAGGCAATGAAGATTCCCAAACGCGCGTTTAAGTTAACAAAAAATCTTGGTGCTAGTATCTGCGAGTTACTAAGGATTTTGCTTGTCTGGTTATCATTATCCAGACTTGCAAATCTAGAATCCTGCTAAAAACGATGAGGAACGAGTTAAAACGCGAAAAAACAAATCGAGTTTCATCAACGAAAACTAAACACGAATAAAATATTATAAGAAGTGGGTGACCGTATAAAGACGGGCGCGCGGTGTGAGACAGGAAACTGTCGCATTAGTGCACGCTAGACAAATAAGGGTTCTTTGTTGCCGCCCCACGCAACAGCGAAGTTAGTCGTGCCGGCTCAAAACGTAATGCCAACGGATAACATTAGTACAAGACCGCGCCATGTGGCACAACAAGTTTCGATAATTGTGCGCTGTGCAAACACGACATTCTTTATCAGCACACGTAAATGTAAAGTTACCTTCATTACCACATTGATCTATAGCGCGACTTACTGCTTGGCATAGGAAGTTTTCAATAATTTTTTTTTTCCATTTGTAATCATCCTCCAGCCCGTCTAATCAACATTTTTTCGACATGATTTGTAACATTAGGTACTTTTCCAATGTTTTAAAATATGTGTTAAAACAAAAAACCTCAAAACACAACCATTTTAAAAGTTTTGACTTGCCATGCAATATGGAAATATTTTTCCATATTTTTCATTTAAATCCATTCTGTCCATTTTCCTTGTACTCCTCGTATGATCTTGATTTATTTAAATATCAAATATTATTATTAGAGAACGGCAGATCGTCGACCCTTGAGCTTATCTTAAACTGGTATTCCCTAGTTATTTAGATACTATAGCGAAAACGAACATGTTAAATATTTAGGATGCAAAATTCGTTATAATTCTAATTTATTCATATGATACTAGCTATTACAACAACATAAAGTTATAAGCAAGTCCTAAGGCAATTATTAATTATTTTGAGATATGAATTAGTCAAACATACATTAACAGACAGAGCCTGTCTTAATCGAGGTCAAAGGTTATGTTTGCTAAATTTTCTCGTAAAGAGTAACAAACATCCTTCCATCCATCCTGCGTCACAAGTGTTAACTTAAGATAAGAGCTAACGCGTGGAGAATAATCGATTCTAACATTATAAGTAATGTTAGAATTGATTATTCTCCACGCATCTACATTAAACGGATAGTTGTTTGTCAGCAACAATCGTTTTGTAAACTTATCTCCCATCCCCGCGCGAAGTGAGAAGTTGTCGTCATTAGCGCGCACAGACAAATGGGGATTCTTTGTTGTCTTCGCACGCAACCATAAAGTTGGCCGTCACTATTACATACGAGAAGTAATACCTACTACTGGCGTTTGCTAACGTGAGCCTTTGAGGATTACAACTTTAAAGGTAGCTCTTGTGAACTTTGATACGGTATTTCATTAATAAACTTACATTACCCGCGAACTATTTGTTGTTTTTTTATTAGGCAAAGGTAATGTTTTGTATTCGATGAACAGTGCTATAGCGTGTGTTTATATGCATTTAGTTATATTGTTATAAGTAATAAGTCTTAGACATTTTATTAGCCGCCAAACCGTAGAAAACACACATCAGTGTACCTAGTACGAATATGCAAATAACATAATATATCTTCTACGATATTTCTTGAGCTATCTAAAATAATTGTTATATTTTCATTCCTAATTTAAAATTCCTAAAACATTATTATAGAAAAATCACAGTATGTCGATAATACCGCTTTCCCGATAATCCCGATATTCGGAAATTAAACAATATAAAAAATCGTAAATTAAATGTAAGCATAGATAAAAAAATATACATTTAACTTTTTTATTATTGTTCAATACCAGATATCTGTGAAATATAAGAGACATGTAACTGTATGGAGGTATGAAATAAGTTGTGTGTGCAAATAATGACAGTTCTTTATTACCTTTTCACGCATCCGCAGAGGTAACCATTAGCAGCAGAAAAACAATTACTTTTTACACTAATAAGTAACAAAAATAGGTTTTCCCGGCTACTAGGCAAGCTCTTGAGTAATACATAATTTTATATGTATATTTTGTATCTATACATAAACGTAAGCGTATGTGAAGTAACCATTTTTTCAGGCATGACAATATACAGCAGCCTGTTTTAATAACTAATAATACATTAAATGTAAAAGATTGAGTATTATTTTACATGCAATGATTTTTAAATGTCTATTTAGGGTTTTTATTATTTAATCACGTCATAATATGTGCTGAACGGATTACCTTAAAGTTTAGCACATATATAGATATTCAGTTGATTGACTTAACATATTCTGAACGAAGTTTGAGTTGAATGATATCCAGAGTAACATTCTCTTCTGGCTTTTTTATGAAGTCTATGCCGGCAAATCGGAAATAATAGGTGATTTTTTTTAAATTTAAGTTACTTTATAATGTTACGAACATTCATTAACACCGGCATTCGATCAAAGACAGTTATTATTCTATTGGGACAACTACTTATTCTACAAATAACAAAATAATATCGTCGCGTTTAATCACAGCAATATATCCAGCAAATTACTATTGTTAATAGTAATATACAGTACAAGATTATATATCCATATGAGGCATGCAGTATGGAGCATAACAGGAAGTTGACAGCATTAGCCCAGACAAATAGGGGATTCTTCGCCGGCTCCCCACGCAACCATAAAGTTAGCCGTGACTACAAGAGCAAAAGATAATATCAAATAGGGGTTGACATAAAACTGTCATCAGCAGTATACCAAATTGAAAGCAATTCTTGTTATAAAAGAAAATCAACCTTAAGGCTTTAGCTCTAGTGCCGCATAACGTTATATTGCTGACTGGTTGCTAGATACCGTTTTTCACAGTTCTTGCTTCCTAGCCCCTATTGTAAGTGTTCTAGCACTGCTTGGAGATTTATTATTACTAGGTAGCGAATACAGACTGATAATACATGAGAAGTCGTGATAGAAAATCAACCTTAAGGCTTTAGCTCTAGTGCCGCATAACGTTATATTGCTGACTGGTTGCTAGATACCGTTTTTCACAGTTCTTGCTTCCTAGCCCCTATTGTAAGTGTTCTAGCACTGCTTGGAGATTTATTATTACTAGGTAGCGAATACAGACTGATAATACATGAGAAGTCGTGATATAATGGCTTAGAGTTATATGACATTTAATCATTTTAATCATGTTGTTATGTTTAGTAGTAATGACATCATATTCACGCGTGTTCGTCGCTAGTAACGCAACCCATTAAAGTCCACGTCACTCATATCTCCCACATCATGCGGGAGATTGCAAAATTATGTAAAGCAAATTTGCTTATATAATTACTTACCACACTTGCATTGCCTGTTTATATCATTGCCAAATATGATGTTTTATGGTTGCGCATAATTGTTCCTATTTGTTTCAACCAATATGCGTAAATTTTGATTAATAAATTTATATTAAGTAAGCAGATCACTTTAAAATAGCTATCGTAGGTACTAACGGTACATACTAGAAAATATATCGAGTAAAGTATATAGACATTGTTGAAGCATCAAGGAAACCCGTACTTTCAAGTCCTAAATTAGAAACTTGGTACACAGCAAAGCCACTGGGTTTTCTTCGGCGATAGTGATCAACAGATATACAAGGTTGCTCTCATATCAGGAGTTAGGAAATATAAAAGAGTGGATAGTCAATATTATTATAGAGACTTTAATAAGCCTTTAAGCATAAAATACGATCCGAGATCCTTCAGACGACAGCCAACCCTGTCGCCCTTCGGCGCCATGCTTTCGGTGCGGTTTCGACGTAGGATCACTTATTAAATTTAATTTAGTCGAGATCGCTCCGTCCCTCCGTGATCCCTTGGAGCAGTTTCTATGCCACCATCTCTCATAGAAACGTTCCAATGGTTAAGCTGAGTTTAATACTAATACTATAAATATTAATCAATGGCTCGTTGGTAAGTTACATTCTGGACTGCTATGTAAAGTATGCGCAAATGCGAAGTAGAGTATGGACAGATTATTGCTGGTTTTAACTTCATAGTTTTAAGAATTAGTCTCTGATTTATCTTATTGTTAAAACATACACCTAGACAGAAATTTAATAGCTAAATCAGAATTATAATAATCTAATATACACTTATTGATTTTTCATTTCAGTTATTCATTCATTTATGTCAGGAATTAGTGTAACGTCATAATTCTTTATAATTATATTTATCACGATCCACAAAAACATAAAGCAGGCCAGAAAAAAATAAAGAGAATTCAAAATGGAGACTTTGAAGAAGCTTGATATTATTTTCACCGTTAACACGGCCTCCGCCTAAGGCTCTTTAATGCAATGAACCAATCTTTGTACAGATTTCGCAACAACCTTTTTATAAAAAGTAAGAAACACATTTTTTGTTCAAAAGCAGCACTTGAACTGCCGTCCAAGCGTAAATATTTTCATACACGAGTCCACCGCAAATTTTCCCAGGCGAGCGATTCCATAAAGCGTAGAAACATTTTATTAGCTCCTCCGAGTTGCTCACATCGCTTTCAAAATATTCCGCGAAAAATTTCGATCATTTAACCTCAATACTTTATGGTTCACCGATTCTGAAACCGTAACAAGTCGACGAAATTTCTCATTTCGAAATACCGGGTAAAGGGTTGTAGGATGGCTCTAGCTAACTCCAGCCGGTTCGTCTATCGTGTAATCGCATCGGATAGCCAATTACTTATCCACCGCAAGTTTTACCATATTTCAGCGAAGAAATTATGGGAACATTCGTACTTACGTATTTTAGGAAGCCTTGAAAGTTGAATTGAATAAATATCTATTAAACTACTACACAGTAATAGCCAATTACACACAGATTTGGAGGTTATCTGTGCAATTACATTAAATAAAACTGTAAAATGTTACACTGATACTAAACGAGTTAAATGTTATTATGTGTTTGCACAAATAGGGAACTTACATAATATCGTAGTTTATTCCGACGGCTAAATATACTCGTAGTTATGCAAATGTAATACGTATTTCCTACTCATGGCTGTTTTGAACGCACGAACTTGCCGTAAAGTTCGAAACGAAATCATTGGAGACGTGTACAGTTTATTACAGCTTACTAGTTGCTAAACAAATAATATTCAGCGCATTTCTGCCACAAGGTTTTGTTGTTACATTTATAGGATAAATTTGCCGTGATATTATTTAATAATCCTGAATAGTGATTTATTTTAGGTTTAAAGACATTTATTCTCATAAAAACATACTTATATTTACAATGAGATAAAAAATAACATTCTAAACTTAATTTAATTTAATTTACCCCTGGAGCTACAGGTTCAGGTACAGATAAAGATTGCAGAAATACGGGTTATATAACGCACATAATCACACCTTGAGGTGGACTATTGTAATAATAATAATAATAATGTAATAATAATAATGTAATATTGTAATGTATATATGTATTTTATTGTAGTTAACATTTTATGGTTTTGTAATGTATTCATAAATGGAATGTCTAGAATTCTTTAAATACCGAGCTAGAAGCTTAACTAATTACAACATTAAAATAGCGTTTTTTTTTATTGATATAATAATAAAAAACACTATTTCGGTAATACAAAAAGAACGCTGTGCGAATATGTACTAAAATACTGATATATATCTATATAGATTGATAATACTTCTTCTTGTCTGCAATCCCCAAAGAGGTAGGGGCCAATAAGCTGCAACCACAATCAGCTTAAAATAAAATAAGTTGGGTTAAATGAAAAATTGAGAAAAGTAGATCAACACACAAGAGGCTATCTCGCTGCCTACATAATCACAAACCCAACCACACACTGTAAGCCACCTTTTACGAATGCAAGGCGAGTAACACAGTTGGTACATTATTTGTAGTCCTACACCAATATGAGATAATTAATCTATGATACCAAGTTTGTAATCTACAATACAAAAGCAATTGCATCACCGAGACGTCTCCACGCCATCTGCAGCGTGAATTCTCAACTGGAGTTTGTAACGAGACATCACGGGCGTCCTCCAACTGTGAAAACACTACAGTTGATGCGGAACAAGGCGTCTTAAATCATGCAGGGCGACGTGTGTCAGCCCGTTTGCGCGGCTTACGCCTCCTGCGTGCGAGAGATTCAATCCCGCCAAAATTATTCCAGCAGGTATCTTTGGCTTTATGACGACGCTGCGTTTTTTATAACGGCTACTCGCGATGTTTGACTTACCATGTAAGCTTCACACGTATGGAAAATAGCGTAAGGCGTTATTGTGTAGCCGCTGCCTTTCGTTTTAATGGAATGTTATACGTCACACATATTTTTTAGTTTAGTTTTACTTCGAGAATCACCAGTTGGCCAAGAGATTCAGAAAATTTGTCAATTTTTTAATCCGTAAGCCTTATGCTTACGTATGACCTGATGGTAATTTTAAGTGATTGAGATTTTATAGGTAAGTTTTTGATATTGGTTAAGTAAGTTTACGTAGAAACCTATCTCAATAAATTATATTTTACCTCAGTTATACAGTTTCATCAAGAAACAACAGTGTTTGTAGGCAAGGAAGACATGAGTACTATCCATCTCTAATATGAAACATTGCAATCCCCAAAGCTGAGCGAGGCGTCCTAAATCATGCAACGCGACGTGTGTCAAGACCGTTTGCCCTGAGATTACGCCTGACTCCTGCGTGGGATTGAGAGAAACACGTCACATTATACCACGAGCTCTCTTTGTTCGTCACTAGTTTTTACTTGTGTTTTAGAACTGCAAAATTCTTTTACCCAACATTTTTAAGCGATGGGGCAGAAATAAATGAACTATGTGAATAGTCGATTTATGTGCATGCGCTCTCAAATCTTCGATACCTAATGCAGTATTTCGCGCGATAACTTATAAAGCAGCGAATGAATATTTCAATTTGTCATCATATTGATTATGTCTAAAGATTCTTGTCTTCTGGTCAGATAGCAGGGTGGCCACCTTGCCCCGCCGTGCGACATATTATGTCGACAGATCTGTGTGAATTG
This sequence comes from Glyphodes perspectalis, assembly GCA_951394215.1. Lineage (NCBI taxonomy): Eukaryota > Metazoa > Arthropoda > Insecta > Lepidoptera > Crambidae > Glyphodes > Glyphodes perspectalis. The sequence continues at coordinate 10,094,789 of OX596205.1, read as the reverse complement.
CAAGCTTACAACTCGCATTCCGAAAATTCGATCGAGACAGATAGCGTAGTCTTTTATCGAAAGCCAAGGCACACTATCGGTCGCTGATTCAACAGAATATAATCTTCAAGCTGACCGGCACTAGTATAATAGATAATAGCCTAACATTCAAAATAATGGTTGAACACCGAGCACGTACCACCGGCTTTTCAAATATCCAAACACGGATTTATACTACTTGCTTGGCAGTGAGGGAGATTTACATAGCTATCATTATAGCCGATTGGTCTGGTTTCTTACCTACTTACTATGTTGACCCTGTTTTTAGTGCGACGTGCGATATTTGAATTCAATTATATGAGTAATCTATTTTTTGAAACTGATTCCTAACTTAGACTTTACTCTTACACAAAGAAGGTAGGTATTACTTCTATTTAGTCCAGTATATCCAAGTACTTATGTTGTTCCGTTGATATGGGAATGCTCTTCAAAGGAATTGGAGCTCTTAATTTCGCCTGTCCCAATTCTTTGTTCTCGATAAATCGAAAAGCTCTTAATATACTTTAGGAATTTAATCATATTATAGACTTACTTTGAAACAAGACAAAGCCTTTTCTAAAATAATAATACAAGTAAATCTGTTAAACAAAAACAAAGTCAATTGCATCTTGACGAGGGTTTGAATTTTCATAGCTTTTTATGTATTAGCGTACCCTTTATAAAATACATCCAATTCTTTTACATACATCCAAGTAAAGTTAATTAAAATGTTAGAGTGAATTCACAAGCAAAAAAAACTGGTTAATTCAGAGTATATGTTGAACATCACTTAAAGTAATACAATCTTAGTGGATATGATATTCTCTGTCAGTAAGTGTGAAAAATCTCGGTATTCTGTTAACTTCGAACTGATAAATAGTGATATAAATCGTGCTACTCCCGATAAAAGGCAAGCCGAAGTCGGAGTTAATTAAAGTATTAATCAGTCGGCACTATTATTAGCTAGCCGTTCCCGTATCAGCGTATCTTTCACGCCTTAATGACGGCTGAAGTATGATTCATGTGTGTAGTGGCACCTGTGGGTAGGGAAGACTTTATTTTGGGAGCATCCGGCGGTGCCCAGCTGTCCACTGGAGAGCGCGTTAATATGACGACAACACAGAATCGAAACATACAGAAATGACGTTATTTACGAGTACATTGACACGTAGTAGGAAAGTAATTTCCAATTTAAATTTTAGAGGAGTAACAACGTAAATCTGAACACTTATTTCTAGTTGGTTCTTAGTATATTTTTGTTTTATGTTTGATTTTGAAGTGAAAGTCGGAATTACTTTAACTTTAATATAACACATAAAACTTACTGACTTTATTTTATAGGGAAGTACGATGGTTTTAATAATTCACAAAAAACTACTATTATAACCCATAAGCGTTACATATACAATACACATTAATTTATTATTATTGTAGGTAAACGTGTAAATTTCACACAAAAAAATATAAATGACCCAATTTGAAAACGATAAATCAACTGAGGACATTCTTCATCTACATTTATGGATTACCTAATGTTGTGTTACTTATATGCTACTTTCTTAACCTCAGTACCTATTTGATAAAAAAAGCAATTTTTATAGTCTGAAAGGGGTATCTATAAATAATTTCCCTTTTTATCGTAATAAACATTCTAGCAACAACTTTCACATTCAGATTAGGAATAACGTTTACCAATTCACAATTGTAATTTTATTTCAATTTTACTCCACCGTTTGGTATCAAATTTATCGATTTAGAAATGTCGAATGCTCGGTTACATAACTGAAAAACGTTCATCAATAAAATCAATAACAAATGATCACATCACCATTTAAAATAACTAGTGAGGAATTTTCATACCTAAAACTAGACATAGGCTTGCACAAATATGGAACTCTAACTGCAAACTTGTTTCGTGACGGCCATGTATATATTCACCGTGACACGCTAGTCCATCCAATATAGATCGGCGGTTCTGTTGCCCCGAGCATCCGGAGCCCAGCTGTCCAACGTTAATATGACGACAAGCCCCCGCTGTCACTTCTACCCAATCTGCGAAGGCATAAATTAAATGTCACTTTAGTAATACGGAAAAGAATGGTACAATATTGCCGCGGCGACGTCAACATCGGGACCGGACTAAAACAACCGCGACGCTAAACAGAGTTAAAATGTAAACTCTGTTCAGCTTAGTACGTTCTAAATTTGTGTTTTGAATCCAATTATGTCCGTCTCAATTAGAGAAATCAAAAATCCTGATGATACTTAAGTGTAAAATTAAGAATACTTTTCTTTCACTGTTCTATAGTTAAAATAAACTTGTGTTTTATATTAAGAATTAGGTAGGTAGTCCCATGTTGGTCTGGAACTGTCCCATGTTAGTCTGGGACTTGGCCCATGTTGATCTGGGACAAAAAAAAGAATGTGCCAACTGTGGTTCTTGCCTAGCATGTCGTAAAAGGCGACTAATGGTTTACGGGCTTTTGGGTATGTGACTGAGTAGGCGACGAGCTAGCCACTTGTTACTCCTTTTTCACAGCTTTCCATCCAACCCAGCCCACTGTCCCATGTTGGTTTGGGACTTAAAAAGAATATGCTAACTGTGGTTCTTGCCTAGCATGTCGTAAAAGGCAACTAATGGTATATCGGGTTTTGGGTATGTGATTGTGTAGGCGACAGGTTAGCCGCTTGTCACTGCTTTTTCACAATTTTCCATCTAACCCAGCCCGACTTTATTTTTGGCTGAATGTGGTTGAAGGGGCATGCTGCCCCTTTAACTCTGCCTACCCCTTCGGGGATTATGAGCGTGATGTTATGTATGTATGTATGTAGGTAGGTACTAACAGCTTTAGCTGTAGTATTATTTATTGTGAAATAAATATCTCCAAATAGGTATATTATACAAGTATATTAGTGTATCATCCAAGTACACGTGTCGAATATAAACCGAAATTCAAACACCCAAAACTAATATATCACAGTTCCGCATTCCAACAACGAACAAGAAGTTTTATGGTTTTATTCACACACGTATGGAGATCGCGGGATACATTATCGCTAGATTTGTTACATGTTAATTAAGAATATTATGCACTAAAGGAAAAGCTTGAAGAGCAAACATTAAATTTGTGTACAAATGCATGCCTTCTATTCTTTCCATATAAGATTAGAACTTTAATTCCAACTACCTCGCAGCTACCTAGCCTCACGTAGAAAATGGAAAATGACTTAGTAGAGTAAGAGGAACGATCCCAGATTTAGCAAAAAAAAACAAAAAATGTGTAAAAGTAGTGACAAATGGCTAGCTTAGATTTTAGTTCAGATATCATTACAAACATTGTTCAAAAACAGTAAGGGGTTTACGGTGCCACAAATATCTAGAGCCGAAAAACACTTGTTTCATAAACAACGAAGACTAAAACATTGTACAAATGATACTGTAAAACTATTACACCAGTGTATAAGTGGTATGCACTATACGATTCGTTGGTTTAGAAAAATATTAGACCAACATTAAAACCCCGAGAGTAGTTTTTAAGCTTTGTAGATAGTAGAACCGCGATAAGCATAAAATATGGAAAAAGTGCTGTTTAAGATCTGCAACATTCCGCGATGGCGGCACAGTTGAAACTGGAAACCACATCGTGTACCCAGCCTTAATATTCCAGTACGCTTTTAAAAAGCATGAAGCAAAAAGCTCTTAATGTGCTTTTAAATTCATCAGGAAACTTTTGAAGTCCGCAGTTTATTTACAATCCATTTTTCTTTATTACACAATAAAAACATACAAGGAAAGTCTTGGGGCGTTCATTAAAGCTGGAAGCGAATATTTAAGAACGTTATTAATTCATGAATTTGGACGCATTAAAATCGTGATGTTTTAAGAAAAATGTTGTTCAAGTTATAACGTGCCAAGAAAAGATTTAACAAAGCGTCAATTTTTTTTGGTAGTAAGTAAGTAGGAAGTTAAGTTTCTGTAAATTTAATACTTGTTAAATACATATAATATTTAGTATTATAACATAAAACTTCAGTAGTATGTAACTGAGCAGAATATGTAAGTACATATTTTATTAGTATATATTTTTTTTGCATTGAAAATAGCATAACCATATCTCTTTATTTTTTTCTAATGAACAAGGAACAAATATAGTACGTCATAGTTCGTTACTTCTTTGTTCTAATAAAGCTGTATTATTGCTAACCAAAACAATCATATCTCTTGAAAGCGAGTGAGATAAAATACCACGTCACCATTAAATAATGTCAAGCGCCGAGTTTAATCATAACAATTTCTGTTGTAAATAAAACGAGTCTCCAGGGACCCAGCGCATTTCATAAGCATGCTTAATTGTGTGAAATGTGTGGCGCGAGAGGAGATGCGTACATGTGAATCGGGGTATTAGTCGCAAATGATGCTCATTCCTTTGCGCTGAGCAAGCCCGGATGGTCCTCTCAGCCCTCAACTATATATAAATAGGAGCTTTCCGGTGTGACGAATAGCGCTCTACATCTGTGAGACATTAAATATTTTTATTATGATTGGTGTCATAAATAGACGACGATTCGGGTGATCACAATTCTTGGGAAGGAATAAGTTACAAAAACTCCTTTGTCTGCTTGAACAAATAACTTGTTGACCTTCGTATTTTTGGTAACAGAAATACCTACTCTATTCGGAAAATATAAATTCAAAAACTGATCCGTCTCGTTAAAGAAAGTTCTGAGAATCAATCATGAATTAATGTCTTGTTTACATTACAACGGCTCATTGACAAAAGTTGTCGTTATTATCGCAAAAAGTACGAAATTTACAATGGTAAATTTAAATAATAGCGTAGATATAAATAATCCTATAAGTTTTATCGTAAGTAAAGATATGTAGGAAGGATAAAATTTCGGCGGCAGAAAATCCGCACAATAATTCAATTCCACCGCTTGTTTCTAATGTACACACTGCTCTAATATTGCGTTCAAATTATCGCTGCTTATTACCCTCTCAGTGTGTAACTGACGCTTCGGCTCGCATTAATTACATCAACAACCCTCATGTGCTGCTAAAACGTACGTTTGCGCCGTAACCGACAAAAGATAATTTAATTTGCGAGGATACTTTACACGGGCGAACTATTATTTGCAGACAAATGTTCGGGCGTGCCGAGCATATCGTCATGAGGCCAATAAAACTTGTACAAGACTGCAACGCGCTATCCGCGTTTAGATACACATCTTGTTCCGTTCCAGGTGTTCGTGATCGAGTGGGGCAACACGAACCGCGAATATCCCCCACACTGCGGCGATACGTCGAGGATCAAACAGTAATGCGATACAACGAAAATGCGAATTTCATGTTAGTTACAACGGAACTTTTCTTTGCCGAGGCTCAAATCCAATTTGTATGAATTGTTATGGCGGCGGCGGTAAACGTCCACTGAAATAAGAATATGGCCCTTTTTGTGTCGTCCGACCCGGCGATATGGCAACGAGTCGAAAAAATACCTCGACTTAATGCAATCCACCTACTGGGGGATTCATATGAAATAATACTTTGTAGGCAAAGCGATCGGGCGCGCCCCAGGGGAGCCGTAAAACTGCTAAGCCTTCAACCAAATTGAGAAACTTGTTGAAAAATCTCACATCAGGGATACATCCAGTTCAGTTGGTTGCCTTTAATAGAATTAAGGGAAATTAGAGGTAGCACTTTAGAACCTTTGCTTTTGGAAAGTTAAAAATTAATGTAATTTATACATAATTCGTTCTATTTTAGCCATGTACCTACATATGTAGTTACTAATGTATGAACACATACATATGTGTGTTACTAATTACAATTAATAAATCAATTAGTACTTGCAGTTTCAGCATATTCAAGGAAATATATTAGATGGTTATCTATGTTCCTAATTTGGTAGGTATCCAAATGACAGTACGATATATGTTTCAGTTATTCCAGATTTAGATTGTTAGTCGAGATCGCGGATAGAATAATTCAATCCTGTATTTTATTATTAAAAAAAAACTTCATTCATTGTGTTAATGGACCGCTTCGTTGTAATTAGTTTAGTGACTTCATGTCGGATTGTTAACGCTACTTAACCCATGTATAGTGTCCCGGAATGGGACCTCCTTATTTCACAATAGGGATGATGACTGCATTAAAAAACTATAATTCTATTTAGTCCGTCAGTTAGATTATACATAAATACTAGACACATATTTTTCGCTTTATCAAATTAACAAAAAATCACAAAGATAATGAGCATCAAAGTTTTAGAGTGGGGGCTTGCGACGTCACTATTTAGTAAAAATTGTACGAAAGTGTGACGTCACGCGCAACTTGAATGCATTGTATCTTCGTCAATGTTTGTTTGACAAATAAATAAAAAAATACGTGTTCAATATTTTTTTATAATCTAACTGACGGACTATACAGAATTTTTTAGTCATCTAGCCTATTGTAATTTTCAATGTTTTCCTTTTTAATTTGACATTGTGTCACTTTTTTTTTTTTGCTGTTTTATTCTAATATAACACGTCTATGTTTCCACCGGCGTTTTATTCATTTTAAATTAATCTAAATCCTAAAAAGTATTGCTTGAGCATCTTTAGCGGTCTACAACATATACTTAGTATTAGGGATTTTTGGGTACATTTTGCGAAGATGACAAGGCTATCTTATGTAATTAACATGAACTGACATATACGTCATGCAAATTTACTTTATTGTACTTAATAGTTCCTTGACCAATTCATTGATGTCGTGAATGTATCAATAGACATAACAATAAAGGAATTTGAAACAATACTCAAGTGGCCTTATTTTAACACTATAAATCAAGTCTCTCAACTATTGCCCGTCGATAGTTAGCAAAAGTAGCAGCGCTTCAAAAATAACCTAGTTCCAAGTCGAATAAACAAAGTTACGACGCTGGATTCCAGAAGGTGACTCGTGGTCTCCCGAGTTTTCAATCTGCTTCGAGCGCAAACAGCGCGCTCATCTAAATTCACGGACGCATGTCTCGAACTCGGGTTTATGTGACCGAGCTTGTTGAATATTATGTATTTGTAAGTAAATCCGGAAGATCCCCGGATTTGTTTGTAGTAAAACACATTTCAAGTCGTGCAGTTAGTTACGCGTTTGTATCCGCCGACTGGCAGGGAAAGCCCGAGCCGCCAAATCTCCTGTCTTTTGTCTGTAAAATACGTTACTGTGTTTCCACAAGTTTGTCGTGCCTTTTGCACGGCCTACTACGGACTGTTATGCCACTCGGGTGTGTAGTTCAACGGCCGACACTTGTTTCAATTAGCTTTAATAGGGTTCTCTGCACGTTTTGTTTTGTACGCTTGCCAACATCTGCTGTACGCCAATAAGAGAACTGCTTTTTTAAACATTGGACAGAATTTCTGTTTCAAAGCATATCAGTACTTAAACAAAACTTCTAGTATGAGTGATATACCGGAATATACCATATCTATTGGTATTATTACTAAGTTCTTAATTTGTTTATGTACTTTTGGGTTCATCGTGCAAAAATCGCCAAACTAAACTTAATATTCTTTTTATATTATTTACTATTAATATGCGCTACTTTTTTTTTTTATTTTCTTTCTAGCACAACTCAATTCTATTTTAGCTGAATGTGGTTTAAGGAGCTTATCGCTCTTTGAACTCTGCCTACCTCTTCGAAGATTGGAGGTGTGATGGTATGTGTAACTATTCTTACAAAAACACTGACGTCCTACGAAGCGATTATGTTATAATTAGGTAATTTAAATATCTATATTGGTATTACTAAACATCAAAAGTAAACTTTATACATACATAACATCACGCCCATAATAGGGATGATGACTGCATTAAAAAACTATGATTCTATTTAGTCCGTCAGTTAGATTATACAAAAATACTAGACACATATTTTTCGCTTTATCAAATTAACAAAAAATCACAAAGATAAAGAGCATCAAAGTTTTGGAGTGGGGGCTTGCGACGTCACTATTTAGTAAAAATTGTACGAAAGTGTGACGTCACGCGCAACTTGAAAGCATTGTATCTTCGTCAATGTTTGTTTGACAAATAAATTAAAAAATACGTGTTCAATATTTTTTTATAATCTAACTGACGGACTAAGCGGAATTTTTTAGTCGTCTAGCCTATCCCCGAAGGGGTAGGCAGAGTTAAAGGGACAGCAGGCCACGTTAACCACATTCAGCCAAAAATAAAACTGGGCTGGGTTAGATGGAAAATTGTGAAAAAGTAGTGACAAGTGGCTAGTTTGTCGCCTACACAATTACATAACCAAAACCCGATGTGCCATTAGTCACCTTTTACAACACGTTAGGAAAAAAACACAGTTGGCACATTATTTTTAAATCCCAGACCAACACGGGACAATGGCCTGGGTTAGATGAAAAAATTTAAAAAGTAGTGACAAGTGGCTAACTCGCCGCCTACACAATCATATACCCAAAACTCAATATACCATTAGTTACCTCTTACGACATGCTAGGCAAGAAACACAGTTGGAAAATTATTTTTAAGTCCCAGACCAACACGGGCTCAAAAAGTAAACTTTATAATTAATAATTAAGCTATACATCGTGGACACCACCTTGATTTAACGTTCAGATATACCGTGGTCCTGAAAGAAGTTGCAACAACTAAAATAAAAAAATCTTATAACACCACGATTGTTTCAAGGTGTCCACTTCTGTGCAGCTGTAATAACTCTGAGAGAATTTTTATCTCCGCAAATTGGATAAGGGGTAAAGGGCAACGCGATGGTTGTTTCTTCGCATCACTAGATTGGTGCCGCTGTGGCGGTGGAAACTGGGAATTGTGGAAATGCCGGCCAATCTGTATTAGTGCGTTGCAGTTAAACTGCACAAACGGGAAGTTTGTGCTTTGTCTACATTTCAAGCTATGAATGCATATGCATATATTGTTTCTTCGCCGCGAGAACGTGAACTTCGAATAGCCAATTTAAGCTGGAAGTGGTTGCATACGGTAATAGGTATGTGAATAATGCAAATCATCTGCAGCACAATGAGAAATCTATTCATACCTGCACATACGCATTACTACAATTACTCGTACTACAATAAGATTTGGGACAAAAATCAATAATTTATAATTTTCATTAGGTGATAATATTGTTTATATTTCATATACGCAATCACTTTCTATAGACTGAATTAACTTAAAAGCTTATTAGGGATTGATCTTGAATCGAACAGCTCAGGAACTATTCCACATTACATTCAAAACATTAAGGTGGCTTACCAATCGCAGTAGAACTTTCCTTACAGATATACAGCTTTTAAAGTTAAACAATTTAATGAAATATAATTCTCTCATTGTTCTAACTAGAACCAAACAATTGCGTAGTTTAAACATTTTATGGTTTATTGTCTTGTTCTTCTTACTGCGACATACTCGCACGACTAGAGATAGGTATAAATAAAGTTTCGCGCTGATGAAAAAAGCTAAACGGATTGAGTAAATAAGTGATTCCCGATGAAACAGCGCCCACCCGACCGGTGCCAGCGACGCTCCGTCTATTAGAACTTTAGCTTATCACTATTCTCATCCGACCCAATCTTTTTTAACCCAGTTCGAAATTTGGCCTCCGGATTTTCTATGTCATCGACTTTATCAAAGTTTGTTTGATTTTAATTTGCAGACCATGATTTTGGTATGAGAACCTATTTATTGATTGTTTAGCACTACTTTAGGTCTTGTATACCGACGATAGATTTTATTTTAAATGTTCTTTAATATAATAGTATACTTATTTAATAGTTTTTTCCCACTACTTCGCACCCATAAAACTGAATTCTGTGGAATCTACCAATTTTTAGGGCTAAAAAGTAATTTCAAAGATACCAAATACAAACATTTTGGCATCGATTTAAAAACAATATCTGAATTATTCAGATTAACGTATAAGATTATCTTCCGGAGACAGTATTCAGACTGATAATATAATCTTATACATTAATATGTGGTAAACAGGGCAAAATATCTTTGGTATATGTATTATATCGTTAAAAATCATAAATAAGCTAACTTTACCTACAATCACTGGACATTATTAGTGTATGAAAATCATGTTCATAAGCTAAATGCATGAATGATGTACGGGCTGCTTGTAGCTAACAAATGTCCACACAAGCGCTTACTACGTAAGCTTGCCGGCGGCGAGCTGTGCATATTTCGAGCGCGGCTTCGGAAACCCATCTCATTATTAATCAAATTCCCTCCATGTTAGGATAAATATTTTGAATAAGTGCCTGATTCATCATCATCTTTTAACATTGTGTTCCGTTTCCTTCGTTCTTTTCACTGTTTTTACATTAAGGTACCCTACTATCTTTGAAACCTTCAAACAGGAGAACCAGACTGGCACATCATGGTTCGATAGAGCTGAGGATTTGAGCTGGTATGCTAGTCTGAGCAATTTATAACTTACTAAACTTCACGCCACTTCCCTAGTGGTAGGCGGGGTAGGCAGATATTACCTATATAGGTATTTATTTTTTATGGTTACACATCCGTAGTCAAATAAGTGCTTAAACCTATGCATATATGTATACCGAGATACATTAAAAAAAGCCGTTGGGGTAGTAATAAAATCATAACATCCGCGACATTACCGCACTGATCATTCGCGACGTTTCCGCGAGGTAACGCCGCCGAACGTGACACGCTATTCTAATATCGCAAGCGATCTACTTTTACAAGAATTTTCTCATCAGCCAGCATAATATTTCCCTCGAAAATACATCTAACACTATGAATATGAAACACGCGAATGATGTAAGCAGTTACAAGAAAAACAGATTCAAGATATTTGCCAAGGCAAATGAGTTTCGTTAGAGATACAGTGCACATATAATTTCCATTTCCCAATAATCGTATCTAAGGTAAACCCAAATGCACTTCGTCGAATCCAGCAATTCGGAACTATCCAAAATGAGATGAACGTTGCTCCGGCTTTTATGAAAATGTACTTTCTTCCGACTTAAGATATTTAAATTTCCCTGAACCCCGCACTCTACATGTTCCAACTGTATAAAGAGACTATGTTGGTATACTTTGGTAACATGGTTTGAACTTACAATAACTTTTCAATTATAACTTCGGCGAACGTGCAAACAGAACTTGCGCCACCTACATTAGTTCTCACCTCTCTGCTATTGCTCTGGTCACTTCGTAACGAAAAAGGATGTGCGCGATATATCCAAATAATAATATTGGTGGATTTACGTGCGGGTGCCATCGCGCCACCCGCGTCGTGACAGAAATAGAAAATATCTGATAGGAAGGCCTGCACACAACATATATCATCGGATGACAGCTACATGACTACCGCAGCAACACAAACAACTGCTGGAATTGGGTACGTTACCTATGTTATGACACGCCGTCACAGCCAGATCTGCGTTTATTCCCGATTCCGACGACGCATCATCGACGTGGTCGTATTGGGAACATGTCAGTCTAACGATTGGGAGCAATAGTGGAAAACAAAACCAGAATTTTGTATGGCCTCTCAGCCCTCTTGTAAATAGGCTAATAGGAAATACTACTCCTAAAATATACATAGAAATTACATATGAAACAGTATATTTTTGGATTTTATTTCTACGAATAATAATTACAATTAGGTACTTAAAAGGATATTAATTTATATTACATTGTCTTGTAATAAAATCACAAATATGTATTATTGTTAACAACTTCAAAGACTATGGACACAGTATGAATATCAGATGCGACATAGCTAAACAAATCTTAACATTTGGAAAATCTAAATTTATCTAACTACCCACGGAGCGCTCAAGTCAGCTTTGATTCAGCTGACACTAAGACGCACGAGATAAATGTCACTTAACTCGATCGAGGTGTTCATCCGTTCAGATCCCTGCCCTTGTCACCAATCCTGGTACTGGAAGTAGAAAATATATAAGTTTTATTTACATTACATGGAGGGATAAAAGATAAGTTTTTCTGTTCTCCCAGAGCAAAACAACCGTAACTGTTTGAGTGTATTACGTAATAGTGCAGTTGCAAAATTTATTTTAAGCAGGTGAATTAATTATGCGGTAGCATCGAAGCCGGTATTCGTACCGGAATGCAGCGCACACAAAAACGTGCATTAATGGACCTGAGAGAACCACATTTATTTATGCCTCAATAGTTTGAATTCTGTTTTAAATAATATAAATTAAACATAACTAAACTTCACGCAACTTGAATATTATAGGTACATGTCCAATTAACAATTTAATCGACTATCTTGTTGCAAAAAAATGCGAAACGTTCAAATATTTTGTTCCAATGAATATTGAATAAAACAAAGGAAAAATGTTTTAATAATACCTAGAAATTATTTATGTATAATACGAATAAACAAGAAATGTATAGAGGGTGACTGGACTGAACCCGCCATAACAAATTCGCATATAGAGGAGATCATTCTAGAGGTACATACAGAGGTACCTCTTATATGTACCTCTAGATTTTCAAGTCTTAGTATTGTTACTCTGTATTTTTTTATTCTGAGGGCGGAAAAAGTTATAAATATCGATGGATATCTATTTTTTGTCTATTTCCCCTGTCCAAGGATTACGATAATAAGATTGCAGTCGCTAAATCTGAAATTATGGTCTAGTAGAAAATGGGCATAACTCTAGGAATATGATCACCAACCGATAAAATGCTTATGAGGGATAACTTAAAAACTATTTACCATATCTATAAGATAGGTCTACAACTTTTTTTGTGACACACACACGAATTACCATACACCTGTGTTCGTTTACTTTATACGAGCATATTACAGTTTTAATAACAAATTAGGACCGCACACATATTCCGCGTGCATATTTTAGGCAAATATCCAAAACATGTGTTCATATGAGATACGAATACCTACGTGCACAGGCAATAATATCTGTAGAGACACATAATTAAATTATATATGTACCAAGTGTATATTAGTTTACTTATATTACTTGGTTTTGCGACGGTTTATAGTCTTAATGACTACTAGGTATTGGATTATATTAGGCAGTCGTAAACCAGGAAAGACTTCATAGTTTTAATAAATACGAGTTAACTATGGACTGTATTATTTTAGGGATCGACTGTAAAGATTAAAAGACATGAATTCTTGTTCAATTTAAAATTTCTTAGTCATCAGAACATATTGAAAGAAAAAATCGCAATCACGAGTGAAATGCCAATGAATAAGAATTGTGATATTAAGACCCATTTTGATCTGGGACTAAAAAAGGATGCGCCAACTGTGTTCCTTAACTAGAATGTCGTAAAAGCGTCTAATGGTATATAGGGTTTTCGGTATGTGATTGTGTAGGCGACGAGCTAGCCAGTTGTCACAACTTTTTGTCCATTTTACGTCCGGTTTGATTTTTGGCTGAATGTGGATAAAAGGCTTGTCCCTTTGACCCTGCCTACCCCTTCGGGAATTACAAGCGTGATGTTCTGAATGTATGAATTCAATAATTAATTGATTGAAGCTGAAAATATGTGAATCGTTCCGTATTCTTTTAGATATCAGTGCCCCGATCCATTGCTCTCGTTGTCCAATCCCCGAGTGAAATTATGTAAATTTGTATTGGTTTTAAACTGAAATTCCACTCTCATTAACCACCTAAAGCGCTAAGCTAACGTGGCCCGTCATCCGTGTGATTTGTTTGTGTCGAATGCCATCAGCTGTGACGGAGTGCAGTCATACATGATCTCTTCCCGTCATTGAGCAATTCTCACGGCTGCGTAAGCCGATTTTGGGTTAGATCATACATAAACTATTGCATTGTACCTTACTTGCGTGGTTATAAAAGTCATTTTGTTATGCCGTTACGCTTCATCAGATGTTTCAGCTTATCTGTATTCATAAAGAATTTTCGCGATTGTGTCTGTTTAAGGTATTGTGAGACGTAAGTTACTTTACGTGTATCAGTGTTATATAGGTATTCCATGCAATAATTTTCCAGTCTAATCAGATTATTATGATAAGAGTATATTCTATGTTTGATACCTATGTTTGAAGTTGATTTTGCCTTCTTCATATACAACATATTGTAATTAATTATATAAATACATCTAAATAGGTACATCTAAATACATCAAAATAAAGATTGTATGATGATATTATGTAAACAAACCATTCGAAATTTACGGCAAGAATGAAGTAAAAGTAAAAAAAAATATCTCATTATTATCCTTACTATACGACAATTATATAATAGCAATAACTTATCATTGTCACAAAGCTGAACGCTTTGTTCACTGAAATAAACAAATAAAACAGAAAATTAAAATTCACGTGTATTTTACTTTAGTTTATAAAAGAGTTCTCTCGGCATTGTCACAGGCATCTGGTATCATTAAGTTTATTACAAAGAACGCTTAATTAATTAGCGAGATTAAGTATTTACTGTCGGCTTATAATAATTTATATTGCATTTATTAAAGACTAGCTTCTGCCCGCGGCTTCGTTTGCGTGGTACATCGATAAAACATAGCCTATATGGTATTCGGGTGTATGCGCTATATTATTCTAAAGTTTCAATAAAATTCATTCAGTACTTATTTCGTGAAAGAGTAACAAACATCCATACATCCATCCATCCGTACAAATTTTAGCTTATAACATTAGTAGAATGGGTAGCTATCTTTATACATATATGATTCATCAGCACACATGCTTTTATTGAAAACCTTTGCTTTTATTGAATAAGGCTTGTATTCTATGTATATATTTAATAGGTTATAAGTATTCTATACATGGACTCTCTACGCTTATAGAAGAGTTAGTAAATTAAGTTAGTGTTTTAAAATATCTATTGCATTATAAGCGAGTTTTCTGGGGCTACAATCTACAAATTACTGCGTATACCTATTGCGTATAGTATTTATTTCACCGAAACGTTTATCTGGATTTTGTATTTGTTCAAGTCCTATTTATTTCTCTAAGCACTCAAGCACTACGTAAGATGTTTCGCCGCAACATCGCCACAATACATCACCAAAATGACATACTATAACATACTTCGTGCTAAACCATATCACAGGCACCTGTTCATACGGACAATACGAACATCATTCATTTTCATTTCTTTTATCCCCAGGCAAAAGCTACAAAAATACAGTTACACAATCCCTTATTATAGTTCTTTTCTCTTATTTGCAGTAACAATGACATTAATGTTTCAGCTGCGGATAAATATTCGAGCTATTACGTTCGCGTTTATTACCCGGAACGGAACGTGTGTACGGTCTTTAAAATCTCGATTACTTGACTATGTTATAGATATTATGTAAAAGAACAAGACAAATGCGACTAATTTCTTACGCACTCAGACTTTCGTACAACAAAATACTAGGTGACTCCCGCGATTTCGCCTGCTTTCAATTAAAAACAAATTAAATTATATACGTAGAACCCTATTTAAAAAAAATGAAATCAGTTTTTCCTTATAATATTAACTCTCTACCAGTGGAAGTTCTATTAACATCGGTTTAGGCGGACATAAAAAAAACGTTTCTTCTTATTGGTCCCGTATAACTCATGTGTATGTTGTTAAACTTTTCCTCATGCATTAAACTATTATTACTAGCGTATGGAACCGACGCAGCGAACAAGTTTTTTGCGCCGTGCGTTGTTGCCTATCGGCAACAACTCGTTTAGTCACTCGCCTACGTTCACGCGTAAGCGCCGTGAAATTCACGGCGTTTACGACGTTTTGGTCGCGAGAAAAATGCTCTCTATGAACGATCTAGCGCTGCGTGTTTTAATAGCTTAATTAGACGACAATTGTTAGTTTTAGCGCTGCAAATGCTGAAACACGCTCAGTCCATGCTTCGTGATAATATTTTTGTTTGACATAGCTTCTCTATACGTAGTAATAATAGCTCAATGTCCTCATGCAATATTTTATGATTCTGCGTCAATGAAAAGTACTATTAAAGTTTAGAATAAGATTCCAAATATTGGTTATAATTATCTTTAAATGGCATTAACATAAACTACCATAGTCGTGGGTGATATTTGATACTATTATCAAATGATTGCCCTATTACCTCATTGCTGAGAAAAGGGATGTATAAATACAGACGAACAGGCTACAATGATCGTACAAAGGTAAATTTTTGCCATTTTAAGGACGGAACCCTAATCAGCTCATATGTTGAAGCTTAAAGCTTCTCATATTTCTCAAATAAACATTTACTTTAACTCCCACGTTAAAATTGTTTAACAAGCTAGGGTTGCCGCTGAAAGCACTCATGTGTAGGTGTTAAGTGGTTACAGCGTTTTTACGTAATCACGTATGCATTTGGCGCGGGTTTCGTGAAACGTAAAAATAAATGAAGACACGTAGTATTATTATTCATTTACAAGTCCATTTTGGTGGCAGCACTTTCGTTTGCACTAATCCTCGAAGGGGTAGGCAGAGTTCAAGGAGCAATAAACCCTAAAACCATATTTCAAAGTCAAAGTCAAAATATTCTTTATTTATATGTATAGGTTTCAAGGAAACACTTATAAATCGTCAAATACAGGTAAAGCCACAGCTATATGATTTTACCACCGGTTCGGAATGTTGTATCTACCGAGAAGAATCCGGCAAGAAACTCGGTAGTTACTCTTTTCAATACTATTTATACAAGGTGTATGAATCATAATTAACTTTGAACCACGTTTTAGTGTGGGCCTATTGAGCCAATAGTTAAAGTGGAGTCAGATGGAATACTGCGAAAAGTGTTAGTGACATGTGGCTAGCTGGTCGTCTACATGATCACAAACCCAACAAACAGTACGGCCTTTAGTCGCCATTTACGACACGCTAGGCTAGGAACACAGCTGATACACTATTTTGGAGTCCACATAAATATAAATAAAAGTTTCGAAATACTTAAAACTTTTAAGTGTGATTAACCTTTCGTTCTTATTTTATCGGGTCAATAGAGTGATTTAGTGGACATATCACATGATGTCAAATTTGATGCATAATCGCGATTTCACAGCATAAATAAGGAATCTAATAGATCAATATTATTTTTTATAGTTCTTTACTTTACATTTTACTTAAGATAAGAAATTCAGTTATAGATGGAAAATGGAATTTATTTACGCAATCATCTATTAAAATTTCTACAAATCGTCATAATTCTAAACTGAATCAAGAATTCGTGTTATTCCAACGTTCCTTAATTAAAAATTATAGGTATAAATTACTTACAAAAAACATAAATACCTATTGTAAATCGGTATTTACCTTTAAATACCAATGTAAAACAATAGATACACATAACAATTAGGAACAATCAGTATATTGTAAAAAAACATTTGCCCCTAGCGGGTTCGAATCCCGCTAGGGGCAAATGTTCCGTGTGATGAACATTGACATTTGTACTCGAGTCATAGAGTAATGGATAAACGTATTTAAGTATGTCTATCAGTTCACCTAGTATCCATAGCACAAGCATAAGCTTAGTTTGGAAGTAGGGAATTGGTGTGTCAGTCTGGAAAATTTATTTATTTATTATTATCGCAATAATACTTTACAATTAATTTCATTGAAGTAAAAGCATTAGTTTTTATCGAATATCGAAAATCGAATACTACCTACAGTAACCTGAGTATTATTTAAATTAAACCATCAATACGCATAATTCCGTTTAATCTCAGTTTAATCTTCGTCCGCGTGTTATCAGTTCGGCAGATGTAAAGGAGTTACGCCAGGCGAATTAGTTAAAACAATAAAATTTTATTAAAAGGCGTTCAATGGTCTCCTTTGCCTGCAGTATCCATTAGAGGAAATTAATGTCTTTGTTCGGCAAATCCATTAACGGATCCCTCTCCGCCCTACTAGTAGTTTATACAATGTGATTCTTACATTTTTTATCTATTTATTTAAAAAAGGGAATTGAGGATTACACAAAATAAGATAACACTGTCAGTGAACGGTATGTGAGAAAGTATTTAGGTTTATTATACCAGTTTTGCTTAGATTTATAGCATACATAAATATAAATATCAGACTACATCACATACATTGAACTGACTCCGAGGTAAGTAGCATTGCTTAAGCTAGTATTACAGATATCAGAAACAACAGTGGTATTATAAACATATACTTAAATATTGTATACCAGACACTGAACAAAAACAAATATTCATCATACGAATATTTGTCCTGGATGGGGATCGAACCCACAACTCTTGGCGCATGGAGCAGGGTCACTACCGAATACGCCATCAAGCTTGTAAAAACATTACCTATGCTTTAAATCTAAGCAAAACTGTGTGGTTTTGAGGCTATTAAATATACACGGTAAAGTTGTTTGGAAATCTTAGTTTTTCTTCAATATAATTAAGATTTATGTTACGTCTCTGTGTTAAAAAAAGGCGATAACAATACAAGAAAGTAGTTTATTAAATAAACTAAACCATGTGTATAACCTTTTATTATCTGAAATTCTCTAAGGCAAAACATAACTTCGCCCCATTATTAAATAGGTATAACTTCCTGGTATTTAAAAACCTAAAAACACATATCTGTAACATAAATAAATTTCTTAATTTAACCTTCACATTAATTAAGTGCTTTTATATTTCAAAACTCGCTCAAAATCCATTCAATGGTCTAATTGAATTGTTAAAATGATATTAAGGCGCTATAACGAAAAGCCACGAGCGGCGTCGACCGGTTACTGTTTTAAATTACTTAGTACAGATAAAATTTAGTCTCAGCGGACAGGATTTATGATTGCTCCTCCCGGGCCACTCTGATCGTATTAATATTACGGCCGAGGCGGAAGGGGACAGCCAAGGAAACCGATCTCAAAACAAACCCAATTAAACGTTACGCTGCTCGCCGCGCTTACCGCCTCATTCCCTGGCCTCTGTTTCCCTAACCTAAATAAATTATCTGCCTTGTAAATGAATCATCGTTGTTAAATGCTACTCAAGTCTTTAGAATCATCTATCATAATACTATATTGGGTTATGCCTCCAAATTAAATCACGGTTGTCAAATTGAAAAAAATATCATAGTGATCGTTTCTTTTCATAGATTTTTATGGAATATCATTTCAGTAATCCACTTTTCTATCATTATCAAAATATTTCTGTCTTATGAACGAATAATCATGACGTTTTAGTTGTCTTCAGCTAAATGTGTTTTCGTTTCGACGTCTATCAAACTATTGCAAAATACATTTTAAAATAATGGATTTTTCAGCGCATGCGTGAATCCTTCCTCTTTCCTGACCCCCTGTTTCGCTAACGTAAATAAATTATCTGCCTCATAAATGAATCATCATTATTACTCAACCCTTTGAATCATCTATCATAATACCATATCGAGTAATCTTCCGACGGCGAAACGAAAACGTTATGACTGCGTTAGATTTTTGAGGAACACGCTTTTATTTATAATCGTTTTACCGGCGCATCCAATTTCGCCCTTTTTCCTCTGATTTACTATCCTATTTTTTGTTCCTTCTAAATGGATCACTGTAATCAAATGCTATTCACATTTCTTTTATTCATACGTAACAATGTTAATTTGTGTTTTCACGCTGCTTTGAAATTGAATTAATGAGACTTTTATTTCTTATAATTTAATAATTGCAGCAATAAAATATAATTGATATAAAAAGTCCGACAATATATTATTGTAATTGAAGGTGAAATAAAGGGTAGGTTGGGCAGTAGGGTGTGCCTATAAAATTAAGTAATTGAGATCATTTATTCTTTAAGATGAGAGTCTCAATCTGCATCGCATATTTTACGTTTGTTCATACTCTACTTTCGAGGAATAGCCGAGTTCAGTTTTGTTCAATAACTTTTCCCTATAATCGGTTTACTGACTCGCCCCTACCTTCCCTTTTCTATGACCTCTGAATCACTCACCTAAATAAATTATCTGCTTTATAAATGAAATGAATTGTTAAGTACTGCTTAAGCCTTTTCCATCATCATAATATATTACTGAGTTACTAGAAAAGTAGGCACTTATAGGATAATTATAAGAAAGTAATTATAAGAAGTCATTAGAGATTTCTAAGGCTTAAATTTCCTTTGTTGTCGACGTAGGCATGGAAAGATTTAAGGGAATGTTATAAATAATGATAGGAAACACAATATTTTTAAGGTAAAAAAGATAGATTTTTATGGAATGTGTGTGCAAAACCTTTGCAATGTACACGGCCTAGTAAAAAAAGAAGGACTCCACGCTGTCATACTATAGCTTGAAGCCACGTTTATGCATGTGTTAGTGAGATACTTATGGATACCAGATATCGGATATCTGTCAGTGGGAGCACTTATTATGTCAATGTGTGACGTAAGTTGCGTGTGGAGCACCTGAGAGGAGCTTCAATGTCTAGTTAATTTTTTTACAAGTCCGTGGCAATGTACAGAACAAATAATATCCAGTTTTTTTTTAATCAGTCTTTAAGCAAGTAACGGTTTTGTAATCAAATCAATATTCACTTTATTCAAGTCGCTGATTGGTCAGCAACATCGCACCAGTACGCGTATGTGGTGTTCGAATTCGTCTTTCGGGCAGCGATGTCAGCCAACTCAATCGGAATGGGGCATAAAAGGCCTGTCATTCAGGAACGGAGGATCATTCCGCCCCGTTGGCCGGCCGGCGACAAGCCAAACGCGACGGAGTATGCGTCACATGAACGAATGTCATTCAGTGTGTATTTTCATGATAATTTGAATAGATACTTTAAATCTTTTTACCTTATAATAGCTCACCTAATTCTGCCAATTATAGACGTCAAATGGGATTTTTTTTTTTTATATTTTTAACCATTCGTGAATTTTATATGCAATATGATAATAGTTAGTAGTCTTATTTAATTTTTGAGTTGAAATAATGTTCAGAATACATCATACAACGAAAAAGACGCTTATTAAAATACCCTTAAAAACGAACTTTAACGACGTTGAACAGATGTTCAACAGATGACAAGCAATTTTATTGCCTTTCTGTTCTCTATCCGAGTCTTTCAAAATTTCCTTCCAACGCCAGTAGGTACCATTTGAGTGGCTACAATATGCGTACAACAGGCGCCAAACTTAACTGAGCCAAAGTTCAGAATTAATTAAATCGATTACCAAGCGCCCTGTGACAGAATGTAGCACAGCCTCCTGAGCACAGTCGCAAGGAAATTCTCGTCACCCTTCGACCGGTCCCAAACATATTAAGTTGTAACTATTAAAGGTTTTACAGCAAAAGTTATGTATGGGTAAAGCAGGGTTTTCCCTTTGGTATGATCTAATTTTGTCTCAGTAGGAAGGCGGTAAAACGGCGTAATGGGCCTGAACAAAACGCCACTGATTTATGGAGGGCACGCCACCCAGCTCCTACTGACATAAATAGAAAGTGGCAGACACCCTGAAAAGGGTTACGCGAATATAATACATGTTTTGCAATATGCTTCACCAAATAAAATAATACTATTGCTTCTCACGAATTACAATTCTAGCTCTTGGGTAGACATGAAGAACGCTAAATAAATAAGTAACCTCTTTCAAATAACAAGCCAGTCCTAACACAGTATACCTACTTACGAGAAGTATTTGAATGAAATCTTTAAGAGTTCATAAACCTTTTCAAATACAGACGCTATTAACTCAATGGTTAGGAAAAACATCTTAAGGCAAATTTAATATTTTTGTATTAAGGAGGAGATAAATTTTATGACTAGAATCGCGATCAAAGCGTAAAAAAATACACCAAAATTTTAGGCCTAACTTAAAATTATTGTAGATATACATTATATGTATCATCTGACACGTGATCATCGTCATACCAATTTAAACGAGACTATCTAGTAGAAAATTAAGTATTGAGTGAGCATCACAGCAATTATTATGTATACTTAAGCACGATGTAAAAACAAAATATTTAATTTCCAGTAAACTAGAAATGGAAATTATTGAAATATTCAAAGTGTTTCCTACTTCATATTTTTAATAAGCAGACAACTCAGGTAATAAATAATTACGTAGTGCAGAAGAATTTCCATAATAAAGTACCGGCGTACATTTTTAGTGAAAACAGCACGGAGAAACTTTTCTTTTGAAGTACGAGGACCTCAAAAAGTTAGCGAAAGGTACATGTGAAGTTAATTGTTTGAAAACACCCCGACACTTAGGGATAATACGATAACAGCGTGATATGGCGGGGATGATATTCGGCCAGTCTGAATTTCGCACATACGTATGAAAAAAGGTTTTATGGCTCGTAAAGCCAATTGATCCTAAAAATTGCCCTTGCTCCCCTAATCTAAAAGGTTTGTTTGTTATATGTGTAAGGCAATGGGAAAAAAGCGACCGCTACGCGGCGACGCGACGCGCGGGCAGATTAAATGTGTTACGCCAAATTATACTTTTATGGTTGGTCGCCGTTCAGAATAAACATGACCAGTAACTCATGTATCATTCAATGTGAATTCTGTCTTTATAAAAATTAATGAATGGGAACATGTTTTGAATTATCTGTTTGATTAATAAGTACAACGTAAATAATTCTTAAGCATTGATGTTAATGAATTAATTGAAAATTATTTATTCAATATTTCGTTAATTATTTTCTAATATAATTATAATATTATTTTATTTGTAATTATGAACATAACCACAAGAACATCTCTACATACTCGAATTCATCCTAAGTCTAAAAAGAAAGTGTAAATCAAATGATGTATAACTCTTTATCGTAAATGATTTAATTTCAAATACTGCTGACCGACAAACAACTCTTCGAATAAATGCAATGAACCATCTAAATATTAACATAACTTAGCTTTTGACTCGAACTCGCGAATCGTAAACAGAACGCGTAGCTGTGATAGCTTAAAACTTCGCATCCGCTTACGTTCGCTTCGACATTAAAATTATATTGTTTAAACCACACAAAGTCCAATTAGGCAACAATTACCTTCATGTTCCAATTAGAATTGGAAAGTCACAAAAGTTATTTCTTCCCAAGTTGCTATAGTTACGTTCAAGAAATGCTTTGTATTACCGCGGTGTAAAAAAGTAAAGTATGTAATATATTACATTTATGACATCACGCCTGAAATTAATCAATCAGAGTCGGCTGAATGTAGGTACTACAAAGAGCACTATGATGCATAGTCCTATAGATCCTCCACAATCGCAAACTTAAGTGCCTGCATAATCACCATTCTTTTACAGCAATAATAGAGTAAAAAACAGTAATTTAAAAAAAAAAAATATGGAAATACATAACATATAAATGAAAGGTCGTTTAGTCTAGTAGTTAGCGAAAGGTCTAAGGGCTTCTGGTTTCGTCGCCAAAAAACCATGAAACAAAAGTGCGGTAGCGGTTTTTATATAATGAGATCTTTTGTTTCGTGTCGTGAATGTTTATACATGTATTTAAAAAGTATGTAAGTAGGTATATCAATTACACACAATCAATTACTACACACTTAAATGCTTATTGTGTTGGCGTTGGTCTTAGTCGGTATAACTTAATAATATTTCATTAAAAAGTTGTAGTTTACAAAATAAATCTAGGTAATATCGGTGAGCTTAGAAAACCATTTATTACTAGTTGGGTCCCTGCGCATGAAACTTATCAACAATCTCAATCATTCCCAAAGGTGAGATCAACGAGATTTCTCTTGGACTTCAGAAACAAAACTAATTTAAGTAAATGGATTTAGATAATAAAATTAATTAATAAAGTAATCTTACAGCGATCTGCTATTGTAATCTGTGGATAATATTAGTAACTTATTTTCACAGAAAATGTTAGCGTAATGAGTATTTATTTAAGTCTTACCTGGACAGTGAAAAGTGAAAATGAAAAAAATGATATTTATGTAATAATAAGTACCCTTAACATAATATTGCGTCAATCATATCAGCAAAAATCATTATCTAAATTAACGGTTAGTTTATTTTTAAGCTTAAAAAGTATCGTTTAAGCAGATATAACATTTCTGCTAAAACGATTAACAAAGACGCCATTACAATTTAATTTAACCTTTAATCAATAAAGGTCTACCTACAGTGACGGTTTGTCAAAGATAAAATACAATAAAACTTATATGTTACAAGTTGTAACTTCAAACATTTAAGTTTCGCATTGTAATGCGAGTAACAAATACAGTAGGTATGATTGTTTACGTCAGACACAGGTACGAGATATGTAAAGGATGAAAACAATATTGACAAATGTCTCTGTATATTGAACGTGTATACAGTCAATACTAACGATAAAATTTATCAATATTGCAGCCTATAAAGAGGAATAAAATATATTCTCTTCTTAAAAACTTGTCTCTTATCCTAATAGTGTTAAAGTTTACAAATAGTCAAGTGTTCTTTGTTTGCTGATGTTAAGAAGTCTTACCATTGGCGCTACTTAGCTATTGTTCCCCCTAGGGTGGTGTGGGCATGGCGTCAGTACATTAACCGGAACACAGGTGGACGGGCCGCTCACGCCCGTTAATATTTGATGTATTCTTAACAACTCAGCGCTGTTATGTTCCACGTTAAATACACACTGGTGTTTGATACCAATCTACATCTTAAATGATGTGTGTTAAGGTTTGTTTTCAATAAGCTAAATGTGGAATCAAATTCATTGATTTTCTGATTGAGATGATAATTTTTTTTTTTTTTGCATCTCAATCAGAATTTTAAGCTATTTATTGTATGTAAATCATTTAAGCTATAGAATATTATTACTTAGACATGTCTCTGTATGAGATTGTGAATTGGATATCAATTCAATAAAGCAAGGCCATTTGATATTGCACCATTTGCAATGGTTAGAGAGACATTAACCGAAATTAAATTGACTAAATTAACAAATAAATGTTTCAAAGAATCTCTAGCAAGTGAAAATTCATACATAAAACCACAACTATGACCCTCCTCTAGCACCTTCTCTAGGTGTCCGGTAGAGGCACAAAACGTATCATTAGCTTCATAATTGCTTACGAGTGTATGACTTAGGAAACAATAACAAATAACATTATCGTTATTGTGAAATGTTATTGTTAAAACGATGGTTATTTGTAGAGACTACTTCAGAGCGGTTTGGTAAAGCGGTGTATGAATATAAACTGTACACTATAAATACCGGATAACAGCTAAAAATAATCTAGTTCTCGTGTCATCTAAAGAGTATTTTATATCGGGGCGTTCAACCCAATCGTCCTTTATACCTGATATATATGTCAGTAAACATCATAATCGCTAACATAACTGTATGTCTGTTTTACGCCTAAATCACTTAACCGACTGCTTGGCACAACCAAACTTTATCTCTCCTACAGACTAAATTCCACTCACACGGAGCAGTGGGTAATTTAAAAAAACATTGCACATTAAATTATTTTAATTATTTGGTGAATCATATAGTAACTACGAAAATATACCTACTGCATCGTTATAATATTGTACATGAAACTTGTGCGTTCAAAAGTTTATTTTTATATTCATATTACATATTCAGAATTCTTAAGTATTTAAGACAAAAACGTCTTGAAAACTCGTTAGAATTTCATATTTCAGGAATGTCTACTTAACGCAAGAGTGCCACTCTTGTTGAGATAGTTATTTTTAACGACGTCAACTTTACACTATGACAACAAGAAGGCTTGGATGACACTACTAACTTATTATAAGACTAGGTAATATTAAAAGTAATCGTATGACAATATCAGTTTATGTAGCTATTTTTTGTAGTCACTTTTTAACAGAGGGAATTCGCGTTTAGATAAGTCATTACTCTTCGTTTTCCATAAATCTAACCAATCACGTTCTACGCTAATACAACCACGGGCAAAAGTTTGTTTTTTAACAAATGAACAAAATATTACGAAACGGAGTTTAACTTTATATTCTTATGATAGAACTACGAGAGATTTAAGCGAACCTTGCCATTCTTATAATACTTCTTTTAATATGCTTATACAGATTCTTGCCGTTTTAATAAAGATGTAATTTTCTTGTTCAGTCGAGAGGAACTTTGAAGAATTATTTACAATATAAACATACAATTCTAATTATCGGCTTGATTCCTATATATTTATGTAAAAACAGGATGCTACTATACATATACATGGACTGTTATAAATAAAGAGACTTGTAAAAATAAAACACATACTCACAAGTTCTCTTTAAAAGTTGATAGTAAATATGTTAATTCTGATGATGAAGTTGCAAATGCTTTCGAATCATACTTTTCCAATATCCCAATTGCAACAACCCGCTCACTAAATTCTAGCCCACATGTTGCTCATTCCATTCTCGAAACATATGTGGGCGAATGTGCCTCTCCATTTAACTTTTACCACATCAACGACATTACAGTTTTGAAAACATTTAAAGACCTGCAACTTAAGAAGTCTGAAGATTTATGGGGAATCTCAATAGACATTCTAAAATACATAATACAATCTATTGCCCCATCTTTAGCGAATATATTTAATAAATGTATTGACGTTGGACAGTTTCCAAATCTAATGAAGTACAGTAAAGTAATTCCATTGTTTAAGTCAGGTGATAAAAGTGACCCGTCTAACTATAGACCTATTTCTATTTTACCAGCCCTAAGTAAGATTTTTGAAAAGATAATATTTAATCAGCTACTTCGTCACTTTACACTCAATAAATTATTGCATAATAAACAATATGGATTCACTAAGGGCAAATCCACAACTGACGCTGGAGTGGCACTTATGAAACATGTGATTGAGGCTTGGGAGAGCAAAAAGGATGCTATCGGTATTTTCTGCGATTTATCGAAGGCGTTTGATTGCGTTGAGCACCAGACCTTATTGATGAAGCTAAAGCATTATGGTGTTTCAACGAATTCACTTAGTCTTATGAAGTCATATTTAGTTGACAGACTTCAAATAATTAACATTAATGGAGCTAATTCTTCTGGCGCCCCACTATCCATGGGAGTGCCCCAGGGCTCGATATTGGGACCTCTGCTCTTCCTAATTTATATAAATGACCTTCCTTATTACACAAATAACATATGTGAGACAGTATTATTTGCAGATGATACTTCATTAATTTTTAAAATTGATAGAACCAAAGAAAATTTTGACGACGTGAATAATGCTCTCTCAGAAGTTCTAAAATGGTTTACAGTCAATAATTTATTACTTAATGCTAAAAAAACCAAATGTTTGAAATTTTCATTACCCAACGTAAGACAGGTGAGCCCGAGCATTATAGTAAATAATGAAGCAATTGAAGTTGTCAATTCTACTGTATTTCTCGGGATCACCTTGGATTCAAAATTGCAATGGGCTCCTCATATTGCGGCCCTGGCAGGGAGACTTAGCTCTGCGGCATATGCAGTCAGGAAAATAAAATACTTAACTGATGTTGAAACGGCAAGATTGGTATATTTCAGTTATTTTCATAGTGTAATGTCATATGGTCTGCTGCTGTGGGGTTCTGCGGCCAATATTAAGACTATTTTCATTTTGCAGAAGAGGGCCGTCAGAGCCATATACGGCCTCAGACCATGTGATTCACTCAGAGAACTATTTAAAGAAATCAATATTTTAACACTAGCATCACAATACATTTTAGATTGTATCATGTATGTTTACAAGAACATTCAGATATTCCCAAAAAAATCAGATACTCATTCTTTTAATACTAGAAATAGACACAGACTTGCTGTTCCAAATCACAGACTTAATAAGAGTGGTAATTCTTTCATTGGGTTAAGTATAAAAATATTCAATATGTTACCTCAAAATCTCATTGATTTACCTGTACATAAGTTTAAATTATATGTTAAAAATTGTTTGATTAAAAAGGGCTACTACAAGATAGAAGACTATTTAAATGATAAGAATATATCGATACCTCCTACGTAAGTTGTTGTATCTCCAAAACTACAATTTTACAGGAGAGCGTTTTAAAGATTCAAATTAGCCTACAAACTTCATTTTTTAACATATCTTTTTAAAATTTCGTAAATGAGTATAATTTATAGTATACTTGACTGTGTTGAAAGATAATTAGAAAAATATATGTATTTTCTGAGATATGGTTCTTACAACACTTTACTACGGAATACAGGCTGCCCTCGTAGTTGTATGTCACACTTACACCATTATTCTGCGAAGTCTAGATTTCTTCAATTGTTGTATCTCACACTTAAAATATTATACTACGGAATTTAGATTACGTTTATTGTTTTATATGATACTTACAACAATATACACTGAACAGTTTAAGCTTAATTCCATTGTATGTGACAATTATAGTAAATATAGATTACAAATTAAGTGTGTATTATTGCATTTGAGCAAATGTTAGGTTAAAAATTAAAAAAGAAATATTATTAAAGCCAAATTTCTCTACTTTTTAATAGGAACAACATATTATAATACTAGATATTTTTAGAATATTTTATTTATTTATTTATTTATTTATTTATTCATAATTGCACACATAACAAAACATTTGAAATGCAGTTACATGGACCCTGATAGGGTGTAGCAATATACTTAAGTAGGTGCTTTTAAAAATTACATATTATAATTGCATACTTATTAATATCATTAACTTATTTACTTATAGTTACGTGGGCACTTAATATAATTAAATTAACTATTGTTGACATTCATTTATAAAATAATATCACAACAAGTATCTCTATAATTGAATTGCACATAAACACATTACCACATTACCTTATTGCCATAAGACTATATACGAGTATCTTAGTTACTATTTTAATGTATTGTCTGACATGTATTCTTTAACAGAGTAGTAACACTTATCAACTAGTAGTGCTTTTGTTTTTATTCTAAATATATTATGTTTTGTTTCTAATTTTATATTATAAGGTATTTTGTTATATATGAGAATGCATCTATAATATGGACTTAATTTATATATTTCTAGTTTGGGTTCTGGGAGAGCTAATTTATCTTTACGACGGGGGTTTTTTGTGAATTCAAAATATGATAGGTGGCTATGTACAAATGTGGCTATTTCCAATATGTATATACAAGGAAGGGTTAATATTTTTCGTTTTTTGAAGTAGGGTTTGCAGCTGTCAGTCTGTCTTATATTAAATATTACGCGTAAGCATTTTTTCTGCGCGACGAAGAGGTGGTGTGCATCGACGCTGTCGCCCCACAGGATGACGCCGTACCGGAGCCAGGCGTGCGCGTTCGCATAGTACGCTGTTAGCGCGCATTCTGTGTGGGTATGTCTTTTTAGCAGGCTTAATGCGTAAATGAAGCGTGATAATTTTAGCTTAGTTTTAGCGACGTGCGCTTTCCAATTAATATGCGTGTCAATTGTTAGGCCAAGTAGATTAAATTCTGATACTTCTTTGATGTTCGTAATGCTATTAAATTGATGCAAGTTTAAGGGTTGTTTTTGATGTGGTCTAAATTGAATAATGTTAGTTTTTTTAATGTTAATTTGAAGGTTATGGTCATGAAGCCAGTTTTTAACTAATTCAAAAGTATTTTCTATTGGAGTTGTGTCGTTAAGTTGATTTGGGTGTTCGAACAAAAGGGATACATCGTCTGCGAAGAGGATACAGTTGGAGTTGGCTAACTTGGGTAGGTCGTTGATGTAGACGAGGAACAGCACGCAACCGAGCACGCTGCCCTGCGGGATGGAGCTGGCGGCCGTGAGCGCGGCGGACCGCACCGCCGACACCTCGCCTGACGATTCTTCTAGATGCTCTATTTGTACGTATTGTTTTCTATTTGAAAGATAGGATTTCAGCCAACTGTGTGCAGGACCCCTTATGCCTATTCCGTTTAATTTGTCAAGTAAGACGTCATGTTGAACTGTATCGTATGCTTTTGTCATGTCCAAGAGTAACCCGACTGCATAGTTTTTGTTTCGGATGTAATTCATTATTCTCTGGATATAGTGGTATACGGCGAGTGTAGTTGAGTGTTTTTCTCGAAATCCAAATTGGTTATCATCTATAAGGTTAAATTTTTCTAGAAATTTATAAATCCGATTGCACATTGGTTTCTCAAATATTTTAGAAGTGGAAGAAAGAATAGCTATTGGTCTATATTGACTGGGATCGGTTGGATCGCCTCCTTTTTTTAGTATTGGTTTAATTTTAGCTATTTTTAACTGATCGGGAAAAGTGCATTCGCTAAAGGATTGGTTTACTAAATATGTCAATATAGGTACGAGGATGTCGCAGCAGGATTTGAGTAGTTTAGGGGGTATGTCGTCATAGCCGGTGCTACATTTATTGGGTAAGTTTTGTATAATAGTGCGGATTTCATGCTCAGTGATAGGATGTAGGTATAAGGAGTTTAGAGAAGGTTCGACGGTGGGGCGGCCGAGGAGTCGCGCGGAGGCAGCGGCGCGCCGTTGCCCAACTGAAATGAAGTATTCATTGAATTGGGCTGCTACTGTTTGGGGACATTTCACAACTGTATTTGTAGTTTTTAAATGTATATTTACAATATTTTTATTTAATTTTTTAGTTATTTGTTTTATTATGATCCACATACTTTTAGGTTTATTATTTGACATTTCCATATGTTTTACATAACAATTTCGTTTAGAATTTTTAATGCATTTTCTGAGTAGTGCTGCGTATGATGTATAGTATTTTTTTAAGACGCTATTGTTAGATTGATTAATTAGTATTTTTAATAATCTTTTGTGTTTACAAGCTATTTTAAGTCCTTTTGTTAGCCAAGTTGTTTTATCTTTAATTCTAGGTTTTACTTGTTTATAAGGTATATTTTCGTCCAACAACTGCCTAAGTTTAGATTCGAATATATTATAATTTTCATTTATACTATAATTATCGTTAATAATGTTATCCCATTCTACTTTGGCCAGGGCTGCCTTAAAATTTTGTGTCTGTTTATGGTTGTAAAATCGTTTAAGAGTTTTAATGGATTTATTGTGTGATATTTCATTAATTCTAAATTTATAGCTTATACTTTTGTGATCTGATATACCTAGATCTTTGACAGCGATATTGTATTGTTTATTATTAGTAAAAACGAGGTCGATACATGTAGATGTGTTGTTAGTTACCCTTGTGGGTGTATGTACAATTTGATGTAGGTCATATTCAAGCATGGCATTTACAAGTCTTTGATAGTTGTTTGAGGTACTAGTATTATTAATATTAAAATCTCCAGCAATAATAATGTGTTTTTGGCTTTTAGACATTAATTTAAGTAATAATTTATCTATAAACTCAAAGAAAGTATCAATCTCACGGTCTGATCTATATATGACGACTATAATTAAGTTTGGTTTGAGTTCTAATGCACAACATTCTACGACGTACTCTATGGATAGGTTGGTTAGATCTGACCTTCCTGTGAATGGGATATCGTCCTTGAGTAGGACTGCGACTCCTCCTCCTCGTCGCGCGCGCCGGCAGTACGCCGCTCCGAATACGTAGTCGCTCACTTCGACAAGGTCTCTCTGATCTTCCGTAATCCATGTTTCAGATAGGCACAACGCGTGGTAAGTATTTTCTTCTAGTATATTTTCTATTATGTGTATTTTATTTTTCAGACTTTGTGTATTTTGAATCAATATTGTAAATTCAGTCTCGAAAGGGAAATAACTGGTTTGGTTTATTATTTTGTTGAGGAGTTGCGGTTGTTCGTGGGGTTTTCTTCGGTTGGGGTGGTGTATCGGTAGGTGGGGGGGTTTGGTTAGGTTGTAAAATTTTGTTTTGTTGTAAAGTTTCGTTTTCTTTAGTCTCTGTATTGTTGTATTCTTTTCCATTAATATATAATTTTCCATTCTTCATAACAGCGTATTTCCCATTTTCTCGAGCCTCTTGTAAAATTCTTCTCAATTCTCTTCGTTTTCTTAGTTCTTCTGAATCTAAATATTCTGTCACTGCAAATTTTGTGTTCTTTAGGCGGTAGCTATGTTCCAGAACATGTTTAGCCATCCTTTTGCTCATGAGTTCTATTTCTAATGGTCGTTGGTATCCTCGTCTTCCTATACGCGTAAGTTGTTCTATATATCCATCCAGGTTGATGTTTAACAGATCATAAAATATTTGTAACACGCGGTTGTATACATTTGCCTCTGATTCTCCATGATATTCCTCTAATCCATGCAATACGATTTTCTTAATATTTTCGTTCTTGTTATAAGGCTCGTTGATGGTGGTTTTTATTTGGTTCATTGGTAGGGCGACATATGTGCTTTTGTTTTTTAATTCTTGTAGCTGTGTTTCAAGGCTCAGTATTTTGTCATTTAATTCGGTTATTTTTTGTCGCATCTCTATTTGTTCAAATGTCAATGCGTCAGTTTGTTTTGTAAAGTCAGACTTCAGACTTAAAATAGCAGATGCTATTTCTTGTTGTACGGTTATTTTAATTTCATTTATTAGCGACTGTCTGTTACTATCCAATTTTTCTGATAGGAAAGTGCAGAGTTGCTCGAAAGTTGTTTTCGGAGGGCTTTGTTCTGAATTGTAGTTAGACACATCTATTGTATTTCCATTTATGCTTATATCATTTGAAGTTTGATCATCGACTGATAAGTCTAGGGCTTTTGTTGTGTATTGCTTCTTTGTTGGCAGAGCTTTTCGTCTCAACGTGATATTGTTTCTATCTGTGGCATTTGTTGTTGCGGGAGGTATTTGTTTATCTGAGTTTAAACGGACTGGAGTGTTGGTGTTGTCTTGCTTAGGCATTTTGCAGCGGCAGGCTTGACATTTCCAGGCGCGCTTATATTCTGGTAGCATAGTGCCATAAAAACGAGTTTCCGAAACATTAGCACATATCAAATCGTATGGCTCTTCACATAAGCTACATATGAGAAACTGTCTATCAGGAATTATTTGTTTACATCCCGCACACTCCATCTTGAGGTGTTAAATAAACAAACTTCTTTACAAACGTCCGATGCTGGGCAGTGGTAAGTGAGCACCGTTCGTAGCACTACCGCGTATCAGAGTGGGCGGGGCTTAATAGGCGCGTAGACCGTAGCAGGGTGCGTAGCGCGCTTAAGGCAGTCGTAGCCGATCTTCTGTCTTTCGGTCGTCGGTATTGGTCAATGGGTCAACGAACTGGCACACTGCGAGCGAGCGTTTTAGAATTGTTTTTTGGGATAGGTCATGGTCGGAGTCCGGTAAGTATTATTTAAAAAACGTTTTGGGTCACTGTGTTTTTAATGTTTTGTAGATCGAGAAACGGTTTTCGATACTGTATTGTACACTTCACAAGCTTTAATTTAGTATAAATAACAATAAAAATGGCACGAGTTTTACACTATTATTTGAATTAAATTTAAGGAGCAAACGGATGCGATGTTGACTTATTGGCGGCGCGCGCCGGACTTATAATTATTTAATGAACCTTTGAACAAAAGTTACATAGAACAAACATTAAGTTACATAGAACGAACATTAAAAAACAAATACAAGTAATACTCGTATCTTCCACTACTAGGTGATAAAATAAAAATCATCTTATTTAGCAACTTAAAAACATAACTCACTCTTCTTTAGAAACAATTAAAATAAAATCCTAAAAAAAGAACAATATGGAATATAAAACAAATAATCATTTGACTTGTTTATGAAATCTTATAATTTCTATGAGATCAACTTAAGACAACTAGAAATCAGGTAACCATTTGTAATTATTGCCATTATAAATATTTTTGGGCATAATACAAAATACTAATTCAAAACTTTCAAATCAAAAAACCTATTTGTTGGGTTGGTTAATTGGAGCATTAAAAGAGAAAAAATCTTATTACTTTTAAAATCAGTCAGAGCATCAATAATAAAAATGAAGTGTTAAAAATAAATTTAAATAAATGTAAAAAATAAATCTAATTTATACTATTCTGAATCAGACGTTTCATTATTATGAGTGCCGGCAACGTAAGATAGACTCCAAAAAAAATCATGATAAGTGGCTGGAATAATTCTATTGTTACAGAGACTCATTAGATTAGGTCATCATATTTTGCCTTTGTTAAAGGAAGACGGTTAGGGTAGAGAGAACTTAACTCTGCAATGCCATTTCTCTGGCGTCTTCGAGTATTGGTATGAATGGCAATCGTCATGTCATAGCATTACTCTTTGCCAAATCGTATCGATATTTAATTTTAAAAGGATCTTCTCCACATACCCGGACTTCTTTTATTTTGGTCCACTTAACTACGTCTCCACACATATTTTTTGACCAATTACGCCCGTCTAAAAGTTTTTTATAGTTAAAGAATGCGGTATACTTCATTACTATGACGTTATATGGCTTTCCTTCCTGTTTAGCCCATCTTACCAAGCTAAACCATTCTAGAGGTGTTTAAATAAGTTTATTTTTAGACAAACGTTCTATTACAGCGTGAACGCTGTCCCCCTCTGCTTGGGTATGCCCTTTTTCGAGGAAGGTATGTTTTATCGTAATGTTAAGTTTCTGAGCAATATACACATAAAATGCAAGCACTATGCGATTGCGGTTCTGGCCAGTACAATTGTCCGACCAGAACCTGAATTCTCTAGCACCCTACATACATACATACATACATAACATCACGCCCACGATCCCCGAAGGGGTAGGCAGAGTCGAAGGGGCAGCGAGCCCCTTCAACCACATTCAGCCAAAAATAAAGCCGGGCTGGGTCAGATGGACAATTGTGAAAAAGCAGTGACAAGCGGCTAACCTGTCGCCTACACAATCACACACCCAAAACCCGATATACCATTAGTCGCCTTTTACGACATGCTAGGCAAGAACCACAGTTGGCATATTCTTTTTAAGTCCCAAACCAACATGGGACAGTGGGCTGGGTTGGATGGAAAGCTGTGAAAAAGAAGTGACAAGTGGCTAGCTCGTCGCCTACTCAGTCACATACCCAAAAGCCCGTAAACCATTAGTCGCCTCTTACGACATGCTAGGCAAGAACCACAGTTGGCACATTCTTTTTTTTTGTCCCAGATCAACATGGGCCAAGTCCCAGACCAACATGGGACTCTAGCACCCTGGTCATGCATTTTGTGTATAAAATCAGAAAGACAGCTTGATACCTCGTTAGAACCACGTTTAGCTTCTCCCTCGTGCCACATATAACAATGGCCCTCTTTGTTTGCCTAATATTGTCACATACACTGTTTTTAAAAGAATCTGTTAGCTTTACAGGGTGATTTGAATGTTTTCCTCTTAGATCTGGGACTACTACTCTAGTTGTCTTGTCCATCTTTTCTAGAGCCTTATTAATAACCCGATCACTGACAGATAAAGTCTCTAAAAATGTTTTTTGCACACATCTACATAATTAATGCTATTCTCATCATATCCCATTGGTAATGAATATTTTAATGTGTAATTACGTTTTGAGGTAGTGTCAGTATACACTCTTCGTTTATGTTCCTTCCTTTACTAAGTTAGTTACATACATCCACTGCTTTTCTCGATTGCCTAAACTCCAAAAACTCTCAAAAATCTTCTTTCTATCTTCTTCGCTTAATTTATCAAAACATTTCTTTCGACAGCAACATGGCGGGTCCATTTTTCTACTTGGTTGTATTTTACCTTTTATCGTCATATATTCTTTTCCCAAATTAGTTAAAACCTTATCTTATTATCTATCCATTCATTAAAATTTATTTTTCTCACATTACCTTTATCTTTCCTTGATTGACGGCGGCGGTTGGCAGTTGACGTTCTGGGACAATTATTAGAAATATCTGACAGTGGACTATTATTCATTGTTGTATACGTTGAGCAGCTAGAAAGACATGCAGGTGAGGGTTGAGGCGAAATATCGAACGCTGATAAATTTTCCTTTTGTATGTAATATGGGCAACAATCATTATCACAGTCGTAATCTAAGTGATTGATACTACAAGTAGGGGAAGGATGCGGTGTCTCAAAATTTGCTGTATTAAAATCTGTTGCAACATCTGAGTTATTATCAAAGATGTCACTATCTATCATTTTTGTAAGCTCATTCATTTCTGATTCGTTAAAACTTATTGGCAATGGAGACTCTGAAACAGTAATTACATGTTTTAATTTTATTGTTTATAAGCAGCGCTCTGCGTTTACGGCGCTGTATTGGTAACTATGTCAATCAGTCAGGATAGAGCACTTTAAATATTAGTTAAATGATAAGATTTTAAAAATACTTTAGACATACCACATTAAGTTGAAGCAAAAAATACAACTAATAGCAACGTAAAATATAGCAAGTCCCCAAACAACAGAATTTTGAATATCAACTTCCGAAGTGCAATGTTGTATTTACTACATACAACAATATTTTTTTATTCAATGATAACGTAAAATGTTGTATGTATTAAATACAATGTTTTTAATATTCATTCAACAACGTAAAATGTTGTATGTAATACATAAAACATTTGTAAATGCACGATAAACAACTATACTGTTGTAAGTAATCTATACGACATTTTAGGTTGGTATCACAAAAAAAAAACTTTATCCTAATTAATGCTTAGAAACCAATACGAAAAAGAAATTTACCAGTAATATTTCGGAGACTTGAATCAGGAATAATGTTAGGCTCTATTTCATCTGCTATAACATCGTTATTTTCAATGCGTAGCTCAGAGTTGCTGCTTTGTTTACTAGTATTATTCACCAAATCACATAGTCTACGCCCTCTTGTTATAATACCTGTACGTTTCATTGTTATAAGTTTTGAAATAATTAAATTACGTAAGTTGTTTTTAAGAGAAACTTAGCGCGCTCGACACGCATGGGACCGGCTCAATGTCCGGCGTGGTTTGTTGTATGCGGCCGATACAACCAGCGAACGCGCGATTTCCCCTGCGCCGCATCCCGCGTAAGCCGTTGCAAAGGACTATACAACGTTATAGTCCGTTGTTGTTCCAAAGATACAACAACTTACGTCTATAAAATTCATTATAAAATCGTGTTTTCCTTTTTTTTTTTCACTTTGAATGCATAGATTACTACAAAATTAGGCTATTTTTAGTAAAAACGCTAAAAGCCATTTTTGTGGGATACAACACCTTACGTGGGAGGTATCGATATGGTTAGACCCAGAATAGGCTGTTCGCCTGCACTGTAAATTTACATTCACGTATAAATTGTAATAATAGACTTGGCATTTTAAAAGAGTACCTATCGAGTTTCTTGCCGGTTTCTTCTCGGTAGAATCTACTTTTGAACCGGTAGATATTGATCTTATTCTGACGATTTATAAGTGCTTTTTTTAAGCCTACGTAAATAAAGACAATTTCATTTCATTTCATTTCATTTCATTTCATTTCATTTCATTTCATTTCATTTCATTTCATTTCATTTCATTTCATTTCATATTATTACAAACACCTTACGAGGCAGACCGCAATGACAGAATATATGTATCTACATGTCATCGTTTTCCTCTGAATCACCTAACTAAGCGTAGCGTTCCCCTCAGTCCATTCTCCATGACCCCAAGGCCCTTGTTTGTCACCTTCTGTAACAATCGATATTAATATATTCCCAAATCCATATAGCAGAGTGTCGTAACTTTTCAACGAATCCTTACAAAAGCGTCATTGTAGGACTGATTTATGGATCATAAAAATACTAACTAATTTTCACCTGCATGGCCTATGCATTACCATATTATAATTACCCATGCAGCATGGGTAATTTGAATTAAGTATTATTATGAATATTTGATTATATGTATTAGTATTATAGACGATGTATTAATAAATTATTGTTAAAAAATTAAACTTTTAGAAAACTTTTCTTAACAAAAACAATATGTAGGTAATCGTTAAATAGCGCATTCTATCTGTATAATCAATTAAGTAGGATATTAATCGAATGTTACATAGTATTTAATTCTATTTCTTTATAGTATGACAATTACGAATCTGTTGAAAAAAAAAAACATCGAAGCTTCAAACACCAACATGCCTGCTTCAATTATGAAATGACTCCGATGGCTTGGATTTTTTAAATAAAGTTATTGATGAGGAACTGTAGTTAAACTAAATCCGCAACACGCCGCGAAATATTGGTACCTACACATAGACAGTCCCCAGAAAATAGCTCCCCCGGTAATACCATCTTCGCGTCTCCTTTAGAACTCAACATAATATTATTATATGTAAGTAAAGTCGTGTTTACGGTTTGCTCATACCCTTTACACAACAAACTTTATTGTGGCTTCAGGTTCTGGTTTACTATTCTAAGAAACTAAGCCATAGAATATTAGCCACTTTTGGTGCCTTAGCTCTACCTTTCCTTGTTCACACGCCTCAAAGTTGATTAAATACCTTTCATGTACCAGATCGACTTCTTTAACCAGGTTTTCTTATTTCTGGTATTCCTGAATATTTAAACAACATGAATAAATTAGTTAAAAAATATGACATCCATATCTAAAATTCTGTGCTGTGACGTTGCCAAACCAACTCTATATTAATATCGTATTAAAGAGCAGAATAATGGAACTTGCATAAACATTTACATTTTATGAAGAAATGCGATCTTGTATTTTTTTACGCAAAGGTGTTAATAGATCAGTTAGATTGTTTAATTAGTTTGTATAGAAACTGAAAGCAAAAAATATCTCAACTCAATTCATTTGCTATTATAACGACATATCTTCTAGATACTTACGTATCTTTCTACCCTATAGTTAAAGCAAAAATAATATATTGTATTAAAACTGCGCAATGGTTATCTTGTCCTATACGTGTATGTATTTAAATTTGGCTAATCCCTACAAAGAGTTACGCCTAAATCCAAACTCCGCTTATTTCTTTGGAAGGTGGTTAATATTTTATAAGTAAGAGCTCTGCGGAAAGAAGGCAACTCCCCAGAAATTCATTATAACCGTAAAGCAAAACTGAAACCAAATTTCAAGGGAATAAGACTATTAAAGAAGAGATATGTACAATAACATGTATTTACATTGAGATAATATATAATTCTAAATATCTTAAATTTCTAATTCTTTGTTTTATTCCTAATTCTTCTACACCAAAAATATTTTTACTACATCCATATACAATTTTAAGTCACAATCTTACGAGATAGATCTTATGTTAACGGTTTTACAATTCTACAATCCTACGGTAGCTTATACAAATAACATAATCTTTGTTTATAATTAAATTAATTGCTTTCTTCGCTCGAGGTGTTTACGCGCAATCTGTCCCATCATGCTTCATCAGAGTGTGTGTGCATGCGCACGATCTATTTAAGCTGTCACTTAAACTTTACTATTAAACCCCTCTCTCTATACCGCGGTCGCGCCGTAATGAAAGCTGGGAGCGCGCGCGCAGTAATCTATTTCAGTGCGACGACATGGGTGGCGCGGCAGTAAATCAAGGCAATTTGTTCCGAGAATTTTGACTGCCGACTAGAATATCGTGAAAATAATTAAAATAACATAATGGACGGTTAACCAGTCCCTTAAGCGCGCGTTTCCCGGATGTGGCCGATTTTCGGGGAATCGCCGATGGGTTATGAGGCTAAATCGCTAGTTTATGTTATTGTCATCAGTTTTGAGCGAAAGGATTAATTTGATATTTCAGTTTCAATATTAGTTCGTATTTTATTTATTTTTCTACCTATACCTATAATACTTAAAGGACTAACTTTTTCAACGGTTGTATAAAATAGATCTTATACTTCATTTAATGTTGTACCTCGGAAACTTTATTCAAAATATGTAAAGTCCTTTGAAATTTGTGAATAATTTAGTATATCAAAAAAACCTGAACCCAACCATTGTCCGCTGCCATAGATAATTTAAATAGATTTTATCTTGATAGCCATCATAAAATTACTTATTAAATATAAATCTAGCTGTTACGGATCCGGAAAAAGATTTTGAAAAATGTTTCAAGTGTTCACTCATACTGGTAACCCCAAATCTCCGCCAGTAATTAATCACAAGAAAGCACCTCATGACAGCTCCAAAGTTGCGGCTCAACGTATTGTCTAAAAAACAATAGGAAAAAATGGATATGAAAAATGCTGTTCAGCCGTCTTTCATGTAAAAGGTCCCCAAGCGCTGTCGGAGTAGATTAGAAGCGGACCGCGCCCAGGGCCATAGTACTTTTGACAAATGTGTTGCTTGAATTTTCTGACGGGTTGCAAATGCATGAAGTTACAAATCACAAACTTTACATCATAACCTTTGCTCGGCTGTACTCAGTTGAAAAGTTTACCCTTAGTTTTGCTTTCATCGGCCGCTCCGCCCTTTGATGTTACTACACTAAATAAACAACTGACTAATGGTATTAGCCGACATTATTCTCTTTGGAATGAGCCGTGAGATTGTCCTTTCATGGTTTACAAGTATTTGACTTATGTGGTATGGGGTGGGAATTTCACCATATTATTACGTCTGAGTAAACAGGTGGTGTGTGCTACATGCTTAAATTAGAAATACAGAGTAGTTTAGACATGCAAGTAATATAAGTCCGTGATTTTGTGCAAAGTTTACCGTACTAGACGAGCCGACGCCTCGCGCAGCTAACGTGATTTTCACGTGCGGTGAATTTTCCTGAAGATAAGGAGCTGACGGGCCACATTTAACAATTAATAACAAAGTTCATCTACGATAATGCATGACGAAACATAATCGTATACTCAATCCAATCATAGATAACTAAATAATTGTAACGGCACCATTTAGGTAAATGATTTCTACTAACAACAGAAAACAATTGAAAAGCATTTTT
Source organism: Glyphodes perspectalis (assembly GCA_951394215.1). Classification (NCBI taxonomy): domain Eukaryota; kingdom Metazoa; phylum Arthropoda; class Insecta; order Lepidoptera; family Crambidae; genus Glyphodes; species Glyphodes perspectalis. Next base: position 10,054,022 of record OX596205.1, on the reverse strand, counting down.
CGTTTTATCGAGTATATTGAATTACTGTTGACAACAATGAATTGGCTATTTACTGGGTTCTGGTCATGTTCAAGTAAAAAACACGACGTAACGAGCTATTACTAGAAATAATTCTCTAAATCCACGAAGGAGAAAGGGCCCTTTAAGTATTATTCCTTTGGAAACTATTCGCGCAGTCGTTAACGTAATGGACCACGGTGCCAAAGACAAATGGTTTGAGGGGACAGATAGAATCAACCAGCCAACAAGTGAACCCGCTGCAGACGAAATATAGGGCTGCTGTTAATTAATTCAGTGGGTACTGAGATTCTGCAAAGGCTGGAAATGATTAATTAGTAACTCACTCACATTTTTGTGCCTTTTTTAAATTTGGCGGATTCGCATTTGGGTGTTTCGTTCAGAAGCTTATTACAAGTCAAAACTTGTAATAAGCTTCTGAACGAAAATTACTATAACGTAAAAAAGGATAAATAAATTACCCCAACTAATGTAAAAATAACAATATCAGCGGTAAGGAAGCTAGATTAACTAAATACCAATATTTACATACATAGGTATAATCGTTAGTAAATCGTGGGCTCTATCGAAAAAGGTCGGTCTAGATCTGGTTGTTCAAATCAAGTCAGTATCAAAATCTTCGATAGGCATGTAAAAATCAAGTAGCTTCATTCTACATATTAAAAAAGAAAAAAATAAACACACAGTTATAAAGAAAGCAATATAATTGGAAAGGAAAAGCTTTCCACTAACTTCGCAGGTGCCGTACTTCAACCAACAATCATGTTCACCTTCTTCTAAGTACGGTAGATTCCTAAAATCGAGCACGCAAAGCTACCTCAACTGCAGCCCCATACCTAACGGAAGTGAGCTAATAAGCGCATTTCCCATGGCACGTGAATCATGTGATGCGCGCTGCTCGGTTCCGGGAAATGCCTCTCATTACAGCACCGGGAACATGCACTGCCTTCCTCCAGTGATATTTCTGGAATGTTTTGTCTTTACCCACTTAGAGTCCATTGTCCCATGTTGGTCTAGGACTTAAAAAAAATGTGCCAACTATGGTTCTTGCCTAGCATGTTGTAAAAGGCCACTAATAGTGTATCGGGTTTCGGAAATGTAGTTGTGTGGGCGACAAGCTAACCACTTGTCACTACTTTTTTACAATCTTGTCATCTAACCCAGCCCAGATTTTTTTGGCTGAATGTGGTTAAAAGGACCTGCTGCTCCTTCGGTGATTATGGGCTTGATGTTATGTATGTATTTAGAGTCATCTTAAATAATTTCTGCAAACAACAAGCAGTTACAAATTTGATATAGAATTAAAAATTGAACAGCTACATACAAATACAAAATTCGCGGAATATACATGGGGGTTCCAACGAAGGGTATTGTTGTCCCCTAACCAAAGACCTTCGCTGGTATATAGTCCAAATGATAACTTGTTACCACCTTATTCCGGAACAAAAAACAAGAAATTCTTTGCCTTGTGAAGCCAATGCTAGCTATGGCACGAATAAGGTAGAAATATTTACGTTTAGGGAATGTCATATCCCCAGGGCCACCGATACGTCTGTCGGATAATTGAATTAAGGCAGAGATGTACTCATCACTCAAGCGCAGGTGAGCGGGAAATTTTCTCGTATCGTGGAACTTTACGAATAATAAAAAGTCTGTAAAGTGCGCTCGACTCCGAGCGGGCTGAATCGATAACTCCCTGAATATATTCACATATCTTCAAAGTGATTTAGGGAAAATTTCATATACCCACTTCTGTTACTTTTGCGCTGAGTATTGCGTTTTATAGTATATAATGCTCAATGAACCATATTTCGTAAACTTTTGATGCAGAAAGAAGCTAGTTTATCAAATTCTTGACCGATGCAAAAGAATATATTAAAATTGTTTAATGTACCTTTTTCTTCGAATATAATAAATAATACTTGTGTCTAAACCTTTTATAATAATATTTATCCAAAGTATCTTCGCTGTTTTATATGGTTTATAAAATATTATTAAACAATTCAAAGTAATGGTATTCAACGAATAACTAAACTTAGTACGAAATCCACTTGTAATCACAATATAGTATATCTAAATATAGATACACGCACGGAACATAGCATGAATATATAAATGAAATACATTATCGACTGTATTTTTGCTAAAATATTCATAATTGAGCATTCTTTAAGGTCATAATGTCTAACATCAAACTACTTATATAAAAACGTGACGAGCATCACATCGACCACGCTGCTGACTTTTGACGCTCACCCGGCAACTTCGCCGACAGGCAACTAGCTCATGCATTACATCTAATCACCGGGAAGATTTAGTACGTCAACTGAACCCAAAAAGCTTGGGCCACAGCCGCAAAAAATCAACAATTTCCACTTTTTGTACGGTGGCATTGTTCGAGAACTCGAGCTCTTTGCTTTTGATTGTTTCCTTTGCTTGGAATGTTTCGTTTCTTCCATTGTAACGCGGTATATTGCCAAGTTTTACATTGCTTGAACGAGAGTACAGTTAGCTATAATTTATCGCTTAATAGGACTCGTTCCCGGCGATACTTGTTGCTATAAATTTCTTTGTACCTCAGCGAACGTAGTTTTCTATCGTATATATCGTAATGGATCTAATGGTTTTACTTATACGTAGCCTATACTTACCTAAACTTTTATGAACATTTCGGTCCAATATTTATTGGAAGCTTACTTTTTAGGGTACGACTTAGAAGGAATAACATTATGTTCTAAAAAAATTAAAAACAAAATAACAACTTTAAGTAACATTATATTACTTAAACTTAATTCTGGATTTAAATATATCATAAGAACTTATTTAAAATAAACGATTAAAAGCAAATCCAACCGCTCCTTAATTTCAAAACGTTATCACATATGGTAACGAAATTTCTAACAACCCCAGTTGATATAGTTTTTATAGTACCTATTACTATTGTTGTGTCAAATGTTATCGCAGGAAAGGTGTTGAGAACCCTTTAGATAAGACTATAATTAGCTATTTCTAGCTTCAGCTTTTTGCCAATATCTCTTGTTGGGATGACTTAAGCTCTGGTGACAGATATGTTAAAACTTACTATAGCAAACAACTGCTATTTAACATTCGTAACTATTATGAGCCAAACAAATTAATCAAGATTACATATACACAGTCATCTCGTTCATATCTCTCAAAGACGCATTAGTAGTCGCATCCATTATTCGCTTTTTAAAAATCCAAAGGTAGGCACGTTCACAGATGCGAATCAACATCGTACGCACGTGAGATGACGTTATTATCAACTGAGCCGACCGCCTATCGTTAGCATATAATATATTTATATATAATATAGATCAGCGTTTCCCCTATGGTGGGTGAGGATCCGGTATCATGTCACGAAAATAAGAAGTAGAAAGGATCCTTGACTTAAATTTTCCTTGTCTACTTTAACTCACTTATGACAATTAAATGTGTTTTTCTTTTTCCAAAGATGTACATACAAAAAATCACAAAATAAAGAAAAAGCCAATAAAGAGAATTGGCTACTTGACTCAAATATTTTTTTGTCCATTAGTAAGATTACTAAAAATATTGCTTATGTATTTTTACTTTTGTTAAGAAAACCAAAAATGACAAAGATAGAGCGAGTTAAAATTCCGCGAAACGTCACTAGCTTCATAAAATCTTAGGAACCACTGACGTCAAAGCATCCCAATCTCTGGATTGGGATTCTAGATTCAGATCTTAGAAGCGCTTTATATTTAAAGATTTTCTATATTAGCTAGCAAAATATAAATACTCAATATTTTTTTTAAAAACCTAACTGACGGTCTAAAAAATATTAGAATCAATTATATTATTATCATAAAAAATATATAGATTAGCTCTAGAGTCTGTTCGATTTAATCTGATTTATAATGCATCCAGTGAGTGGTACTTACCGACCCTCTAATCGGGCGCCGGTCGGGTAAGGCCCTAAGTTATTGGATCTGAAGAGTTTTGCCGGAGACGCTCTCGACCGCATCAATTTTGTACATCGTCAACCAATTTCGTGGGAAAATTTATAACTGAACATCATCCCCTTTTGGATTGAAATTAGTATTGAGAAAAACGCTTGCTGTTCATTCGACGGCATTTTCGGATAAATATGGGCTGTGACAGAGATTCTGTAGTGACGCTTAATAAAAAATGGGTATCGATTATAAAATATATTAGCTGTATAGAGTTTTTGCTTAGTATTTAGCAGCTTTAGAGAGCACGATTTTTAACAATAATTTTTTTATCATGGTCCTTACAGAATTGCTGGCACCAATTTCTGGGTAGGTATTTGAGGCAAGTTGAAAACTTGGCTCATGCCTCTCCTATTTTACCCCAACACGGAACTGTAGACCTGCCTGGTGAGTAGCGGGGTTCTTTTTTTTTATTTATTAATTACATATTAATATTATTTTATTTTCAAAAAAATTATTTGTGGCAATATGCAATTGTTATATATCGTAGTTTAATTTTTAAATAATAAAAAAAAAATAAGCCAGATGATTTAGTCGAGGTTTCAATATTGCCAGACGTGTGCTAAAAAATACATTTGTAGTACATTTTGCAAAAAAATATAAAAAATGTATTTGAGTCGCCTTGATATAATATTAGGGTATTACTTATTTATAACTAAAATATAGGATCTAAAAAGACAGATAATTTTGGTGGGCCTTTCTACCTGCCAGGTGATCTAACAATCTACTATCTTGAGTTGGTCCCGTTACCCACCAGGCAGATCTGCAGTTTCGTGTTGGGGTATAATAGGAAAGACATGGGACAAGTTTTCAACTTACCTCAAATACCTACCAAAAATTGGTGCCAGCTCTCCTACTATATCAATGCTGCCATAGATTTTGTAGAAATTCCGTAACATTCACATTACGACTCACGGCTCACCGTATTCGACTATCGTTTATTTCTTTTACATTGAAAGAAAGATCTCATCTACATAATAATAAATATTAATGACTATCAAATACTGTTATTTTAAAGCAAACTGCCTACCCTGCTAGGAAGTGGCGTAAAGTTTAGTTTGTTAGTTAAAGCAACGCCATTTTGGAAATTATGGTTTATCTATTGTGCCAACATTCTAATGCTACATAGTTTTTACCTTTTCCAACTCGTGACTTCATTATGGACAGCCTATAACGATTTATTTTTCATTTCAACTGAAAAACGTATTATAAAAGTAAGTTATGTTTCGACTTCAACAGCATTGCAAATATTTAAGTAGATTCATTAAATATCTTCAAATTCAATGGAGAAGATACCAATATCTTTAGTAACATTAGTAAGATAGATAATAGATTTTTCTATTCATAATGATGATAAATTAAAACTTTAGTCCCATCTCGATCTGTGTCTTGAAAAGATTGTGCCCACAAATGTGTTCAAAAGGCGACTAATGATATATTTACAAAGCCAATCAATGGATTGGCTTTGTAAATGTGTAGACGACAAGCCAGCCTTGTTACATTTTTTTACAATTTTCCAGCTAACCCAGCTCAATTTTATCTTTGGGTAAAAGTGGTTAAAGGATTTTGATCCTTGGACTCTGCCTCGAAGGTTGGGAGCGTCATATCTTAGCTTCTCATGTTTATCTCTGAGTATATTCGTGATGATTTTTTTCTAACAAATATTAGTATGAACCGGCCGCATATAACATCAGAGCCAAATGTGATAGTTACCATAAATGAATTGGTGTAATCTCAGACGGAATTGGTTATTATTTTGAAGGTTGGTGACAGTTTTATTGTTATTAATAGCAATATTATCTGCTGTAATTTATTAGTAGGTACACATATGTAGTGTATCTTCATAGACAGGTATTATATGTAGGTATATGTATTCATTCATATTATTCACGTATCATGGTAATACTTTTACAGAACTTTATCTGCCTGTAACGCTTCCAGACTTAAAGCACCTCTCTGATTGCAATAAAATTCGGCACGCTAAAAGTTTGAACCCCATGGAAGGACATAGGCAATTTTTATCCCGAAACAATGTGTTGACCCCGCGGGACACCTGGTAGCCATAGTAGCAGACAGTATTCTACGTGGACGGAGCAGCTGGCGACGGCTAGATTACCTACTATATATCTCTTGATCTGTGATTGCAATCTCAACAGCAGTAATTCTAGCAATACTGAATTTCAATTTATAAATATTATAAAATAAATGGCAAACATTTGTTAGTACTTTATAATACTACTAGGTAATCTGGCAAACGTATTTCTGCCATTAAAAATTGTATGGTAGTACCCCCTATTAGTATAGGATCCCACCATAGAACGACCTTCACCGAGCTGAATAATAGATGAAAAGTATTTTATATTCAATTAAATATGTCAATAAATATATTGCAAATGGGTTGTCTAAAAAAATTTTAGTCCAGAATATGATTAATTAACAATTATTGTTATTTTTTTTTTATATCTTCTGTTTAAGCTACTACTGAATATGTAGTGCTCATTTTCTACCAACAGATGGTGTTGGGTGTAGATTGCTACGCGGTGGCATTTCGTTTTACCGAGCACATATATACCCAACGCCATAAAGAGACCACTAGACCATTAGAGACCTAAAAATAAACCAATTAGAAAGATAGACATAAAATACTATTAAGTAGTATATGTAATAAAATACAGTGGAATTAAAGTAGTTCGTTCACTAGAAGTCCGGTATTTTACTTAGTCTTCCTGTGACAGTGCTCGGTCCTAGTCTATACATCTTCCATAGTTCCATATAAAATATTACTTAATAAAAATCGGTCCAACAAGCACCGATCACTTGATATTTTAAAATTAGATACTCATGGACCAAACCATAGGAAGATTATAACACCCCATACGAAGATTGAGATCAGATAAGCAGTTTGCAAAAACTCGTTTAAATTTTGACTTGCCTAGATTGGATCTTCAGGAATAAAACTTACGGCAAAGTCATTAAAAGAACCGAACATTGAAATAACTTCCCCTACACTTTCCCTGAGCGGGGAGCAGAATCGCTTGTAAGGATGATTCGGTGGCTTTGCTACATTTATTATCAGCAATTGACTTTGGCAGAGCTTGATGTAGCAAGTCCAAAATAACGTTACCTACTTTATCATTTAACTACATGGTGGTTTAGTTTTTCTTATACTTGTAAAAATTATGTTTCAATGCCAATATTTTTATTTTAAATAAATATCATGTAATTATGCTTTAATTTACTTTTACAATTATTTGTTACATATTGATCGTAAAATGACGCAAATAAATCAGAGATATCATCGGTTCTACCAAGAAATCATAGCCTTTCAATATAAAATCTGTACAGCGATCCCAACTATCAACTAGCGATTTTCACTGGTTTTAAATGGGCCACACGACCTCGGCAACGATAGGAATCCTAATGAACAATTGGCAACACTGCACTGGGCCCTACTCCATACATCAGCCTATACACACAAGACGTGGCCACTATTAAGTCATTAATTAAACAACGTCGACGCAGACAAGCAGTGCTAAGACGGCGTTGATCTAGCCCTTACCAACTGCATGATAAAGTTGAAACTGGTGTAATTTACAGTGGGGACTAAGTTAATGGGGTTACATTAGACGGGGAGGCAGCCGACGGCCTCGCAAACAAATAAAGCTACTCGTTAAATAAATCGCCACAGTCAAACATCGCCAGGACCTTTCCGCACCTCTACACTCGTGAATAAATAAACATAATAATGTGTTTAGCGCAATGGTATCCATTTGGTTGTAATGGCACCAATTTTAATTTAAAATTCACTGCCAATTCAGAGTTTATGCGCGCGGTACTGCGGTTAAAACCGTTATGGCGATGACGCCTATTAACATGCAAAATTAAAATGGTATTTACAAATAAAATGATTCAGGATCTTTACAGTTACTTCTATTTTGTAATTTAAGTAATGACCTGGCACTTAGAAGTCATATATAAATAACAAATTATCTTAAACTAACCGAATACTTGTAAGTAGTGTCCGACCGAAGTTTCGGTTTCGGTTTCGGTTTCGGCCGAGTTTCGGCCAAAAATCAAGTTTCGGCGGAAGTTTCGGTTTCGGCCAAAATTGGCCGAAACTTTTGCCGAAACCGAAACTGGTTTCGGAAGTTGTCGTGCACGCTCGCCTAACTTCGTTTTCTCGCGACAACGCTTTGGCGGACGCTGGCGGCCCTGTGTTTTTTATTTGATTTTATAACTGTTTTCAATATAAATGTTTACTGTAGCTCAGTAGGGAGTTTTTTAATTATAAATGTAAGAATGACTGTCCTACTAATTGTGATCTAGGTATATTTGTTAATTCTAAACGTGTGATTTGATTATCTTTGTTGAGACTGGAACTAAGAGTGTAATAGTAATTTTAGTAATTTTTATTTATATATAAGAGGTACTTATAAGAGATTTATGATTCTACTAAGTACAAATACAATACTTAGTATATAATGAAACAGTAAGAATTAGTGATTTGATTATTGATTATTGATAAAGATTTTGCTATGAGAACTTAATTTGAAAAAATACATACATACATAACATCTCGCCCATAATCCACGAAGGGGTAGGGAGAGTCAATGGGGCAGCAGGCCCTTTTAACCACATTCAGCCAAAAATAAAATTGGGCTGGGTTAGATGGAAAATTGTGAAAAGGTAGTGGCTAGCTCGTCGCCTACACAATCACATACCCAAAACCCCATATACTTATCATTAGTCGCCTTTTACGACATGCTAGGCAAGAGACACAATTGGCACATTCTTTTTTAGTCCCCGACCAACATGGACATGAAAAAATAATAAAAATATTATTAATACATACATAACATCACGCCCATAACACCCAAAGGGGTAGGCAAAATCAAAGAGCCAGCAGGCCCCTTTAACCACATTCAGCCAGAAACAAAACTGGGCTGGGTTTAATGGAAAATTCTGAAAAAGTGGTTACTAGTGGCTAGCCTGTCGCCTACACAATCACATACCCAAAACCCGATACACCATTAGTCGTCTTCTACGACATGCTAAGCAAGAACCACAGATGGCACATTATTTTTAAGTCCCAGACCAACATGGGAAAATGGGTTGGGTTAGATGGAAAATTGTGAAAAAGTAGTGACAAGTGGCTATCTCGTCGCCTTTAGAATTACATACCCAAAACCCCATATACCATTAGTCACCTTTTACGACATGCTAGGCAAGAACCACAGGTGGCACATTCTATTTAAGTAACAGACCAACATGGGACAATGGGCTGGGTTAGATGGAAAATTGTGAAAAAGTAATGACAAGTGGCTAGGTCATCGCCTTTAGAATCACATACCCAAAACCCCATATACCATTAGTCGCCTTTTACGACATGCTAGGCAAGAAACACAGTTGGCACATTCTTTTTAAGTCCCCGACCAACACGGGACTTATTATTAATATTTTTTTATATTATATTACATAAATTATTACAACAAACTTAATTTATGTACTGTGTTTCCATTTCATGCCCTAATTAATGCAGAATAATGAGTAAAATGCACAAAATTTTAGAATTTTAAGGAATTTTATACTTGACCACGTGAGTTTCGGTTTCGGTTTCGGCCGAAACTGAAGCCACGGCCGAAATTTCGGTTTCGGTTTCGTTTTCTGCCGGAAAACCAGTTTCGGTCGGACTCTACTTGTAAGTATCCTTACATGATTGCATAGCTTATTGGATTATGTAAACTGTAACAAAATTTCGTCCGCAACCGTTAAAATAACTGAAACTCCTAAATGTTAATCTAACCTTTTCGGTTAATGAGATTATGAAGCAGTAAACTATGCGAACTAAGAGCAGTGGTAGCTCAATGGTAAGGACACGCGTCTCATAGCCGAGGGGTGCGGGTTCAAACCCGACCACGTACCCCTGGATTTTTCAAATCTATGTACATATTTATAACATTAGCTCGGCGGTGAGGGTAACCATCATGATGAAACCTGCAAATAGATGTATCTTTTATCGACAGATTGGTTGATCGAGTAATAAGAAGCCTAGGATTTCTAATCAATGAAGTCAAATGGTCTCAGATTCGAATCCCGCTAGGGGCAAACGTTGAATGTGATTAATGTGAACATTTATTTTCGAGCCATGGGTGTTTATAAAACGCGTTCTAATAAATAATGTGTATCTGTCACCTATGCACAATCTTATATGCTTAGTTTATGCTTAGTCCAGAGAACGGTATGTTAGGACCAGAAAATTATAAGTAAAAATCTTATTCAATGATCAGTACGATTATTTACAAGCCTGTTATTCCACCGCCTACTTATAGGTAAACATAATTTCTTTTTGCCCCTTGTAATAAAAATCAATAGGATCCTAACGCGATTGCCTAACTGACCGTACACACCGCGCCGCCTTCTTTTCTTTTCATCGGTTTTCCTTTGTTATTATTTAGAAGAACCACAAATAGATTCTTTTACACAAAATAAGAATTCGACTCTTTGAAGTTCAAGAATGCTGATTCATTTATAAAGTAGGTAGTATTACTTGTAAGTCATGCCAATGTCTGAAATAGAGTAAACTTGTCGTATCAGTACACAAGTACCAAACTAAAGTTAAAGACTTAATTGAAAAATTCACATTTAATTGGCATCTGAACACTAGGTACTATTGAAAAAACAAAAATTTGAAAAAACCTGTTTCTTTAAAGATTATTTTTTATTAATCTATTTATGAGTAAACGAAAACTACAAACGAGCATTTTTATACAAAATTAGAATTAAATTACTCTGGCCCTTTATATTAAAAGAACGAAAAATAATATTTACAACGTTGTTTTGATTTTTTTAAATCATAGGACAGAATCCTTCAACGAATTTTTTCTCACTATTAAAAATACAGAGTCTTTTAAACTTGAAGTTAAATTCATTACTTTGACCAGCATTTTTAAAATAAAGCTGAAACAAGATATAAAGAGAGATAATTATGCAGTGATTAACGCCTTTTATGTATCACATCAAATACAGATTACTACCTATTTTGAAATGTGCTCTCCGCCATTGTTACTTTTTGTTTTTGCGAAATACTAAAATTGTGATAATTTCTAAAATATCACTTATCTTAAAAACATTATTATGGACCTTACTGTCACAATTTAATTGCCATTTTTTTATGCCCTAAGGATTTAAACATTTGCGTGTGGGATGCTTGTCAATAGGATTTCATTTCTACGTTATTATATTTGTTTGCAGTGTCATTTTAACATGATACCAACGAAAACTAGCCAATTCAGCAACGGCTATAAATAAAATAAGATTAGGTATCTTATTTTATTTGTAGCCGTAGCTGAAATGAAACTAGAAACGTTCTTAGGAGACACACAACGCGTCGGTATATAAATCCGGCTTCAACTAGATATTTAATTGATTAAAATGTGCCGCAACGGGCAAAGCCCCAAAGCCTGCGGGACTCGGGTGCGCGTGCACCTCTGCGGTTAACTTTAACTTATACGAGCGAGACCCAAGCCTGTCGCCGCTCAGCGCTGCGGTTTTGTTATCTCCAGTTAAGAAATTGGTAAGTAATGAGTTTTCTCAAGTTTTGTGCTAGTAATGTGTAAGGACGCCCGTTGGCGAAGTAGGATTAGTGTCTGCCTAATACGCGGAAGATTTTCGAGTCTTAAAGATAGGCCAAGTATTCATACACTGATAATATAAATATAAATCTAGCACAATAGCCTCTAAAAAATCATAGTAAGTAGGTATTAATTTACATACATACATAACATCACGCCCGAGATCCCCGAAGGGGTAGGCAAAGTCGAAGGAACAGCAAGCACATTCAGCCACATTCAGCCAAAAATAAAATTGGGCTGGGTTAGGTGGAAAATCGGTAAAAAGTTGTGACGAGTTAGCCACTTTCTAACTCGTCGTCTGCACAATAACAAGTTTTCATTTGTTTAAAGAAATTCATGTAGTTTATTTTGCTACCAGTCAATTGTTTAACTTCACGGGATACAATAAGTATTGGAGATCACCGAACCATATTTAAAGATACAACAAAAAAGCTGTTCTTTCGGTTTAAGTAATCTCTGCAGGCTTCAAGATTCATATTAAGTTATTAAATGAAACAAGGCATTTACGCAAGTTTGAAATTTTTCAAATTTTGATAGTAACGCTGATTTTGCGATGTTACATACCATAAGTAATACAGAAAATCCAGTAATACAGTGACACAATAAAAAGTTTATCTACTTTTCCCATCGTATAAAAAAGTCATAGTAAATATACAATAACTGTAACTTTTTATTATAGATACCGATGATTTAGAAAAAATTAAAACAGTGACAGTATCTAAAGAGCAACATCGCTGCGCATGGTTCAGTCCCGCACCCAACGTCTTTGTGCAGTCGAGGCTCTCCAGCGACTAGTTGCTAGCATTTGCGGCTCGCTACTGCGGTTTTGTTACTCGTAACTACAATTAGAACTCAGTCGAGGATTTATCTTGGGCTAGTTCCAGAAAGCACGTTTAACGTACAACGTCTTCGCTGTAATCAAAGACATTGAAGGTACATTTGAGGACGAATATAATTACATACAAACCTTTTTGGTCACACACATACACACACGTCTAATGTTTCTAGTTTTTTAATATCAGAAGAGACAAAACATGACAAACCCCCTGAATTATCACAAGCTAGTTATTAGACTTAACTGAAATCTGATCCTGTTAATACAATCGAATCGGCCCTGGATCAGTTATTTTTAATATCACGGATCTAATAAAACAGTTAGCATTTATATTATGATGTAAAAAATACATTCGTACCTGGCGCAATGAGCAGACAATACTGTATACACCACATATACTTTATACAGGTTAAAAGAACGATATATTACAATATATTATTCTTCAATACTTTAAGCAGGCAAATCCAGGTACATAACAAGGAATTTTATACGAAATGAAAATTTTCAAAGCGGAGCCCGACCGACAAAATAACGTGATTTGTATTTTGAGAATGAGATCAGTAATTCTGTTCGGACTGCATTCGCAAATTCAATTGTAAGACTCAGCATTTTTCACTTTACACAGAAATCTACGGTATGGTGAATTCAAACGATATTGAAAATCGGTAAGGTTTTCCTCACAAATTCTTTCACCAATTTCATTGGAACATTATTGTTGATTTTTTTAAACGTATTCTTATTTTTATATCGAACTTGGACCATGATCCAGGATTTGACGAGTCTAGTTAAAACGATAAAACGAGAGTCATTTGGCCTTCGTAGCACTTTGGCATGACCATCATTAAATTTCACTGGTTTGTTGCCACTAAAGCAGGATAACCGGAGATATTAAATGATGATTGTACATATCCATCCATAGATATTTGAATCTCCATCCTTCTCACCAAATTAGTGATATAAATATAGTTTTAAAAACACCCAGACACACCAGCAGCCCAGAACGCACACCCATCTTACCACTACTCCTCTACTTAATGATACTACAACTTAGCAAAAAATATACAGCATTTGGTAAATGAGCAAACGTGAACTCGCCATCTATCTACTAAATCGCACACCGTACCTGCAATATACCATTCGTGTAATTAAAGCATCCACGTTGCGGTCACAGTAAACTAACGGTATTAATGTCCACATGCCCCGGGGACTTAACATAACGAGACAACAAGTTAGGCAAAAGTTGCCGCATTCCCGAATATTCCTGATTCCCAGAAGAAACAAGAGTCGAATATAATGAGCGAACACATGAACTTCACGCAACGATACAACAGCCGCTGGATGGAATACATATTTATGAAAATTCTTCTGTAGTTATTTATTAAATAAATACCGTGTATTTGCACAATTATACGTACGGAGACGCTCGCAATCAAGTAAACAATTTCAAAGTTGTTTTTTTCGATTCGGATATTATTCAGTACGAGTATTATTGTAGCATATTTTAGATATGGTAAAAGTCGTCAGCGACAAAAAAAGATAATATTATCATCATCTTCCTGGCGTTATGTCCTTAGACGGGTCCTTATGTGTTTAGACGGGAACCGCTTAGATCATAATCCAGGATTTAGCGATTCTGGTCTCATTACATTGAAGCGACTACCGAACTAACCTTCGTAACCCTTATATAGGGGAACCAGAAAAAATTGGAGCAGGGTTACACAGGGTTGTTTGAACGTGCAGGTTTCATCACTCTTATTTTCTCTCACCGCGCCGAGCTAGTGGTATAAATACATACGTACATAGATTTGAAAAAATCCGAAAAACAGGTTTGAACGCGCACACTTTGAATATGAGGCGCGTGTCCTTCCTTACCATTGAGTTACAACCGCTATAAAGTAGGTATAATATAATAGCTATTATTATTTAACTAAAAATTTATATTAACGCCGCCAATTATAAGTTCTGATTAATAAAGCTTAATTGACGCAGACATAACGTGTCAGCACATTGAATAATTATTTTCAAATATCACCGATTACTCCATTTCATTAACCGCGACGCAAAAGAGGGGCGTTTTAACTCCCCACGCAAAAACTTATACCTACGTTTTGTTATCGTGTGTCAGATACCTAACTACATACATATGTGTGTATTAGTCTGTGAAAACGTAGCTCCCTAACGACTAAACCTACTTTGAATTCGTTTTATATTCTTTGAAAGATCCTTTGATCGAAATTGTTTTTAGTTATTATTCGAGAGAATCGGTTCACTGACATAAATATTTGATCAGTTTGTTTACAATAAAATGACAAGTTGCTTATCGCAAAGACTTCCATCACTTGTCCCTTCCATAAATATAAACCTACTATAATAAATGTCACTTAAACCTATCCATATACGTACTTCTAACAGTCTGTTACGCTTCTAAAAACAACCAAAGCTTAACATTATGCAAACGGGACGCTGAAACGAAAAATAGTTTTTACAAGCCCGCAATTTTTTTTGTCAGCGGAATAAATATACATTTTTTAATTAACTACATAACGGAAATCAAATGTCATAACTATCGATTACAACACACAAAAATAATTGGCCAGTTAATAAATCAAAACTAAAAAAATAAAACGTGTTTTAGCAAATCAAATACATAAGACTCTTTTACAAACAATCGGTGAATAAGCATAGAATCGTGCAAACATTAATTCGGGCTTCATTCTCCAAATGAACATTTTAATAAACTTTGAATCAAACTGGTAATTGGAACAGATACTGTGCTTAATGACGTGTCTGCCCCACGCGGCATTAGGGGAAAGGGAAACTAAAAGCATTTCTCTAATGACCGCATTTAACTAAATGCCGACATTTAACCAAATGTTGGATTTTTTAAACGGCCGTCGCATGACTGCCATAGCGACGGATAAATTATACTATGAGCATAACTATAGAATACGCGCCGCGGTTAGTACACCCCTTATCATGTGACAGTATTTTATTAGACACATTTTAAGATGTACCATAATACAATTCACACAGTACAGTTAGTAGTAGTTTATTCAAGTAAGTTTTCGTAGCCACATTCTGGATAGATTATTTCTACAAAATACACGAGCTGTTGATCGGATTGATTTTTTGCTAAACCTGTGTAACCTGTGTATATACAAGTTAATTTTCACTTTATACTACAACTAAAATACTTAAAAAAATATATAATGGTATCTCAAAAACTCACGAAGTTATAAGCATTTTGTATTGGTTAGGGCTTATTAGAAATAATACTAACGGCAACGGCACATTGTGACCTTGTAAAAAGCGATGCGTAGGTACTTTTTTTATCTCTGCTTAAACGTATTCTACATAAATGACAGTCACGAAACACGACGTCGAAAGCTTTTTCGCCTTAATAAAACGCATTACCGCTTGTTTAAATAAACTCAATCGGAATCCATATGAAGCGATTGATGAAAAATCTGAATCAACACTCGGCGATTTATTTAAGACTTACTGATGCCCGCGACTTCGTTTTAAAAAGACTTCTGTATTGCCCGGTAAACTAATTCTTATTTTAAATAAAAGTAGTCTATGCTACTCTTTTAACACCAACTATCTACAAATAAAAGTCCCGTAAATCGGTTCAACAGATTAAAATGAAATATCTGTTTTTGTTATAGTACATATTATTACAAATAACCTGCGTTCAATAAACAAGCTGTTATTTAAACATTACAAACAAATACTCCAATTGTGTTTATCTGTATAGATCGGATCAGACGTTTACGATACAAAGTGCCGGGCTATTCGGCCGTTAACACTAATCCCACAATTAATATCTAACGTCCTAGAGGCGTGTGGCTGACAACCGATATTAGGTTTCATTTGTCAACTTTTCAACTTAACAAATAATGAAAGTCGTAAAGGTGACAAATATCCTTCGGTTGTATTCTACGTTTATCACGCAAAGTATTTCAATAAGTGCCAACGTACATTATTATTATTTGACAGCGTACTATTATTTCCTATCATTATAGGAGCACGAAATTATAGGTATTGGTAATATTTAGGATAATCCAAAAATTCAGTAAATGTAGGTATGTGCAAGATTTTATGGAAAATTTACAAATTATTTTAGGAAAATTTTAGATATTTTCTTTTAATGAGCAATGGAAACCTGTTTCCAGTGTTGTCTTATCAACAATGTTCTTGTTTTGTCGTACCGGCCCATTTTTGTTCCATCTATTTTCTACTTTCTGGGTAGCTTTAATAACGCACAGGACTCTATGCTATGGTGCTCTTCAACAAAGCAAAGATTACCTTTTAAATACCTGGTAAGAAATAAAAAAGCAATTGAATTATTCAATAAAATTTTCAAGAATTAAATTTCAATCAAAAATATATAAATCGCACTATTTTATAGGTACACAGTTTATTTTGCAAAATCCAAATTGCGACTGCAATTTCTAATACTCTATTACAGATCTCAAAACAAATAGTTAGATAAAATAACAAATTTAATCACTTGATTTGTAGCCAAACGAATTGTTTACGACTTGGAGTGCTGAGTTTCATCTTAGATAATGGTTAATGACAGTTTCTAAACACTTCGATCTGTCCTCAGCGTTTCGAAGTAATCCGCAGTAAATAAAATTAGTTTTGAAGGGACGTAAAACCGCCTACGCCACGTAGGTTTATAAACGTTGGGCGCAAAATCAAATTACACTTTGTTGTTATCCATCATATTTTCGACGTTCCTTCATAAATCACATGTCCAAGCGAGGATTGCTCCAATACAGTAAATTTATGTCTCTCGTCACCCATTAATTTGGACACCGAAATTCTGACAGGTCATTTCGATTGATATGGGAAATTTACATACGCAGCTGATTGCATAGGGTAGCTTTAATGTGTTTTCCATTACGGCTAAGTTTTACAATAAAATCAGATTTATAGTTAGATCAATTTTTTTGAAATTATTAAATCATATTTTTTTACCTTATTGTCGTCACAATAACGAGTTTCTTAGACAAGGGCTCAAAGGTCAAGCGTAGGCAGTTATTGGGTGTGTTATATTTTTTCATCGCGTATTATATTAGAAAATTCTTCAAAGGGAAAAAAGTTTCAATCACTAATTATAATTACTCCATTGTTTCTGCATTGATAATAATTCTTATTATACTTTCTATTTTCCTTATAGTAGTGACTTCATTTCGTTCTGTATAGTGTATTTGATTGCATTGTAAAGTGACCAGCATTATTCATAAACAATTAACAAAATCAACGTGATTTTAAGAATTTGTGGTGGTGCTTTTCCACTACGTTTTATTTGTTTGTTCATATCAAGTTGATACAATCGGAACAAAAAGGATCTACAATTCCCTAGTCCAAATCTACGGTTAGTAGTTAGTTTTAGATTATAATAAAAAAAATCAGTCGAATAGAGTAACTCCTCCTTTTTTTGAAGTCCGTTAATAAAACCAAACATAATGTAAGTAAATGAGGTTAACAAAAATGTTGGTAATAAGTTAAACGTGCTAATATGGGAATTACCGATTTCTTCATTAAGACTGTTTCGCTGAGAATGTCTTCAAATCGGTCTTATTTTTTTATACACTTAAGCATTGTTTGAGAATTTCGAATGGAAATATTTACATTTCGAATATGCCCTGATAGTTTGGCCTTCAGCACTATCGAGCCTGTCTCTGTCTGCTGTCAAGACCTTTTTTCTGTAGCCAAGCTTGTTATTAATGACTGAATGCGTTCAAACAATTCATTGATTTTCACTACATCATTTCCAAGTAGACTTGCCTTCGCTAAAATACCTACTAACATATACGCCCTACAGGGTAGCAACAATGAACTTGTTTTCTACATTTGTGTGGGTGACTACTCACAAGGTTGACCAGTCTTGAACTATGTATGTTACCACCCGAATTCCACAAAGACAAAGGGGCGAGGAAAAGTCAGCATAATTCCTATCAGAAAATATATTACCCAAACCCCAACTAAACGAATCCTTTCCCTTATTAATACTTGTAGCTTTAGGGACAATATTGGATTTCTAAGTAACCTAGAGTCCGTAGATAAACATAAAAACCGATCTATAAAACAAAGAAATTACCTCATTACTGAACGTTAACAGACAGGTCGTTACGGTATAATACACGATATTAATTACACAACCAATAATTACTTGTATTATATTGTGCTATCATCTGTGAGTAAAAGCTTACTGCCTAATATCATAACAAAGCCACAGTATATTATTAATTTGTCAGTTCCATAAATCTTGTACAATAATTTGGCTGGCGCCATCAGTTGTGTTTACTTCCTTGTATAATGGCTATGTAAATGTTCTGTAGGTACCATTTGAAGTGGAGTGCTTTCTTGGTTAGATATGAACACAAACATTGCGACATTGAGATAAACAATCAGCAGATATACATTTAAAGGACGTGTAACTGACTTTCAATTTTATTTAATAGTTAGATGGTTTCTAGCCATGCAGCTAATTAGCCATTACCTGAAATTATCCGATCTTACTTTATCTTTTGTCTCTATATTATAAACTAGCTGTGCCAGCAGTGTCACCCGCGTTTATGGTTAATATTATAAAGACTATTTCCGTCATACATGATTTCTATGTAACTTAAACCATTAAGACTGCACACGCAACGGAAGCTTAAAAGAGAGACGGAGTAACTTCTCCCGTTTTCCCAACATTTCCCTTCACTACTCTGCTCCTACTGATTGTAGCGCGATGAAAAGTATACTATAACCTGCCCAGGAGTATGAAGAATAATTGTACCAAGTTTCGTTAAAATCCGTCGAGTAGTTTTGGTTTCTATAAGGAACATACAGACAGACAGACAGACAGACAGACAGACAGACAGACAGACAGACAGACAAAAATTTTACTGATTACATTTTTGGCATCAGTATCGATCACTAATCACCCCCTGATAGTTATTTTAAAAATATATTTCATGTACAGAATTGACCTCTCTACAGATTTATTATAAGTATAGATATTGTAGGCAAGTGAACAATAAACATGACTTCGCTATCTAAACTGAAGTCAAGCATTTGGTGATTTGTGGATATAATAAAAACATAAGGTAATTGTGCTATTTAGGATTAATTCCCTTTTTGTGCAATAAGCTATTCATTTAAAAACAAAAGCAAACATTTTCTTGTAACATCCATCATTGTTGGCCTCACCCACAGAATTTTAAAATTATGCGTAAAATCCCATGAGTTTGATATTCACTCTGAATTTAAAAAACATCCATAGCTTTTATGACTGTAAACGAACGTGTTCATATTAAGATTACCTACAAAACGTACTGTGAATGGCAAGAGTTGAATGTATTTCTACATCAGCCAAGTAAATTATTTCACTCAAAGCAATAAAAGTGAAACTGTACCGTTCAGACAAAGGGAATTTTCCGCTGCGACCGGTTATCACGCCCGGATTTTCGTTATGAAACCTTTCATAAGTATGTAAATTGAAAATTTCAGTGTCGCTCTGGAAACAAAGAGAAACGACAAAACTCCTTTAAAAAACACAATCTAACGCCGTGACGTGGGGGAACAAAATTCAGAGTCTTAACTTTTAATGAGACGCCGTCGCGGCGTAATGCTGTGCACATAATAACGCGATATATCACTGCGAGACACAGGTGAATGTCACGGTACATTGGCTCTTTTATTTCATGACCGCCATTCGAAATCTCATCGCACTCCGTAATATAGACGCAGTCATTTTTATTTTACGATTTTGTAATGTCGCCGGAGCGTGCGAACGTCGAACGCACGCACTCTTTGTCAGGTGCTATTTTATCACGTGAGTATCCATTACGTATTTACGTATTCCAGTAAATAGAAATGTTACCCAATATTAAATGCGATGTAATATCAGATAACAACAGCCTCTCACGCGGTTCATTACGCCCCACTCTCGTAATATGACGTTACTTTCTCAGTGACGTGTAAAGAAAGGAAATCGGCAATATTGGCGTCTTCTTCATAGAAAAAGTAAATTGATAAGAACAAAGCTAAATATATCTTAATGAGGGTGTTTATATCTGTAATAATTTCGTTTCTGTTTGTACGATAATTTTTTTTATTAGGATTTTCTTTTTATAAGACTGGAGACATAACAGTACGTTATATAAAATGACTACCATCATTTTTCATCACGCTTTTTTTCTTTATAGACTAATAGGAAAAACAATATTGACTCTCGAATAAGTTAAATATTTACACATAATATTATTTATAGATAACGCGGAGTAACAATATAATTATTATAATCATTTTCATTACGATGAGCATTATAAACAAGTTAATGACAACGTCACAACAGTGTAAAAAAAACAAAATATCTGTATAACTTTATATAGTACTAGCAGCGCCGCGCGGTTAGTTCCCGTTCCCGTAGGAATACTATGTAACTCGCTGACAAAGTAGCTTTTCATGTTGAAAGAATTTTTAAATTGGTCCAGTAGTTTCGGGCCTATTCAATGCAAACAAAGAAACAATCAAATCTTTGCTTTTTATAATATTATAAGTACGCTTGTACAGAAACGTGATCCTGTAAGTTATCAAAGACTATTTCCAAAGTATCAAGCAATCCAACAAAGCAAGTAAGTATATAAAGTGTATTGTACTTCATCTTAGCCAGCGTGGCGTCTCGCAGAGCACGAGCCGCGGAGGATGATGCCGCAACGACTTCAATTTCCGACTTTTGGGTCGTTTTAATTTCCTCGCCTGCAGTTTTCCGCCATATAATTTTTCCTCCAGAAAGGGGCAACGGCGTCATAAATGTGATTGCTGGTCCAAAAAGTGTCAACGCAATTAATAAAAATGTGCCTCACTTATTTTGTTTACGGTTTTCTGTCATTGTTTGGACGTTGTGTAAGTGCTTGTCTTAAATATAAATTGTTTGTTCAAGATTTATTATTATGAATAAGTAGACCACTTAATATACTTACCTAGGTACTAGATTGTCTATTCATTATTGCACATAAGACTATTATTTTACTATACCATTTGAAAATATTACCTATATTATGCTTTTAACTTTTTGATTCAATATTTTTTCACTAAATTTTTTTTCATGTTGTACAAATAGTCAAATGGAACGTCCTTTCGAAATTTCATAACTATTAGTTTTACACATTTTACCTTTAAAAAAATTGTCAATCAATCACTCTCTACCTACCTCAAACACTATAAACTCTCATACCCTGAAACGGCTGTATGGTAGTCTTTGTACAGGTTTAGCATGAAAACGTCTCGTCTCTCTCCATATGTAAATTGAAAATGCCGTCCTATTCCGCACAAGAGAGAAACCACACTATAGTCTTTGAATCATTGACCAATATGCAATCATGTGTTTACAGTGTCTTGCCGTGCATGCATTTAGAGACTCGGGAAATGTATTCAACATAATATCTACGAAGTTGACGAGAATAATGCTTGCATAAGAAAATTATCGGTTTAAAGTACACTTGCGCCAGCTTCAATACATAATTCATTAATTATACTATGTATCTTATATTAATTAATATCGATATCTTTCTCATAAAGTAAGTAGCAATCATGCAGATCAATGCATTGGGAAATATAGCAGTACAATCTGTAACCTGCAGAAAGCAATAACTGTTGCAAACTAAAAATAAAGACACAATTTCAACATCGAAACGGGAAAGCAAACTAATAAAAAAAATATCTAAAACGTGCACAATCGACGGTTATTCCCGATGTGCATGCACACCTGTATTATCGTACAGAGAATGATGCTGTACGTGTTAACATTCAGGAATTTTATTTCGTTGTGCATTTTCCATTGTTTACCTACGTCATGCGCTAGAACTAAAAATGGTTGAGCGCGAGTCAGCGATACAAAAAGGCGAGCGCGGCCGCCGAATGGCAGCTGTCAGCGCCGCGGCGTTCCCGCCTAATACCTTCTACAAACGTTTGCATATTTCCCATGAATCGCTTATTGAACACCATCTCATGGAACATCCAGATTCTATTTTTCATTTTTCCTTGATACCTTTTAAAGTGCACGCTTTGGTCGCTTTAAGGTGCGGTTACATGGGCAACAAAAATGCTAAATTATGAGCAATGATGGTCGATTACGACGTGACAAAATATCAAGCAATTCACAGCAACGGCAACAAGCATCAATTTAACAAAATGTTTTGATAAGGTGCAACTCCAAGAAACTAGACAATACTTTCATGCATGAGTGATTCAGTTGCGCACTGGCCGATGTATTTCCACTCGGTTCTCCGCTCTCCCTTTTGCAGCTTTTGAATATCGCTCCACTAATTACTCCAGATATTGCTTAAAAAATTGCCCGTATAAGTGCACCTTTATGGATAAACTAGACGTTGTATTCTGTGGTACATGTACTCGAGTTTGCTACCAATGTTAACTTATTACAAACTGTTTTTTTATGATCGGTCCGCTCCTTGTTATATACAATTTTGTATCTTGTGGGAAAAATAGGCTCCTACACTATAACGATTTTTAACTTAATAATTACGCTTAAATCTATTCCACTTCATTTTATTAACGAGATACATTTTATACATTTTTCCTTTTATACTCTTGCCATTTCTTGGGTTTAATATTACGATCCATTGTTCTTTCCTGTTTTAATTTAAATACTAAACATTTTTCAAGAAAGATTTGCTCTCACACTGGCGGTGCAAAATTCTATTTATATCATTTAAATTTACGCCCGCTTCTCCTCAACTCTCATCCTGTCAGTTAAGTATTTCAAAATTGACAACATTTCATAATTTGACATCATACAATTTATATTATTATGCAACATTAATATATGCAGTGATTGTTGAAGTAAAAATAAAAGATCTACGTTTATTTCTTCTGAAATGTATTTGTACAGATACCTAAATAATTTCATATTCGCAATTAAAATCTTGACAGATGTCAAACTAAAACTCTCTCTTCTCTTTAATATCTTTACTCAATATACACTAATGTATAATCTTCTTAAAACACAACACCTCTAAGTTTCCCCTCACTTGTTAGACATTCATTCATCATAGCCGCATCTGCCCGCAGTGATCAGTTAATTATTAAACTTTTACTAAGTAATGATCGGAAAAACAAGAAAGTTTTTCTTTAACATTGTACAGGAAACGAGGGCGGTAATATGCCTATATCTACTATATCTACGTTTAGAAGTATAGGGCAGACGAAGGACGTAACAGTAGTGGCGGGATTAGCGGTCAAAGGCCCTCAAGGGTCAAAGGATCGTCAAAATCCAAATTACGTCTATCTTACTAGGGGTCTGTAGTTCGATAACAGGATAGGGTATTCCAGCGGGCACATAACGAACTCATATAGATGCGATATTGGCCGCGACGGAACCGGGTACCTCACCTTGCGACCCCGCCCTGATTTATTCAAAGTCCAACCTAATTCCGCACACATCCGCGTCGGATTTGGTCCCGGCCACTTTCCCTGTCTGCGCTATAGGAACTGCGGTCGTCGAAACAATCCCACCGAACCGAGTGTTTTCCTTTTCTGCGCCCGCGATTCCTTTGGCGCGCTTAAAATAACATTTTACACCGTTTTATGCTGGAAGACGCTGTTATACTGAAGTTTGGTTTTGTTACGAGTTAACTCCTTCTTTTTCTATGCTTCTATTTAACCAACCCGCAAAAGCATTCACAATAAGAGCATAAAAGTTCGAGTTCAGTTGTTTTTTTATTAAAGACAATAAGTAAGTAGATATTTTACTTATTCGAATTTCCGATTATTACATTATACACTGAGCAGTTTAAGTACTCAATTCGTAGGTATCACATGCATAAGCATGCTACCCAGAATCATAATCTTTTATTCAAAAATAGTAAACTAGCAGGAATATTAAACATAACTACATATTACTATATATTATGTACATTTACACATAATAGGTATAATGTTGTAAATTTTGCCGCTTCTTAAACTATTATATTTAAATAACAAAGCAGTCCGAATACTCTTTTCTAATTACTTATAAACCCCAATAATCCTTAGTTTCTATGATCACGTGAAAGTACACGGACAGATTCACGTACTTTATACCTTAAAGAAATAAATATTATTTATTAAACTTGTAATTTCTTTTGTGTTAGAAAGAATTCAATTTATAAGAGACACGACAAGGAAAGTTTCAGAGACCCGGTCCGCGCCTCTGGCGAGTCGGGTCTTACGGCTAGGTACAAGATGAGTGCCAACATCTTACTTTACTCTAATAGTATTTTTATTTTCTTTCCCGTGCAATAAATACAGTACGTTATAATATAATTTTTCTTTACACTTTTTTTATTTTGTTGTTTAAGTAATTCTAACAACATTATTGAAAGTCATGCTCCCGTTTATTTACTATATGAAACTTTTTAATACAGATAAGAGTCCAGCTAATGTTTCTATATTTGGACATTTTTGGAAACCTTATGTTACATAAAAAAAAAATATAGAAAACATTTGAATATATATTTTTTTAAATACCTGATGGTGGTAAGCAACATATAGACACAGTGGCATCTTAAACTGTTACTACGAAAAGTAGCCCACACAGATTTCATTTAAAACAAAATCATTTTAAAGAAAAGTTTTGTATCGCCACAGCTTTCGAGAAAAAATACGTGTTACATTTAATTAATGAGCCAAGACAATGCTTTATTATTTAATGTGCCAATTATGTATAACTTTACGTATAAGTAAATAATTCATCTTTGACACTAAATAAATAGCCACCTATTAAAAATTTCATTAGACTGGGTAAATAAAACTACGCAGATGCTAAAAAGGAATCTAAGTCGTTTTACTTAAACAAATTGCGAAATTCTTCTGAATACTTTGAAAAGTTTTTGTTGCGATATTATGCAATTTAGAAGGATTCAGTAGCGACGCTGAAAACCGAAGTAAGTAATTGAAATCTTAAATTTCATAAAGCGTTTTTTAGTTATAAGAATGCAAGGACCAAAAATTTTATTTGCTTATTGTAGGTTCTTGTTGAATCACATTTTTCATCTAGTTGACGTCGTGAAAGGCGCAGTTAAAAATGAAATAATTTAAAAAGCTTCTATATTATTACTTTTAGCAAAAACATCGATCTTAAAGACCGACTGTATTTGATATATTAATTTATGTAATCGTGATAGACTCAACACCTAGGTACCATTTAAAAGGGTGGTTAATGTCATAACATATAGTGATGATAACGTACAAACTTTACTCATTAGTCACAACGACCAGATTCATACACAGTATTCTTTAACGAAATAAGGACTTATATTTGTACTGTAGATACTGTGTCACTAGCTCATTAAATCCCATGTTTCGAATACAAATTAACAGTAGAACGTGGTTACATATTCGCCAAACCACTTTTCTCTATTCTTACTATACTCTAAGAATCTATACACATATACATATATTATGGTTAAAACTGGCTGGTGCAAATGTACATTTCAAAATCATTTCGTAATTTTATTCTATGGGTAGGTCAATGTTTACCATCCTATGAACATGTGCCCCCGGAGGGATTTAAAATTTGTTTACTTTGATTTCATCGCCAGGGCCTCTTGTGACTAAATCTAGCTGCCATCCAGTTCATAAGACCCCAGCAGGCCGTTTCAAGGCACTAAGGAGTTATTAATATTTTGAATTAATCACCCAGCTATTGTTCAGCTTTGACAGAACAGGAGTTGCTTGACTATCGATCAAGATAGATCCCACGTACGACCACGCTATTAAAGCGCTCAATGTGATTGATAAAAAATACTTTCGAATAGGCGAAAATAAATGAACAAATCAAATTAATTATAAAATTAAATTAAATTTTCTACTTTTCAGTTCGTGTAAAATTTGTAACGGGGCCAAGGCTGATGTCACGCTCGATGAAATTAATTAGAACCTAAGTCCACACACAGCCGATGTGTTTACTCTTCTAATTACATTACTAACGTCTCTCTCACACCAGCGAAATGCTAATTTACTTTCTAAATTATTAATGCGAGTTGTTAACGAATACGTTTTTAAAGATCAGTCTGGCATAACCTTCGAGTTTGAGTTAAGCCCGTAAATTCATTATTTATGCCTTCATTAGAATAACATATGTATGTAAACAGGCAGGTGGGATTACGTGAAATTATAATGAATGAATATGCACGCAAGGTTAAAAGAAATTTTGGTACCGCCTGGGTATAATTTTGTTAAGAGAATTAAAATTAATTAAGACTATTTTAAGTTTTTACTTAGTTATTGGTGTAAAATGTTCAAAAAGGTAAATGAAAAAGTTTTGTGTATTAAATTAAGAAGAAGTGGATGGTGTCTTGTATCTAAGTATAAAAAATAAATTATATAATGTAGTTAAAGGGGCCAGCTGCCCCTTAGACTCTGCTAGACCCTCAAGCAGTGATAAATAAAACTAGAAAATTAATAAGAATGAAATTGTAAAAAAAATAATAAAGCTTTTATTTATTTGAAAAGACTTTCATACTATGTGTATGTAAAGCTTTATATTTATGAAACAACCAAAAATATGTAGTCTTGTCACGAAATACCTTTGAATACTCGTATCCACGAAACCCACGTTTAACCCAAAACGTATGAATAAATAAATGTTTTGTGGTCGTTACGAATGTCACATTCAAATTTACACCGTTTAGCATTTAGCTGAAGCGCAAAACCAAAAATACCACCGTGAAATACTGAACCAAGAAGCGAAGGAAAGCAAAACACAAATCATTAGCTATCCGCTAACTAACTATAACACGAGGAAAGAAAAGAAAGGACGACGGGCTTGTTTGTGTGTAAGGAACTATCTAGCCGCGTATACTTTTGTCCGAGCCACAAAAAGCGGCGCATTCGACGCCACTACATTACCCGTAATAACTTCCTGAGGCGCGCCGGGCATAATGGAACGTAACCGCGCGGCTCCCTCTACTCCTACCTGGAATTCTTTTGTCCACCTCCGCTCATCTTGCGACATTCATCCCTTGTTACAGCGCAACGCGCTTATGCTCCGACGAGAATCGACATCGACACACTTCTTCAAACCAATCCCCTCAAATCCCCATCGCCGAAAGCAATCAGCTTTCGTCCGAGGGCTTACTACTAAATCACGTAAAATTCTGCAATATCACTTTTCTCACTCACAGGATTATGAACGTTCAAAATCTCCAATCTAAAGGCGACGTGATCGAGAAAGTATTCAATTTTGTCGTTTTTATTACTTCAAAATTAATTTGGATCGAAGATCCTAATATTACGTCTTTTACTCGTAAAAATATCTTGAGCGATGGTAGCTCAATTGATAAAGTCACACGCCTAACATGCAAGGATCTCATTAATTCATTTCCGAGAGAATACATCGTCAGAGAACTTGCATGTTCAGATAAATATATAATCCTGCCTAAGGATAATGAAGGTCTTATAAAGGCAGTCGCTTTAAGGATCTTAACATCAAGGATCATATTAAACAGACCTCAACTAATAATAAATCATAACACGAGATAAATGATACTCTTACGATATAATATTATAATATCTTCATAATACGTGTTAGAATACGCATGCTCAAAATCTCTACAAATCGAACCTAATATTTATGTTTGTAATTCGGGAAATTTCAAATCATTTTTCGTATCCAAGGTAGGCAATGAAAGCATATTAAAAAGATTAAATCCGTTTTTCATCAGCCGTTTCCGATCGCTCAGTAGAATGTCAAATTATTGATACACAAAGGAAACGAAAATAAGGTAACGAATATAATTTGACGGTAATATACTCGTTTGATAAACATACCTACTACTTTGATATAGCTATGGTATAGCTACTTTGATATTGCGGAATATGGGTTATATTGTATGTACATGAAAAATATACAAAGGTTTCTCTGTGATGTAAAAAAGAAATGTTATAACATGTTTGCTTTAATTTATAAACTCTAAAAGTATATAACGCTTATAGTCCAAACAAATGTATAGACTTAAATGTTGTCTCAGACATGTCTATTTCAGTTTGTAAAGACCGATTATATTATAAAAAAGTAAATCAGCCGATTTACTCCTACTTCAAAGGTAAGACTACAACACTTTAACCGTATTCAGTATTCAGCCAACAACCCTCCCGGCAAATTGTTTCAAAGCACTACAGAATTCGATATCACCGCACCGTTCTATATCATACATCGTCTCAATAATAACGAAATTGGCTAGTTTATATTTTATTTACGTTGTTCATCCAATTTCCAATTTGTTGACCGTCTTCGCAGGGGAGTATTGCTCGCTGCCCGACGATATTTCTGCGTCACGTTCTACTGCTGGGGGGTCCCCCCATTTAGGGGGAGTCTAAACAAGTGGATCGAACAATTTAGCTGCCGAGTGCACCACGCTTTGTAATCTTTCGGACAACTGTACAAAGCCTAGGGCATGGATTAAGGGATACACAATAAGCATGATGTTGCCTTCGAAATGCAGTTTGAGCCTTACCTTACCTATAAGTGGATGGAAGAAATTTACTGCTCACATTGTACATTACTGTAAATAAATTTTCATTTCAACAGCAGCGATTTAGAGGATTCCCTTTCCTGTATCAATTTAAATTCTAAAATGCATTTGCATAAAATACATTAGTCATGTTAAAATTGAGATGATGTTGAAATGGAGAGGTAATGTACATACACATTACGCGGAATGTGTTAGGTAATGTCCGATCAGACCAGAATAATTAGTCATACAAGTAATTGATGCATGTCTTGCGTTATACGGTCAGTATGCAGTGAGCATGATTAACGCTTGAGCATGATTCATCCATAAAAGTACCTACCTTATTTGATGATATCGTCTCTTAAAATAAATAAGAAATATACAATATATTCGAAAAGTACCTAGCAAAAACTGTTCATTTTGTTTTGCCACCCAATTTCTTTAATCAGTGTTACAAATTAAAAATAACGTATTCTTGTATTTCTAGCAGATAATTAAAGCACTTTATTAATACAATTACATTTGTCGCAGTATAATCCTAGCTCTACAAACGCGAGATTTACAACGATTTTTTCTTTTAATAATTTCGTGACCATCTGTGAGGAGTGAACATTTTAATCCCCAGCTTCAATCACCCCGCCTCAGCTGCAAGATTGTTCAAAACACTTAATTTTAATGGTGATATCAGAATATGCGTAAATGTACAAAAACGAGAACAGAAGGACGTCAAATACTCGAAAGTGACAAACGTCCCACTGCTTAATAATCCACTCCAATAATGTCCACCCGCCTAAATTCTAATCTGCCTATCCCAAAATAAAAATTTAAGATTTTCCGCATTAATAATACTTATTTTTACCATTTATTCTATTAATATGCATACATGGAGCACATATTGACAAGCTCGATGGCGCATTCGGTAGTGACCCTGCCCCATGCGCCAAGAGTTGTGGGTTCGATCCCCACCCAGGACAAACATTCGTGTGATGAATACTTGTGTTTGTTCTGTGTCTGGGTGTTAATATCCAATATATAAGTATATATTTGTAATACCACTGTTGTTTCTGATATCCGTAACACAAGTGCTTAAGCTACTTACTTCGGAGTCAGATCAATGTATGTGATGTCGTTAAAAAAAAAAAATATATATATATTCTTTGTTTGTAGGTTTGTTTATTTAATACTCAAATACTACCACTATTACAAATGCTAATTGTAAAAACATTATGTCCTAGGATGATAATTGGGTTATAAAACTTTTTAGCCATTCCTTTAGTTTTTAATAAAAAGATAAACTTTAAGTGGTTTAAAAGATTGGACGATTCCTTTTCTTGAGGTTCCTTTAATTATAGTATATTTAAAGAAAAATTAAACAAAATATCAGTCTTTTATTCTTGACTGCCTCGCAAGCTAAAATAAGTAGGTAAGTATATTCACTTACACCGCAGCTGTAGATAAATGTATTTTTTTTTTTTACATAAAAATTACAATCGTTTCACATTATAAAGTTTATAGGACAGAGACACTAAATAGAAGCTTTTTCGTCCCATCTCACGTATCAGCGGGACACCACAAATATCCAAGTGGTAGCAGCACTACATCGTACATAAACTGATAATAACTTTGCCGGGTATAAGCTGGAAATTATTACACATTCGGTATAACGAGGAAATAAATAAACGATTTTATTGAAGTAGCCATTTCGAAAATATGATATTGCCATAATTCAATTATTTTAGTCAACAGTTTAATTTAATAGAACGATGTTGTTAGAGCGTTTGTCCTCAATGGACGCGAAATATACCCCGGTTTGTATATCCGGACATTTTATTATATATTTTTTTACTTTTAACTTACTAACTTAACTTCACGCTACTTCCCTAGCGGTAGGCAGAACCGAACGCCATATGGCACGATCCTTACACACCTCACTTCAACATTCATGATCCTCTTCATACAAGCTCTACGGTTTTTATGACGACGACGATGGCGGTATTGGCGGTATAATGATTACATTCTATGCTAACGAATTATAAGTGCTTTTGTAAAGCCTCCGTGTATATAGATGTTTTCTATTTGTATTTAAAAATTTTAACACAGACTTATACCACTAGCTCGATGGTGAGAGAAAACAAATAACTATTGTGTGATTTAATTTGTCTGGCTCCCCTGTCTAATGGTTACGAAGGTCACGTGGCAGTCGCTTCAATGTAATAGCCTCTAAATTTAGGATCATAGTCCAAGCGGACCCTGAGTAGAAACAATAATTATTTGTATGTATGCTGCCCCTTTGACTCTGCCTATTCGGGGATTATGGGCATGATGTTATGTATGTATGTATGTATTTGAATTTTATATATTCCAAGAAAAATAACATTTTATTTTGTAATTTCTTATTATTTAACAATTTTCCGAGTAGATTTGTCGTAGGAAATTTTAAAAATACAATATAACCACAATTAGCAATCATGAGAATTCACAATCACGGTTTAAATTTCAAAGAAAATGAGAACACAAATGGTAATTTTAAATCGAACAACCCCAAAAACAATATTCACAGTAACATATTTTTATATTTAGACAATGGTGATCCATTATAAAACAATGATTGGTCATATTTTTTACCGACGTAAAAAAAAAGGAGGAGGTTCTCAATTCGACTTAGGTAATTTTGCCATCTCCATTCTATTATTTCGCTGACTCTGTTACTTTATTCTGTTTCACCTAAGAAAATTCCCGTGACAGGTGTCAATACTCATTTTCATGCATTGTACTTTTTACGAATCAAATTATTTGGTTTTAAACTTATTTATTTAAAAAATAATTAATAATCGCCATTTATTAATGTAAACACGGTTTTATTAATTTTCTTCATAAATTTATTATCAATTTAAATTTAGAAAAAATATCGTTTAAATTGCATACTACGGGAATCGGAAAGTGTACTCATAGAGATTGACACTGCTATTCACGTTACATAATTAATCGATATGGCCGGCATCTTGTCATCGAGTTAGGATATTTTACAAAAGATATTTCATAAGCGTACATTTCAACCGAAAAAATGTTTCAAACCCAGTGACAACAAAGAAGTGTCCCCTAAGACACAAACAAAAACAAACCATCCTTATTTGGACGATTCCGAGTCTTCCAATCGCGTGCGCTTAAGACATATCTGCATATTATTTACGTGAGAATACCAGTTTCATATAAAAATAAATCAAAGTTTGAAATAATTTTCATTTTCATCAGAATTCAAAATAAAATAAATAAAAAAGTCGATTTAACTGCCCTAGAACTTTTTATCGAATTGGAAAATAAATCGAATGGCTGTTATACGGATGCATAACTATTAACGTCAAATTCAAAGTGTCACGGAACTCTTCTTAGGTGAAATGGACTATAATTAATTTATTAATAACCCGCAATGTATTTCGTACACGTACCATGTTTTCGTAGAAGGCGTCTACCCTATAACCTATAAGCTAGGGGCAACAAGCGATGGGTCGAGTATGCTCCCCGACTTCTCGCATGAACAGTAGCGTTTTCCCCTCGGCTATTGTAGCTGTTCAGCTGACAGCCGTAACAAAGTAACCTCCCGGTGCCGAACCAACCGAACACGCGACAATGTATCAGGAATACGCACGTGAATACAGTTGGAGTGCCACTTCAAAGGCGTATTTGATTGGCCCGACTAAATAGTTGGCTCCCCTGCCGTCTACTATTTCTGTTTCCATTAGCTAATTGTCTAAAGTTTATATCTCTATCGTGGTATATGTAATCTGAAACAAGTATTTGGTAATTCGCTGTTGATATTAGTGAGCTTATAGACAAGCAACATTATATCAGCGACCGCAACTCTACAAGGCAGGCAAGCATCTGTTATTCGCCGAAAGTTGCCTATAATCACCAACAATTAGTTAAAAGTCTCGTGGTGCCCTTCAAATTTGCACCTCCAAAGCTATCAGCGACTTTCAATACCCGTGAATCAACGTAAATGAACGATGGTCACCTTAGATTAAATCAAATTTCATTGATTTAATCTAAGATGGTCACTGACCTGTTTTACCTGACAATCCCTGAAAGATGCTGACTGCCATCCACTGTTTTTTCCCGAGTAAATCGCTGATGCACTGTGACTATATCCATGCAAATATCCATAATTATTAGTTACGCAACATACAAGCTCTATAGAATTATAATAGCGTGCGGTATAAAATAATTACTTATTTTAAAATTTCAAATCTAATCCAGAATTTTAAATATTGAAAAGATAATCATAAAATGTTTGTCAATGTCAAGTCGTTCAATTGTTAATTTACGATTCAAATAGTGGCATTTTCATTACTTACCATAAGTTCACAAGTAAAATTTAATGAAAAATTACATTCCCAAATACCATACATAAGTAAAAGCCTCAAAACAATATTTCTCTGTGATGAAATTTAATTTCGCTGTTTACTTTATGAGTAGGCTAGGATTCTACAAAATTTATAATCACATCATAATGAATAATTTATCATCTTTTCCAGTATAAGCTGTTGGGAATTTCGGGCGTGCCCTATCAAACTCAAACAAGGCCGCGGGCGAGGCGCTCGTACGTATGGATCTGAAGCCAGATAAATTAGAAACTCTCATTGCAAGTTTGACGACGAAAACATTGCCCCAATTCACCGCAAAACATTAAAATAATGAAAGTAACATAAATACCGCTTGACATTCGAGAGCGCGACAAAGTTTCAGTGAGCGCTTCATTTGTTTAAGTGAGTTAGGCAATAATTTGAGTAAGTGATTTAAGGTTACCAGATGTGAGAAATTAACTTGGCATGTCCGTAAACCTTCCATCAGAGAAATATATAGGTAGTCGCACTTTTTTTCTTAATACCATCTTAACTGTCGCCTTTCTAACGACGTCTTTGGACTTAACTGCTCTAACATGGCTAATATTTCGTCAATATAAAAAAGAATCCACACACCTACACTTGTTTATCTGTGCCTACTATGGAAGACTTAAAATATAAATATCTATGTGCAAATACTCGTATGATGCCTTTGTCCTTTACCTTGCTATGTCTTTTACTTTATTCGTCTCCTGAGTAATTCCCCATACTGACTTGTCTAGCATGTGTCACTTACTACGAACGAGAACTACGACGGCGAGACAACAGTTTTTTTTTTTTTTTATTTATTATGGTTTATTAACAGTTATTACAAATATTACATGCTTAATCTATAACATATCGATATAACATCTACAACATTGCATAACTAATAACAGATAAACACAGCATGTTCTATACAAAGGTTGCACCTGTTAGTTTGTTCTTATTCTATACATAGAAATACAAATACATAAGATACAAATGTGTTATGAGAACAGAAGTACAAAAAAAAACAAAGAATTGGAAAAATCTACACTGCGTCCGGCGTTTAGCAATGTGGCTAAGAATTAACTTTATTAACTTTATTGCGATAAGTAGAAATCGGGTCAAAAAAGACATCCAAGAGATCCGAACGTCTCTTAGTATATATCACCTATTCAGGGCCGACAAGATTGTGCTTATTCATACGTGTTGAACATTCGTATGATCAATACATACAGAAATACTGAATTTAACATTCAGCTGAATATGTACGGTAATTTTAATCAGAATTACTGATAAAACAAGAAAATTAAGATCACAGACGACGTTCTTACCTACGTAACTTACCAAAATAACTATTGTAATACTTATAGTATCGTCAACGTATTTTAGTAGATATACGCAGTGAACCCAAGTAAACGATATAGCCGCCATTTTAGTGCCATAAATTGAGTTATCTGGTTTATTACAAGCGCAGAGCAAGTGGGCATAAATCGTAGGCCCAGCCGTAAACATGCTCTCTGGGCGACTGTCAATCGTACGCAAACGCAACAACGAGGCTTTATGTCGTTTCAGGTACACTGAGACTCGATATATAAATACACTTAATATTTAGGTCGTTTTAGGATTACCTATATTTCTTATAGATACGAGTATATGATATGGATCATTGGCTTTGGCTCGGTACTATCTGCCATGAGATTATGATTAGTATTTTTTAACTAATATGTAAGGTGTAGGATAATCTGAACTGCCGTGAGGGGGTTTAAGTTTAAGTTTAAGGGGAACAAAGTTAATTTAATCTGTAAAATTAAAAGGCTTTCCTTCGTGCTCCATGTGATGTGATGGTCGCTGGTATCACAAGAAAGAATAAAATGTGTTAAGAAATACAAAAACGATTGCAACTTATTCAAGACTTGAACTTATGATATGTAATGAACATTACGAGATAAAATACATAAAATTTGTGAGTAACCACAAAAATACACGAACATAAGTAGAAATTGATATGTGGAAATGTCAAGAATCATATAAAGAAACGGTTAAAACCAAATTACAAATTTCTGATATGATTACAAAATAATAGCAAAACTCAGTGAATGTTCACTTTTTTTACTGGCGAACGATAACAGAATTTCGCATCAGAATATACATATATAAAATACAAATATTCATAACACACCTAACCCTCGGAATATTCGTACCAAATTGCGGAACGATAGTCGTCTATCATCCGCTCTGACGTTTTTCACATCTCGAAAATCTGACAAAGTCACAAATGTTCGCAAATTGGTAAAATAAATATCTACACACGTTGCAAATTGATCCGCATCTGAATGAGTTATGCGTTTGTGTCCAAAAAATAATTTACACAGGAGGGCCGCCCGTGC
The DNA here is from genome assembly GCA_951394215.1 of Glyphodes perspectalis. NCBI lineage: Eukaryota > Metazoa > Arthropoda > Insecta > Lepidoptera > Crambidae > Glyphodes > Glyphodes perspectalis. The sequence continues at coordinate 10,018,272 of OX596205.1, read as the reverse complement.
AACAGCTTGCTCATCGTTTTGTTTAAAATTAATGCGAGCGGCACATTCTGTGTTTTAGCATAGGAGCGGCCCCGGGTGCCGGCACTCGGCGCTCTGACCGCTCATTACTCACTGCCCTCCCCGCAGGGAACACCTGATCGGTCCCAAACTTCGCTCCCAGCTAATTTCGCCAAAAAATCATGCTGAAGTTTTATTTGTCATTCCTAAGGGAGCTGTTTCAAACGGAACCAATTTAGAAGGCCGGGTACTCATTGGCTGACCTACTACATCGTCCCATGATGCTCTTAAACAGTTGGCTACTAAAACAATTTAAGCTATAGCAATTAATTGTCGGTTTTATTGCAAACACTATACCAATTTTGAAACAAAGTACATAGTTTCATCAAACTCAGCAAAGATTGAATCAAGCGGCACGTCCATATTGATATTCACGTAAATAATGATCGTTCGTGCATGGGCTGTGACATAACATTTTGCTTCGATAATGAAGTTGCAAATCGAAAACTGACTGTGGCAATGGAATATACAAACAGCAGTAGCGTGCGGTGCTGATTTTATTAAGGTACTGTTGAATATTAAAACGTTCAAGATCGTAATAAAAACAGACTTCCGTGTTGATTTTCGTCCCTCGTTACATTTTCTGTTTACCCACACTCGATCGCGTGGGAGTACGATGGATTGCCGAATTTGTCAGTCCAGTAGAATTTGCTCAAGTGATTTTGTAATTAGGGCACGCGAGCTATAATACCAAATCCTACATGGAACTAAAAAGTTACTTACCAAAACAAATAGCTAGAAAAGTAAGTAGGTAATCAGTGTTAAGATCAAATTAATGAACAGTCACGAACAATCAAATTTGAGCTATGGGTTTGCAATATGTGAATTAAGTTACAATAATACATAAATACAAACGCTTGAGGGAAGACCAGTATTTTAAAAAAACATACAATTATTTAATCACGAATATATTATATATTTCATTAAATATATGGAGGAAGACTCCGCATACTAAATGATATACTTCGTAGAATTCCACTTTTAAATTTAATTAAATTTTAAATGTATCTGTTACTATTTAAATCTAATTTTTCGGTCATAAAAGGCCATGTAAGTTTAAAGACTTCAATATACGTTACCATCGTGCTCATTTCCTCAATAGATATTTTGCTCATGCCTAGCCCAACAAAAATAATCTCGCGACGTTCCTTATTCAATTTACGAAATATACTTGTAGCAGCAATATATTATTTATCCACTTGGTCAAATCAAGCTCCATTAAGCGGGGCTGGTTCGTGTAGCAATCACCTTAAATTAGGAGCGACCAGAAAGACTTCTTTCCTTGTAACGTCAATTAAAGTCGCTAATTGCAGCTTCTTAAGAAAATCGCTACAGATAATTTCGTTGCGATACATTCCAGCGTAAGATTTTTTGTTTTATTTACATAAAATCCAATATTTATTTGTCCCATGTTGGTCTAGGACTTAAATAGAATGTGCCTACTGTGTTTCTTGCCAGCATGTCGTAAATGGCGACTAATGGTAGGTATATCGGGTTTTGGGCATAGGCGACAAGCTAGCCGCTTGTTACTACTTTTTCACAATCATCCATCTAACCCAGCCCAGTTATATTTTTTACTGAATATGGTTAAAGGGGCTTGCTGCCCCTTTGACTCTCCCTACCCCTTCGGGAATTATGAGCGTGATGTAAAGTTACTGTAAATGCAACTACAGATAAGGTCAACTAACTGTAATAGTCTTTATATTTAGTGATCATATTTCTTTTCTAGTCTCCCAGCAATAGTATAATAAAGTAATGTATGTGCACATACATTTAAATAGTTGAATATTTTTTAACGTCTTTTATTTATTATTATATTTCAACAATATTTGAGTAATAAAATTACGGACGTTTTATCACAAATCATCACTTTTACATATATTTTCCCGCTTTTTTTGATCAAAGATATTTCATATCGCAAATTCATACAAGTCGTCGTTGTATCTTATATTCGCGACAGTCCGCATTCGCCGGGCCGAGGCGCAATCACGCCGAATTGCGGGAGATCAGCGGACTTTTCTTTCGTCATGATATGACGTCACAGGCCGCCGGAGACTTTCTCAATTTCCGGGCCCGGGTCCCTCCGGAAACGACCAGTGATTTGCCACCTCCGGCTCACCGCACCGTTAAGCCCCTATAAACAATTCTCTGCTATATTTTTTTTTCTTGAAAAACTTCTAGCTTTTTAAGTCATAGAATGTTTTTTAATTCCATTAAAAATAATATTGGTATAAAGATCTGAAGGGTGCTTTTTGGGACTGTCTTTTTTGCGTAGGTACCTATAATTAAAACTTATTTTAATTTTAAATTGGATGGGTTAAGTACTATAATTTGTAATCAATGTGTTATCTCTTCAGTTTTATGTCACAATCGGTTACGGTGTGGATTATATTTATTTAGTTGCATAAAGCACGTACAAGTGTATAATTAAGTAAATATTTTATACAAAAATAAATTAAGTTTTTGCCAATAATGAAAAAAAATCTTAATTAACTTCAAAAGCAAATGGTAACTTTTAAGTCTCAACAACATGGTTTTCAGCTCAATTTTATATAAAAGGTACACGTAAGGTACTGTTCCTTAAGTAGTAATAATAATAATAGGTATGTATTAATTTGGATAATAATTGCATACTCTATCAAAAGTAATGCGTTTAATAAATCTTTGGGAAAGACGACATAAATCTACCCCAAACTGAATTAAAAAGCTTAGTTTCCATGTAGGTATGAGACATTTAGTAAGGTAAACAAGGCTAATAAAACGTAAGCTTCATAGAGGGTGATTGTGTAACAGCAAGCTCGTTTCATAAGCCGCTTCGAGTGAATGGGATCCGCCACCATACCCGAGCAGCTGAATTCAGCAGGGTGACATCCGATGTCGGTGAATTTCTTTTGTACCCTGACAGTTTATTACGAGAACAAAGGGCTGACGTTGTTTGAACGAAGCCATTTTAGATTTTACTACGCTGATTACACATTACTCAAGATCTGCGCTATTGTGCCGAAGATCTGGATTCCTCTTCAATTTCTAAAACGGATTACATTTCTCCCAACTGTAATTTATCCCGGGACAAATGGAATTCATCACTCCGATAACGAAGTTCCGTCTATATATAAAGCAATAATTAGTAAAATATAACCAATGCCGTTATGGAATAAACCTGAACGTGACCTAAAATCCGCGAGAATTTCTCTGTTTATTTTCTTATAACGGATTTCAATCTAAGCTAGTTAATTATTTAGCAAATAAGCAATAACATTTAACCTTTTTTTTGTTAATTACAATTTATACCTAACATGTTCCATTATAACACGGCTTATATATCGTGCTGTCTCACCACTGTGTTAACTTATTTATAACAATAAATTAGCTTAGTTCATATTAAATAAGCTCTAAGCAGACATTTCCGTTGGGACAACATTCAGGAAGGATCAAAGTATTGTCAAGGCATGTCGTCAATTTCCTTTATAAGAGCTCGGAGGTTATTAGGGAAATTGCTCTCAAAAATACGAGTAAATATACTAGGCGAGGGGAACACGTTATTTAGCTCCCAAGAATAGGTGACTTCGGATTACGCTATGAATTGCTAATGACGACCCGTCCCTCTCGCGGCCGAATGGTGCTCGCACGCATTTATGTATTTAATCCGCAATTTCAAGTTTAGGCGTCTATATTTGTCACTATAAACATAAAATGAGCCGGGTCTACGAGGAGGACGCGTCCTAATTCAAGTGGTGTTCGTTAATTATTTACTATAATATATACTGGAGAGCCTTCTAGAGCCTGGGTGGTGAGACCGTTGTAATTGCTTGTACACTTTGCGACCCTCACTCAACGCCCTATAACATTGTGTACGTACATGCAAACGTTAGATCCGCATTCAACGTCTCACGAGTTACGAGTTAAGCATACCGACATAGTCATGCGAGACGTTACTTGTGTTAAGTGATAATTTTCGACTAATTTCACTAACGATTCCATGAAACTCCGTAATGTCTTGTAAACTTATTAGTACCCTTGAAATCGTAAAATTATTACCATCCTTAGTGTCTACGAATGCGCTATTATATCTCAGATAGGTAAACTAAAAGTTCATAAAGCTTCTGTGAACTTTTATTACAGTATACCGACCATTATTATGATTTAAAAGAATCGTAAATCAAATTGAATAAAAGCTAATGTAGCGTTTAAAATGTATGGTTATTGGTTTCGTAAATGTGTTTTGATTATCTTATCAGGTCGAAATGGTTCATGACCAAACTTATTATAATGCCTACATTTCATCAGTAACAGCTGTGCGCAATAAACGTACATATTCCCAATAGTGTTATTATAAGTACATCATCGCACATCGTTACTTTAATAAAAAAAATAGTATGACTATAAATTTGTATCCAAATCCCTAAAGAAAATGCCCCTTTAGAAGCTTATACATTTTGAATAATAATATGAACATATTTGATTACCTATATTTTTTACTAGCTGTGCCAGCGGTGTCACCCGCGGTTATGGTTAATATTATAAAGACTATTTCCGTCATACATGATTTCTATGTAATTTAACCATTAAGGCTGCACACGCGACGCAAGCTTAAAAAATGGAGAAACTTCTCCCGTTTTCCAAACATTTCCCTTCACTACTCTGCTCCTATTGATTGTAGCGTGATGAAAAGTATACTTTAACCTGCCCAGGAGTAAGAAGAATAATTGTACCAAGTTTCGTTAAAATCCGTCGAGTAGTTTTTGTTTCTATAAGGAACATACAGACAGACAGACAGACAGACAGACAAAAAATTTAGTGATTGCATTTTTGGCATCGGTATCGATCACTAATCACCCCCTGATAGTTATTTTGAAAATATATTTAATGTACAGAATTGACCTCTCTACAGATTTATTATAAGTATAGATACCTATATTTACTATATTGTTTTATATATTTACTGAGCGGTGGTAGCTCAATGGTAAGGACACGTGCCTCTTAACCGAGGAGTGCGGGTTTAAACCCGGGCACGTACCTCTGGATTTTTCAAATCTATGTACGTATTTATACCACTAGCTCGATGGTGAGGGAAAACAAAGTGATGAAACCTGCAAATTCAAACAACTTTGGATTTGTAACCATGATCCAAAAATTGATTGGTTCCCCCATCTTAGGGTTACGAGAGTCAGATCGGCAGTCGCTTCATTGTAATTACCAGACTCGCTAAATCCTGGATCATGGTCTAAGCGGACCCCGTCTAAGCATGGGACATAACGCTAGGAAGATAATGTTTTTTTATATATTTACTATAGTGATTTTATTAATTAGTTTCGAATCTGAATTTGGTTTCTGAAATAAAATATTACCATAAGGTACCTTTATTTGTACGACCACGACATCCAATTTATATGACTTTCAGGCTTCAGATTTTCTATAATGTATCATGTTACAACACACGGCATTGTAATCGGCAAATGTTGAAAGTGGCACCTTTTTAGAAACGCACACTAGTTGTGACGCAATTAAAGTTAATCTATGTTTCTGGTGACATTACACAGAATTGCCTATTCTCGCATATGACAATCTAGCAACAATTTACAATGTAATTTTCTCGAACATAACGAATTGCACCTTATAATATACAAAACTACTAAAGTCCGTTTAACCAGAGATATAAAGCATAACTTCCCTCATATGACCCATGTACTTGGCTTTACCTTTATAACCTAACACTAAGCATAAGTGACTTTTGATGCAACTTGTAAGTAATTGCTCTTAGGTATCCGCAGTCTCGTCTAACAAAGTAGACAACTATCAACAAAGTGCAACACTTTGTAGCGAGACATTTCACCCAGGACTCTTCACCTTGTTTACACTTAGCATGTTCTTGAACACTCGAAGGTGTTTGATCCAGCTTCAGTTTTAAGTTCTTGAGCAACTAATTGAGAACTATTAACTAATTAGATATATTACACTCGTACTCAGACGATAGTATTTAAAAGCTACCAATTTATAAATTGTAACTAACTTTACATCATATAAATCACGTCTCATAACAATTTATTTATAGCAGTGCGGAGTCCTTCTTTTTAACCCCCGACGCAAAAAGAGGGGTGTAAGTTACGGTATAAGTTTAACGTGTCAGTCTGTCTGTCTGTGGCATCGAAGCTTCTAAAAGAATAGATCGATTTTGATGCAGTTTTTTTGTTTGAAAGCTAACGCAGTTGAGATGGTTCTTAGCTACAATTTATGATAATCTGTCCAGATCTTTAAAATCATTAGCTCGTTTGTTAGCTGTAATAGGAATCTTAGACGCAACACATTAAACATAACCTTTTTTTTGTACTTGAGGAATGCATTCACGCACCGTCCAAATAGACCTGTGTCGGGCCTATAGGGTGTGTCGGGCTCGAAGCCGGTAGCAATCTCCAGCCCCCCTACCGACTAAACCTCAAGGCTGCCGTTCTTCGGGCGCTAACGCAAAACCAACGGGATCCCCACTGTCGGGATTCATCTCGAAAAGTCTACGTAGCGCGCGCTGCCGCCTAGCGGCCCATCTCGAGGGAGTGATATTCTCCCCCAGAACACCTAGAGTGGTGTTTCACGACCACATAGACAGCTGTGTACCCTATCCTGACGGACCGGGTGTAACACATGCAGTTATGGGACGATAGAGGGCCAGGGGGCACCCCCCTCTAACCCCCACGACCCCCAAGGCCCTTTTAGTCGCCTCCTACGACAGGCAGGGATACCTCAGGAGTATTCGGAGCCCCCCCTGCAGGGCGCACATTAAACATAACCTTTTTTTTTTTTTTTTTTAGTTGGGGAAACTCCCACGACCCGTCACCCTCTACTCGGGGAAGCAGAGGGCGGTGTGTCGGACTCGAACCGACTAAAACCACCTCGTGGCCTCCAGCGGCACAGTCCCGGAGCCTGTATCCCCACTGTCGGGACTATACGACTGCTCCTCCGGTGATGCGCGTGCCGCGCTACGCGGCCCACCTCGCGCGGCGGTGGTCGATGCTGTGCAGCCCACGACAACAGTCGTCGGATGCACAGCACCGAACACGCGCGCGCGTCGAGACATGCCAGGCCACCCAGCATGTCTCAACCACTCCGCCCAGGATTCAGACGCCGATCATCCCCGTGACCGGCGTCGTGGGCCCACTCTCGCGCTGTGCCCTCTGCTAAGCCAGAGGGGCACGCGGAGAGCGCCTCGTGGAAGGGGCCGCCTTCCGCCCGGCGACCCAAATTGAGAGCAGAGCCCTGTCGTCGCAGAGGAAGAGCATCGAGACGCTCAATCCCTCTGCGACCTACCACAGCGCGATCCAGCGCGCCCCTGTCGGGTTGCCGAGGATAGGGAGGCGAGCAACGATAACACTCAGCTCCTCCTCTTCCTCGGCAATCCTGATCCGGCCGCAGGGGCTGCGGCCGGTGCCGCAACTGCTCGTTTCCCAAACCGAGCAGTCGGCTCATCTCAGGGTCTCTCTTCGCTTCGGCCCTGTCCTGGTGCCCAGGGCCTATTAAGCCCCCCGGTACGACAAACCGAAGACCCCAGCGGGGGGGACATTAAACATAACCTAACCTAACCTAACCTAACATTTTAACACTAATATATTCTGGAACCACTGAGCTGATCTGATTATGGAGCTCGAAGATAGGAGACCTAAACCTAGATTGCCTATATTAAACCCATCGAGTTTTAGCTCGTTAGATTTGTCTTAACTAGTTTTGTTCATGTCTCTAATTGACGAGGAACTGAGGCTGGAAATGGGCGGTGGCTGAAGGAACCCTGAAATGCCTACTAGTTAAACCATCGAGTTTGGTCTCATGTAGACTCTTCTTAACTAGTTCTGTTCATACCTCCTGATAAAGAGGACGTAATACGTGGACTTGATGACAATAACCTGAAGCTGGAAGGGTGGAACCCTGGAATGCCTACTAATGTTGTTTTAAGAAATGGGCAACCTATCCTTACACACCCGGTATGGTTTGCTCCTTGTGCCAAGCCGAGGCGTGTCGCAAGTTAATAATATTTTAAGGAAATGACATTTAGGTAGTTTTCTATCAGAATTAGATTCGACGATTAATTCAAAAAGTGTAAAATAAAATTAAAAAAAACTTCTAAGTAACCCCCGTCACAAAAATATTGATACATTCTTTTAATGAAGTTAAAAAGCTGAAAGAGAAATTCATTAAATTATTTTTTACTTTTTATAGTTTTTTTGTGTATGGGGGTTACTTATTTTACTAGACCGTGTTTTTACTCTATAATAAGAAAACGTACTTTTAGTTCAATTCATTATATGTACCTATACTTAGGTAACTAAAAAAATTTAGGTAAATTTTCTTAAAATTTTAAATCTAATCTCAATTAATAATAAAAAATATTGCATAATACTTCGTTGTTGTTTGCCGCCAAAAGTTTTTATACGCTGTGGTATTAAATTAAAAGCGAATACTAAACCGCAGCACGCACATTGACTACATGCTTATCGGGAATGAGTGTATCAAACGGGCGTTAATAGATTTCGTCGGGGCAATAACAACATACAAGCAGGCGGATAACTAACGAGTGCTGTCATTCTCACACAGCCGCCTAGCGGTCGGCGGGGCAGGATTAATGAGGCCGCGCGACCACCGCCGCGCGCGCCGTCCGCTGCCATTACGCTCTGAACAACGGTGCTGCGCAAGCCCCGTTTAACCGGAGATATAACGCATGACTTCGCTTGAACTGTGGATTTGACATTACTTTTATAAGCTACCTTTAAAATAGATACGCTTTCTATTCAATATCCAAACTTATAGGTACTTACTTGATCTCGTTTCATCAAAAAAAATGCACCACTACACACTTCAGCGGGACATCTTATCGTTAATATTGTTTACACTTAGCTTCTTATTCATGATTAAACACTTGGCTGTTTTGAGTTAGTGGTCGCCTTAAGTTGAACTTTCGCCGTAAAATATATTTTTATAACTTTACAATCGATCAATCTACTTGTACCGTACAAAACTTTTAGTCTAAAAAACTTGTACGCATTGTTAAATTAAAAAATACCTCTGACATTTGGTATAACTATTTTCGAGACATACCTATACCAAAGCCATTAATATTTAAACTTAGAAACCTGCAATATAAAATGCGGCAAACAAAAAATTAAGTGGTTCTCTAGAACGCTGGAATGAAACAGGGCAATCACATAAATAAACAAGACGTTTCCCCGCGGCTAAGAGTTGATGATTTTCTTGCGAACCTTACATACCTATGTACACTTTTTAAATGTAAGTATGGAAAAATATCATATAGGCTATGTTTCACGAGTAATCATGATTACACCTACATAATATCACATATACTCAACAAATTAAAAAGTCATTCTAAAACGTAGTATGTAAAGTAACGTAAAGTAGCAACAGTTTTCAGAATATTTGTATAAATATTCTGAAAACTTTAAGTAACAACATCAATGTGGTTTATTTTTGTACACGTCCAAAATAGAAACTCTATAAGTTATAGTTATAGAAACTCTATAAGTTATATGAACATTCGTGAATTATTTTTATATAAGTAAATAAAACATGTGAAAGAAAATAAATTAATAATAAAGGTTATTGCGGACCGAACCAGAGGAAATATTGAAAGAAAGAAATCGACGGCTGAAAGATAGTGCTCCGGTATTGGATTGTTCATATTGTGCGAAATCGTTCTAAACTAAAATAGAATACCGCTACTAAATAAATTACATACTAAATTTAGTAACGATATCGTTGAGTCTTCTGAGTACATTAGATATCAGTTCCAGAAAGCGATCGCTGTTCATATTTCTCATATCAAAGACGTCCCCCGAATAAGGGAGCAAGAGCAAGAGATCGCTCAAATTGTTTCCAATATCTTTTACGAGCATTTGACAGTCGAGTGAAAAATTACCGAGGAATTCCATGCGATATTGTTATTTTCACGCTGAGTTATTTATACTCGTGTAATCCTTCAAGTTTTTGTTAGTGGCCATGTAATATTTTTTATATAATTCTCGTAGGGAATTCATTTCCTCGATATTTCATGATTACACGGACCTACTTATTTCACGTTGTGCCATTAAGCGTCATATTCGCTATATGAATGGGAGTGCGGTAATGCCAGTAATCCAAAGGTTTTAGAAAATATTGTTTTTATTTTAACAACTAAGTATACCAACTTCTCTGCCATCTTAAGGCCACTCGTTAAGACTTAGTGAACTTTTAATATTAGGTATTCAGGATCCTTATTGTTTGGATACTTGTATGGTTTATGCACGAATAGAACAAATTATCATGCAAATTATATTACGTTTTTAAGCTTAAATTATAATATCGTCTTTGTAAATGTGAATCCGAACAAAACTTAACCACTGTGCTACGAGTATGTTTTATAGCATTAAAACGTACCTAAATGTGTAATAGACGTTCCATATTAACTATTTATAGGCAGAAATACACATAAAATCAATTGAATGCGAAGCAAACAAAGACAAAAAAGATAATTAACTTGACACATTTACTAGTCATTTATCTAAAAAAGAGCGCTTTTAGAATAGGTTGCCGAAAAAAGAATCAAGGCATGGTCTCTATAGACAGCGGCAGTAATGAAAACAGCTATTTGCTTTTAGGCCTTTTAAAAACGATTAAAATGAGGGCGATAAAACCTTTTTAGTATTTTTATCACGCACTCTTGATTGTATTGTTGTGTTTGCCTCGGGGTAATTAAGGTGCGGCCCAAACAATTTGTGGGTATAGTTATACCTTTGTGATGATTACGGAGGCCGCAAAATGAAATTACTTCACCTTATTGGACTATCCATTTCGACGAGTAATGGAATGAATATCGAATAATCGTACGGCGAACATAGTGAGTTATTTCATTTAAGTACATTTTGGTGAATTCAAAGATTAAAGAACATTTAAGTAAACTAATATTGAAAAACTGTATTATTAGAACCAAGACGTATTATTTACGTGGATTGAAATAAGTAGAATGCATTAATAACCTACTTCAAATAAATTTAATTAGCTATGTAGGTACTGTACTGAGTTCAGACATAAGTAGCTAAACTTTTCTATGTCCTCAGTAGTAAAGGTTAATAGAACCATACTATTTGGTTGCTTTATATACCTACTACTATATATTCTATTCTTATGAGTAGAAATACAGAAGTGATGAACTTTACCTGTAACCTTTTAAAAAAAAACATATCAATACAAGTTAATAAATTGTCCTAAATTACGCATCAATTCTGTTGATCCTGGGTGTGACGAGTTCGGATATCGTAGTTTATCGCAAGATCATTAAGAAAATATTCACTTCAAAACCAAGAAACGGATAGCCTTATGCATGCTGATCCTGGATATCTTAGTAAATCGCAGTTGTGCTTAGAAAAGACTAGCTTAGAAGCCAAGAAACGGTTAGTCGATATGACAATAAGTAGACACAGCACGGCAGCACACACATTTACATTCCTGCGATGCTCGCTCCAGCGCCGCTGCATATCACTTGTGCCTGAACGAGCAGAACTGAGAGCGAATGATTCGATTTCTATTGGCAGAGCGGATCTGAAGGAATGCGGAGCATTTGCCTTCGACGCTGCTACAGCACTGTTTCTATTGTCTTATTGTGTTGCTAAAACAATGCGCTTTGTAGCGAAGCTCCTTCGGCACATTCAAATCGTTTTCCACCCATTAACATATAGTAATCACAATAGTGTTGCACGGTAGATATAATTGTATTGCGGTACTGTGTACACACATGGATGATGTTGGAACAGGCGCCTCACACTTTCCTTAAATGGTAAGACAAGCAAAAACTTTCTTAACTCTCATATTATAACTCTAAGTTAAAAGCATATATACATAATATGCCTTATGTTGCAATATCTATACTTATAATAAAGCTGTAGAGAGGTCAATTCTGTACATGAAATATATTTTCAAAATAACTATCAGGGGGTGATAAGTGATCGATACTGATGCCAAAAATGCAATCAGTAAAATTTTTGTCTGTCTGTCTGTCTGTCTGTCTGTATGTTCCTTGTAGAAACAAAAACTACTCGACGGATTTTAACGAAACTTGGTACAATTATTTTTCATACTCCTGGGCAGGTTATAGTATACTTTTCATCACGCTACAATCAATAGGAGCAAAGTAGTGAAGGGAAATGTTGGGAAAACGGGAGAAGTTACTCCATTTTTTAAGCTTCTGTCACGTGTGCAGCCTTAATGGTTAAAGTTACATAGAAATCATGTATGACGGAAATAGTCATAATATTAACCATAAACGCGGGTGATACCGCTGGCACAGCTAGTATTTAATATGTTTAATAAATCTCATTTATATTCAACGGTTAAAAATTCAATTTAAAACATCTCATGCCGCCTTGGTTTAGAAGCCATCGAATAGAAATATGGTTTGTATTTACGCAAAATTATTACAATTATCTTTATGTTTTTCTTGAGCACTACCTCCTGACAGTTAAAATAATTTGGTTCACGACAGCTCTATTATAAAACGGTCCCCGTATACAGCAGATTACGCAGTAACCATAGCTTGTATTTATAAAAATGTCTTACTTTAATATAACGTCCTCGCTCACAGGCTTAGCATAGAAAAAACCCAATTTGCTTCAAGATAAATACGACCAACACAACTAGCATATATTATAAACACAAAAACGGTGGTATGGCAATGATACTCACCCCCCATGCGAGAAGTCAAACTCAGACACAGATTTGTTCAAATCCGTGAACATACCGCTAGCTCACCGTTGAAAAGCAACCTACACATTCAAATAACTATGGATGTATTACCATGATCTGAAGTGTCTGGTCTGCTTATGTAAGAGTGAGGAAGATCACAAGTTTCTTGCTCCATGATAATGTCAACTCGCTAAATCTACGATTACGGTCCAAGGGGACCCCTACCATAAATTAAATAAATAAAATAAAATTCATTAATGTCGAACCTGGTCCATAGTGTTAGTAACAATATTTAACTTAAAAGCCTCTGTTAGTACGTTTATATTTTATTTTATTAAATTCCATTCAAATGAACGGATTTAAATTAAAATAATTATTATTACTATTAGATTAATTTTCATAATGTACTATCAATTATTCCAATTATCAATTGTATTATTATTATTGTGATAATTCATTTTGTTGTCTTTCACCACACACGAGTTCTTTGCCGCGTAATTGCACGTCCAGTCTCGTCGCGACTGTCCTCAACTTCATAACATAAGATATTATTATTAGCGGCATACAACGCTAAGAAGCTAATGACGAGATATATATGTATATATGTATATACACATGATAAAATAAAATAAATAATAACGAGCTAAATTTAGAACATCGTTTTTACATAAGTATTCAAGTAAATTGAAGACATCCACTTACTTTTACTACGTTTACAAAGTAAGTAGCTCGTTGAAACCAGAAAACTGTTTTGAAGGAACATCAAGTTCCGAGTCAAATAATGTAAGGGGCCTCATTTGCATATTAAGAGAAATTGTGTAGATGGCTTAATCCCGGGTCGCAGGTGACGAGACGAACACTCGCCAAATTGATATTTTATACGTGCAATTACATCCTCGATCCATTTACGGAGCATTCCAAGCAACCGCTCGACCTTTACATTTTGTAATCATTCAACATTTACATAAGTCCATCGAAGACAAATTTGTTAAATATACTTACTTTCACAAATTTCTACTTTGTTTTTAAATTGTCGTATATTATTTTTTACAAAAACTAAGAATATGTTTCTTTTATGACTATAATAAAACCTAATACTTTATTTGTACATTTATTTAGGTAGGGAGGTATAGTGGAGTGACTTATGGCGTAAAAATTTTAAAACCTCGAAATTCATGGCCAGTCAATAAATCTCCATAAAAACTGTTGGAGTCCATGGTAAAAAGCTCAAATAAAAAAGGTAAAAAAAAAATTCTATCAAGATCTTGTTATAATATATTAACCAAGCTAATCTGTTTATTCATTGGTGTATCAAGCTTGATAACTGGAACATACATATATGTATGTATACCTATGAAGATTTGCTACGTATTACGGATTAGATGCTACGAACTACAACAATCCTACGCAGCTACGAACTGAGCAATGTGCACATTGAATGGCTGCTATCAAAATGTATTACAATATTTCACTTTGATTTAATGACTTCTATACCTCACTTCACAATAAAACAATCTAGAGTAACTAAACTAGTACAAATATATGAATCAAGTCAGTTTTCAGAGACTCTGTCTACTATTATTGCGGGCTTGATAAAAAATATATTTTTGTTATTTTGTTTGAAAAGAAAAGTAACTTATTGTTTTATCTAATCATTTGAAATACTTTAATAGAAATTAATCTTACGTGGACAAATTTTCTTCGTTGCAAGTTGTCGGCATCGCGACGTGAGTTCTTTTCAGTAACACAATGTAGTCAATTGGGCCAGTCTCGGTTGGAAGTTTCTCTTTTCCGCCCAAAGTTGTGATTGCCTTGTTTTCCACTTCGTTCCCAGAAAGATGACGAATAAAACTTTACAAATTCTCGCCGAGCTAAAATGGAAAAAAACTTTCGAATGCCAACGAAGGATATAAACAACGCAAAACTGTTCTAAATTGTCCTAATACTGTTAAATAGCTACTAAATCGTATGTAAAAATATAGACGTTACTATTTACTAATTCCCATTTCTAAACACACCTTAGGAAGTTTATAGCATCGTATTAGTATGAAAAAAATCTTTTTTGATTGGTCGAGAGCAGATACTTATTAACTGACAGTCTCATTTAAAGACAAAATGACACTTCTGCGAAAAAATTTCGTAATAAATGAAAGTTCATCGGTAATTTGTAACAGTCATTCCTGAAAATATAACACAAAGGGCCAAGATAACTATCGATATTCCTAAAAGACGTGAGCCAATTTGTGAAGAGATTGTGAATGGAGAGAAGTAAATTAATTACACTTTATGTCGGGAGAGACATCGTTGTATTGTTTGATGTAATATCGTTCCCAAAACTTTTACGTTGAGAGTTTAGTCATTCCAATTTGGAGTTTCCACAATCTTTTCAGGTATCGATCAATACCACCCGTAGTCAATTTCAAGATATCGTCCCTATAGAAGGTCAACTCTGAAGATCTTATTTTTTTCAGATTATTTTATTATTCTGAACTTTCTAAGTTATGACAAATCTAGAAGTTATCGTAGAGTTAAGTATTCTCCCCCCCGCTGGGGTCTTCGGTTTGTCGTACCGGGGGGGCTTAGTAGGCCCTGGGGGGTCGACCAGGGCTGAAGCGAAGAGAGACCCCGAGGTGAGCCGCAACTGCTCGACTAGCAAACGAGCAGTTGCGGCGGTCCGGCCGTATACAGGACCCCCTGCGGCCGGACCAGGATTGCCGAGGAAGAGGAGGAGCTGAGTGTCTCGTTGCTCGCCTCCCTATCCTCGGCAACTCGACAGGGGCGCGCTGGGTCGCGCTGTGGTGGGTCGCAGAGGGATTGAGCGTCTCGATGCTCTCCCTCTGCGACGACAGGTCTAGGCCCTCAATCTGGGTCGCCGGGTGGAAGGCGGCCCCTTCGACGAGGCGCTCTCCGCGTGCCCCTCTGGCTTAGCAGAGGGCACAGCGCGAGAGTGGGCCCACGACGCCGGTCACGGGGATGATCGGCGTCTGAATCCTGGGCGGAGTGGTTGAGACATGCTGGGTGGCCTGGCATGTCTCGACGCGCGCGCGTGCTCGGTGCTGTGCATCCGACGACTGTTGTCGTGGGCTGCACAGCATCGACCACCGTCGCGCGAGGTGGGCCGCGTAGCGCGGCACGCGCATCACCGGAGGAGCTGTCGTATAGTCCCGACAGTGGGGATACAGGCTCCTCCGGGAATGCGCCGCTGGAGGCCACGTTGGGGTTTTAGTCGGTTCGAGTCCGACACACCGCCCTCTGCTTCCCCGAGTAGAGGGTGACGGCTCGTGGGAGTTTCCGCAATTAAAAAAAAAAAAAAAAAAAAAGAGTTAAGTATTCTGGAAGACTTCCTCAGTATTTATCGCTTTGTTGTGGTAATAACCTAATTTATATTATACTATACTTACACAAAAAAACTTTATAAATGAATGAATAAAAATATATATATGTGTTGAAGTAACACTAAATATAGCACATTAAGTCAAAGTCAAGGTGAATGCATGTGTTATGTGGGTAAACAACAATTTTACATTGAATATTCCTAAATAAGTTGTGAAAATAAATGTGATCTAATTAATAACATGTTTTTTTTCCTTTAGTAGCTTTTAGACATCTTTTTAATATACGCATAAATTGTCTCTAACATTACATTTATTGTATCAAATAAGCTGGGGGAAGATGATAAGAAAACAAACCCATACAGAGAAGCATCTCATAGCAAGATATTTTTTTCATCTCAGCTACCTAATACAGGACCGTTCAACGACATCTCGTATTAGGGAATGTTTTCACGTTCCTTTTGTTGAAATTGTATCGTAGGTAATTTTCATATAAGCGCAGTAATGCGCCGGTAATGGTCCATAACAGAAAGCTCACGATATATGGGCGGCGGGCGGGCGCACCCTCGCCTTACCACTAACCCGCGCGCATACAAACGAAAACAAAATGGCCAAACTATTCGCGATTTATTACTGGATATTCAACAAACTATGCCGAATGGAAACTGTGAAACGTTAAGCAAACAATGACCAGCTGACACACTGCGGTAATGTGAATAACATACAATGTTATTGTTTGAATTAAATATTTATACAATACAATTAATTTTTGTTCAGCTTGGATGTACGAGGTTAGGACGACTCTTTTAAAATACATTTACTTTCTACCATCGCTTTATTTGTTGGGCTTCTATAGCATGTAACGTAGTACATTCGGATCGGCATCATAACAATTAAGTGCCTTTTAGAGTTAACTTCCCAAACAAAGACACCTTACATGTATCATGTTATGTTTTAATGTTATTTTGGCCGCAGCCTCAATACATTTGTGATGTTTCAAAAAATAGATGTAGAATAAATATTATAAAAGTCTCTTTAAAAATGTAAGCGTCAGTAGAATAAATGACGTCGAGAAGAAAAATTAAATTAAATCTTGTAGGGGAGTGAAGCAAACGCGATAAAAATTTGCAAAGGAATTCGTACCTTCTTGTAAACAGCTCTCAATTTACAATGGTATTTTAGTAAAACATTTTCCTTCCTATTGTTTTGTCTTCCTTTTAAAAAACGGATTTCTTTGGTTGATCACGCTAATCTCAGGAACTAGTCTGATTTAAAAGATATTTTTCACAGAAATTAATAAAACGATATGGGGGTGTTAGTAGCTTTCAAAAAGCAGGTATCCCTATTTAAAGGGAAGTTTTACTCGGTTACCTGTACATAAACATAGTTACCGTAACCAACGTACATATGAAAGTAAGTATATAATTTAATCGTGTAATTTCCTATCAAGCAATCCCTGTTTTACGTTAACAAATTAACCACTGGAGTGTTTTATGGCTAGTTGTATGGCTAGAATGAAACTGATTGAACAAAAATAATATCCGAGTAGACGCTGAAAAATCTAACGAATGGAATTTATTAGGTACTTTGTTCCCAGTAACGTAAATAAAATGTTGACGCTATAAGGTGAATTATGATCGCAGGGTCTATTTAAAGTTTAGCTATGAATAATAATAGTTGAAGTAGCAATAATCGCCTCTAGCATTGGTTTAGAATACGTAGACTGTTGTCGCAATCTGGGGACGTCCGCAGCACAATGGCCCGGTGTCGACAAACCGTAATTCTACTGGGTGCAGCGCAGCGCCGAGATGAACAAATAATATCTCACACCTACACTATGAACTGCAATTGAGGTCGATATGTATATCTACGTACCTATCTAGAACCGCTGGGAACCTCGCTATCTATCTTCTCTTTGTCTGGCTCGGCGTTTGCTTAAATATCTACATTCCCACATTGCACAGCGCTAGGTACATATATTTATGTGAAAAATATATTGCCGGACGCAAGATCAATTGAGAAATTAGAACAATGTATGAAATACGATCGCTGCCGCTCTAACTCACCTTAACGATAGTTACGACGACAATAATAATTACCTATAACAAATAAAATAACCTGTATTTAAGAATAACAACATTGTTTTCATATATTTAAAATATTTTCAAATATGAATAGTTCTGGCAGAGACAGGTGCTCAAATTGATATCGACCCCAGCTTGATTTAATGGCAGTGTGTCTCACACACAACTTATAATTTTCCGTCATAAACCAGACGTTAGTTTATGTGTGTCTCGATGATAAAAGCGAAGTCATTAGCCGTGCTTTGCGGGAATAATGTTTACCTATATTTATTGAAATGACTAATCCTACTATGCCTCTAAACCAATAAATTTTACTCCAATACATAAATGAGGTCCATAAAAATAAAATAAATTTTAGAGTACCTACTCTGATACAGGCTCTTACCCCGTACGTATTTTTATTTACATTTACACAATACTCTAATGCTATATACCTGCTATTTACTGTGAATATTCGGTCTAATAATTTTATTGTTATAGCACATAGAATGATACAAATACTTGCAATTATTATTGTTTCTTATTTATAACTAGCTGTGCCAGCGGTGTCACCCGCGTTTATGGTTAATATTATAAAGACTATTTCCGTCATACATGATTTCTATGTAACTTTAACCATTAAGGCTGAACATGCGACGGAAGCTTAAAAAATGGAGTAACTTCTCCCGTTTTCCCAACATTTCCCTTCACTACTCTGCTCCTATTGATTGTAGCGTGATGAAAAGTATACTATAACCTGCCCAGGAGTATGAAGAATAATTGTACCAAGTTTCGTTAAAATCCGTCGAGTAGTTTTTGTTTCTATATGGAACATACAGACAGACAGACAGACAGACAAAAATTTTACTGATTGCATTTTTGGCATCAGTATCGATCACTAATCATCCCCTGTTGGTTATTTTGAAAATATATTTCATGTACAGAATTGACTTCTCTACAGATTTATTATAAGTAGGTATAGATTTTAATTCGCGTAATAATTCGGTTCTGTTGCAAAATTCACTAGCTACATCGGCGATATCGGTGTAGTATTTGCGGCCAATTCTAAACTCGCAAACGTAATTAACGTAATCATTTACCGCAAATTATTGCTATTTATTTCCACCACAACCAGTTAAATGCAACGTACCATCGGTGCTCGCTTTTATAATATACAGTTGGGAGCAGCATTTGTGAGTAGTTGCAGAATTCATCTCCGTACTTCCACACCCGCGCTCACAAATGGGAGCCACGTTTCCTTCCTTCGCCGCAGGAGATCCGTTCACGGCGGCAGTTCCGCGCGCTACCCAAGGTGACCTAAATTAAGTACTAACTAGTTGTTACAGCTCCCAACTTTCTAATAGCACACATAAAGTGCCTAAGACATATTATATTACGGTACCCAGCAACGCGTACGTATGGTAACGCGTATATAATTTATGAATGTTTACAGCCTGCGCCGCGCACTCTATTAAATGGATTTTCTTCATTTATCAACGTCACGATCATATTTTTTTCAATGAGAAATGCTTCAATGTAGGCTCAGACCTTTGTAAGCAGAACAGTTGCGGTAGAAGTCAATCATATTAAACATCAGTCAATACATAATGAAATCTTTCAGGAACTCCTTAATAAATGAATAAGATGTATGCCTTATTATGAATTATATAAAACGTCCATTAGCAAGTGCGTAGTTTTCGTATTATATTGTTGAGTCGATATTGACGCTCAAATAAAAATAATATTATTAGCAGATAAAAACAACCTTCATAGTAGGAAACTGTGGGTCCGACTCAGAAAAGTTTTTTATCATTATATTGTATTTGAATAAGATATATAATCTTACTAAGCAGTACCTTGATTAGTAGTAAGTATAGGAATTTATAAACCTTGTCTAGCAAAATGTATTTGCGTCTACGAGCTCAAGTTAAGACAAAGGACTCGGGTAAAGACACTTTCAATAAATCAATGAATACTTATTTTGTATTTCAAAAATTAAGAAGCAACATGTATATTCGTACTGGCATAGTACCCACTATAATGATGTTCATTGTGCATATACTACCTATAGTTCGGATTGTCGGATTTCAAACACTATTGCTATATCAGCAGTACAATACAGTTATGTGCAGTTATATGACCAGACGTTTCCAATAGAAAACATGTGTATGCACTTACAGACTCCCATTGGAAAACTAGAGGAAGCACCATTTTATTTTGTCAGTATTTAATAAAAACTTTTTTCTAATAATCTCCTTATCCTTTTAGTTTATGAATCGTCTAGCTTCGTGATTTCTATGTTCCCTTCTGTTACCTACTACCATTCGATTTTCATAATATATTTTTTTATTAAAATAAGCACGTTACTTAAACTATAAATAATGTTACAAAGTACCAGGTCACAGAATAGTCTGTAATTTTTTACCTTTTTTAAGTACTTCAAATACACTTATTATGTGACGTTATAAGATGTGTTTTTATTTTCCTACATGTACCTACTTGGAGTGTAAAATATGATTTGTGGTCTAACACCTCACAATGTTGAATAAACACTGTTTAATACTATCTACTTGATAAATGCCCAAAACCATACTAATGCCATTATTTCATATTAAATAATGACCTTCCGTTAAACAAGATTTCCTACCGCAATATTACGCCGGAATACCCTCTGGACCAGACATCTAAGCCATTTATGCTAACAATGCTTTTATGCATGCAGTCTTTGCAACGAAATATGAGACAGAACCGCTGGGAAATAAGCTGAATAATGTCGCTCCCGGTATTACATTATTGACACGCCACAAACCGTCAACGGATCAACGTGCGAAATATGACCATTCGCCATACTCGCTATCTTGAACGTCGGGTGTATGGTAAAACAAATTGGTAAGACCCGATCAATCCAAGTCAGGAAGTGGTTTTTCATACATGTAACACGATGAAGTTACTAGACTGTTATTTAAACACCGATTTTCTTTTTGTTATCTGATAAGCAGGCCGTTTAAATATACCGTAACTAAGGACTGAGTCCTTTAGTCTCTTACTTAATGGAATATTTGAACAAGTATTCAAGTTCTTTGATTTGCTTACTTTTGGAGACATGGAGACCAGAAGAATCTGAATGGAGATAACGTGTTTTGTATTTTTTTGCTGACGTCATCAAAAAGCTCTTTTTTGACAAAGGAATAATTTTCCAGTTATAGCTAGAAAATTGATCTTATCAGCTTTAATCACGGATGCAATGTAAATATTGGCTGGGGTTAATTTGTCTAAAGTCAATATTTTTAATATGCAGTATATATACAAACGGATACAAAATACAGAAATTATCACTCATACCAAGCTCTTTTAAATGCAACGCTTTCAATTATTAAAGGGAAACCTCATGTGACCGACCGGACGTCTTTGAAACTCAGCGTAGTTTGAGGCCTTGACTACGTGCACCGTAACTCTGTGACGATATTTGAATACCGATAAGTATCCCCTTGCTACGGTATTTGGTAATACTAACTAAACTCCGTAGTTGTAGCTTCGTGCCTGTGTCAGCAAGACCTACAAAGTAGTATAGAGCAAGAACTATAAAGACAATCGTAAAAATGTACACCTGTGCTTGATATGAATTTGCGTCAAATATGTTTTTTTTGCTGCTTAGTATTTTTTAGTATTTCTATATGTTTGAAAAGGTAAGGTTAATTAATTATATGATAACCTGAACATCCACAGTATCTGTTACCGAAAACGAACTTATTTTAAACAAACTGGTAATTTTCCAAACTGCTTTGTTTTTGAATAAAATATTCGCAGCACTTATTTACCGCTTTCTAATCAATAGGTAGGTAGGTAGGTATGCTTTGAAATGGAAGGTATCTGTGGGTTACATTCCACATTAATACAAACATTTCGATTGAAATCTAATTCAGCCTACTATTTCCATGATGGCACATTAATTTTTACTGTCCGTAAATACAAAAGGTAATTTTAAAAAAACCCTTCTCCCTTGGGTGAGGCTGGCTCGATTTGTCGTTTTTGTGAACCTTTCCATTTTGTTTTATTGTTCAGCAATAAGGATCGCCATCCTAACTGCTTCATTTTATACTTATTGGATTTTATTTTTGTGACCAATAACCATAACATTTGCATGGGCAGCCATTTTCATCTTCCATGTAAGCAAAATACAGACTTTACAATATACATACATTTTATTTACACAATTTTTTTTAGAATATATATAATATCCTAAAGATTTAAGCCATTCTAGCATATATGTATGATTTTTGGTGTATGGTATTTGAATAATCGTCACCTCAAAGTATGTCAAAAGAGAATAAAAGCGTTTCGCGAATCGCATCTCAAACCCAATGCACTCCAATAGGTACTCTAACAGTAGAATCCTCTTAAGTAAAATATCTTTTGAAAGTCGAGGTGACTATTAATCTTAGGTGAAAATGAGTGAACCATGTATGTATTTTAATTAAAAAAGATATTTGTCTTAATATAGCCGGGGAATGAATTACCCTAAATAGGACACGGATCACACCTAAGAAGCCATAATTATGGTGAAATATAATCATCTTGATATAATCTGTGTTTACTAGCATACCATCTTGAACGATCATAATTTGGAATGAATAGAAGGTAGTGTATTCCTAATTATTTACTTAGGGTTCAATAAAATGTCAAAAATATTGTGTTAATTTGGTTACCTAACGACATTTTTTTTTATTAAGATTATTATTTGTAACTAAACGGTTCGATGAGTTACTTGGTTAGCCGTACTCAAGCCAATCATCATTAGCTACATCTAACCAATTAGTAAAATTGCAGCGTAAGAATTTAAACCGTTTCATACGTGGAATGTTAATGACACTGGCGCCCAACATGGAGCTACATAACAAAATATAGCAACGAGACAAATTTTCTCTCTGTCTCTCTTTCTGACATTCATATTATCCTTGACATAAACTAAAATTTGCGATCGCCACGTAACTTAAACGTAGTGAATCGACGCTTCGTCCATTTCATGTGGGTACCAGTCAACAATTAATTAGTGTGCAGGTGTAGATATGCTATAGGTATGTTGCAAGCCCCGCTACATAGCATCTAATTGGACAATACACGCTAAAACCGCTGGCCTGCCGCGCTTCCGGAGTTATCCAGACTACCTATTGCCCATTACCAACTCATCAAACTGAACATTACAACGTTCATATTCATACATCGAAATTCGGATTCAACAATGTTCCTAACGTAATAAACATCTGAACATCGTTGGAATCAAAATGTTTATTAAGCATTTTCATGATATATAGTACCTATTTGATATTCGTACTATTATGGTGATAATTGATGTTCGAATCTTGAGGTATAAAAATGTTATTGTGATTACTCACCAAGTGAGGATAAAAAAAAATAATAAATGGTAAAAGAAACCATTATTATTCTTATTTATTGAGTAAATGTTCATTCATAAAATATAAGAATAATTTATAGAAATGAGATTTTCTCGTTTCCTTCGGGTAATTTAATTAGTTCACAATAAGTAAAAGCAGTAGTACAACACAACAAATCTAAAACTTATACGAGTAGGTTAGTTGTAATGACAGTTGGTATTTTCTCTATTTAATGGTGACAGAGTAAGTATTTAAGTATTTGAACTATTTACATTAGTGTAAATTTTCACTCAAATATCTCTGAAGTTCGCAGGGCGCGAAACGGAGAAGATTCCATTTGAAAATTGTTTTCAATAGACAGTTTCTATTGGAATGCGCCGGCAAAGATTCACGTCCAAGAGATCACCCGTACCCCGTTGGTAGATACATATATACAGACATAACGTCACGCAAATAATCCCCGAAGGGGTAAGCAGAGTCAAACCATGCCCCTTTAACCACATTCAGCAAAAAATAAAACTGGGCTGGGTTAGATGGAAAACTGTGAAAAAGTAGAGACAAGTGCTAGCTTATCGCCTACACAATCACATACCCAAAACCCCATATACCATTAGTCGCCTTTTACGACATGCTAGGCAAAGAAACACAGTTGGCACATTCTTTATAAGTCCCAGACCAACATGGGACAATGGGCTGGGTTAAATGGAAAATTGTATGTGTGTGTATATTGATTTATTAGAGTTCCGCACTTTAGCATTAAAAAATAACTCTCATTGCAGGTCTGTCTGTCTGTCAAGACTTATTCTCAGTAACACATGAAAATATCAAGTTCAAACTAATATCAAATAATCAAGTTTGCGGCCTCTTGTAGCTGTGAAAAAATAAGTCTTTGTCAACTTAGTTAGTCAATGCTATCAAAATATTATCTTAATTTCAGTTAACCTTCAATAATCGAATCTTCACGCACATTTATATTTAGTAGACTATGTATGAATACAGGTCGCGTAAAATCTACCTACTTACACAGAATTTTACCTGTCCAATGGTGGGTCAACCTACTGATAAAGATTTTTAAGTTTAAACGGCCCACATTGACCACCGGCAACAAAGTCAATAAACGAAGTTATCTCGCCCGAGTAGTTTACCGAAGCAGAAACAGCCGGAAGCATCGGGCTTGTACCTCTGTCCACAACACCTATATTATTCATGCAAATTCCCTGGAGACATGTTCGTTGTTCACACGGTTCGCCGCCGACCGTGCCCATTCAACATGTTGTTGTTTTGTCTTTAAATTCGCCATTAAAATTTACCTCCCCGAGGAAACCGAGATTTCATTCGTATTCAAATTTAAATTTACGCCGCATAACGTCTACCCGTCTGCCTTAAATCGTGTAGCAATTTTAGATCGGACGTATTAGATTAGTTGCTTGGAAAATTAGTGACTTGTTGATCGCATGTTCGTATCCAATTACTGAAGTTATTAGCCGTGACTAATATTACTCAGGAGAGCCACCTTTCAAAGGATCTAATTCCCGAGGATGGATCGTTCGCTCTTTTGACTCTGTAATCATAACATATTCTAAAACAGTTACGTGATTATTCGTAAAGTATTATTTATAAATCCACTTAGAATCACTCACTAATGGGTATTTAAGTAGATAAGGTAACTAGTCTCTGAGAGAGGAACGTAAACAGGTATCAAATAAAATATTACCACAGAGTCACCACGTCTGCAATTGATCTTTGTAATAAACGAGCTTTATATACTGATCAAAATTAAATTAAATTACATAATTTGATTTATGAATATTAATCTAGCTTATGATGAATTATTTAAACATCTTGCGATAAACCAGCCTACAAGAAGATCTTATATTATTTCCTGATTGAGTAGGTCTTGCCTTTCTGGGCTGCAATTGTTTAAACAAAAATTGCGTTAAAGTGGTCCGTCAGTGCTTTCGTATTGTTTAAACAACTTCTTGAGATTGAAAAGTCGAAAGCTTTGAGGCTAAAAGACCTTGTTCGATACCTCAGTAGTCGTGCGATTGACTGCCTTGTTGGTCTAGTGGTAGCATGCGCCGCCTAAGGACCTAGAGGGCCGGGTTCAAATCCCGGGTCGGGCCAAAAATTTGTGGCTGGTTGTTCAAATTACTCAGTAACAGTCCGGAGTCAGGAAGTTGGCGGCTTAATCACCCCCGTGCCTCGGAAAGCACGTAAAGCCGTTGGTCCCGCGCCTAACCTCTCTCCGGTCATGTCGAGTTGCCGTCTCACTGGACTGTGAGAGTGAAGGAATAAAGAGTGCACTTGTGTTTGCGCACACACTTGTGTACTTTAATATCTCCTGCGCAGATGGCTAGTCCTCATTGAGATTGGCCGCCATGACCGATATCAGTTAAGAGGACATTATTTTTATCAGTCGTGCGTGCCCATTCCTGCCGAGCTAAAACTTGTTAATTTATCAAATAGCTTTCTACAATTTCCGATATAAACATTACGCTTATTAGTTAAATCCAACATGGAGTAAATTCCCCAAACACATTTATGTTACCAGAAATTATTTTCAGTATCCAGTGTAAGCGTATATATTTGAGGTAGAAAATGTTGGAATCCCAAAATAATTTCACAGTGCAATGATTAGTGCTGATGAGTTCCACCTTTGTACGTATTTGAGTGCAGAACAGAAGCTACTTTATTACGAGTGTCGGACCAGGCCGCGTCTGACTCCTCTCGCCTCACGAGACCGATGCAATTTACATCGAAAGCGACTGAAAAAAGAAAGCTCGAGGCAGAGCAGGTATTAAGGGGAAAGACAAATTGCCGTACGTACCGTACCTAAGTAATGTAGGTATATCCACCCGTGACTACAAGCGAAAGTAAGTATAATTAAATGCAACCATATTTGTTTCAGTCGGTACACGTCGAAATGAACTTCGATCACACCAGAATAACGTTTTAAACCCGCTTTTACTTTGTCAACGTAGGATAATAGTCCAGTTTAGTTAAATTGCATATACTTAATTGTAATAATTCCAAAATATTTTTGTAGTGTCGGAACCAGCTCTGCTAACAATTTCTTTAGCATATTGCAGACCTACCTAGCCTAATTTAGAAACGTTCGGTTTACTTGCAGACACAATCACGCTCTAATTCAAAGAAGTGAAACATACCGTGGCCATTTTGGCAAATAGAAACACCTCCAATCCATAGAAACACATCCGTGAAAAACGAGCGCAAAAAATAAGTCACAAACAGCCCTGTAGAGGCATAAGTATAGCAGAGCTAGATTACACAGGGCATGATAGATAACGGCTATCCCAACGGCAAAAAGGGCAAAATGAAGAAATTTCTCGTCATAATAATGTTACGGCCTTGCCATGTGTCACAGTCGGCCGGCCACGCTCGTCCCACTCATGACGACACTTCGTCAGGCTTCTTGTCCCAAATCGCGCCGCATTAACCCCTGCTGTCTATGACTCGTATATATTCCACTTACAAATGTATTCGCTGCTGTTTTATTCCATTGCCGAACCGACCTATATATACGAATATAGGATTCGTGTAAATAAATTTTAAGAAAAACTGAATGATGTGACGTATTTATTTTTGTACTTACCTACTTGTACTTATACATAATGTGGTTAAGGTGTCCTGACTTAAGTAGTGGTACAATCCTCCCGGGGTCCTCGGTTTGTCGTGCCGGAAGGGGTTAGTAAGCTCTTGATTTGGACCATCCAGAGTATGAGCCTTCTGCGTCCTTCAGTCCGTTAGTCACAGCTTTGAAATTTAGTATGATAGGTAGTAGTACTGCCCATATGTATATCTGCATGTAACAAAAGTAGAAAATAATGGTCAAAAGTGTTTTTAACGCATTACGAGTAAGTATATCTGCTCTAAAAAACTCCAATGTTATTTTCTAAAAGTTCTATCACCATATTATTTTGTAAAATGTATTGAATAATTAAAAATACATTGTATTTTATTTTATTTATAGTTTTTTTAGTTTTTTAGACTTGGCAAAGTGATGCCAGTCTGGTAGTGGCTCACCACTATCTGAAGACAGTAAGATACCAGTAGGTAATTGTCCCATGTTGGTCTGGGATTTTAAAAAAAATGTGCCAACTGTGTTTCTTGCCTAGCATGTCGTAAAAGACGACTTTTAGGAATATACCAGCGCTACCCATTACAAATATCGGGGTAAAGGAGGTAAGATTATCATACAGTGCCCTTTGATAGACGCTTCTATCCACATCATCTCATATGAATATAAGTACAAATCGCCAGCAAAACAAATAGGTAATATGTCAGTCTTTATCTACATCAATTGTCACGTCTGTTGAAACACTTTCAAGGCGCTGACGTTATCAGGGTACGTAAATCAAAAAAACTAACTAATTAACTAACTTATTAAGTAGGTACTTAATAAGCGAAAGTTTTATGCCAGGATCGTAACAAATCGAAGGATCTCTGCCTATCCCCATGGGAAAAAGGTGTGACAGTATATTATGTATGTTTAGGTCTCATATTTTTTTTTAGAAATATCTACGCTAACCTATTTTGATATTGTAACTTTTTAAAACCGTAAAAATTACAAAGTTCCATATAATTTATGTTTAAATTATCATTAAAATTTCATAAAGTAGGTAATTAACCTCAAGGCTTAAAAATGAAAAAATGTCTAATTATAATAACTAACTAAACTTCACTCCACTTCCCTAGCGGGTTAGGCAGACAGAACCGTGCCATATGGCATGATCCTAACACACTTCACTTGCTTCTTCAACATTCATACGGTTTTTAAAGTTTTGCAAAATGTTAATTCTGAATAATCTTCGTTTAAATATACACCATAATAGTTTTATTTTTGGCTGAATGAGGTTAAAGAAATCTGTTGCCCCTTTGACTCTGCCTACCCCTTCGGGGATTATGGGCGTGATGTTATGATATGTATGTTTACATACATAATCCATCGTTGTTGCTTTGATATAATTAATTATCATCAAACTATAGTTATTTCATTAAATTCAATGCACTCTGGGCAATAGGTGCTAATTTTAGTCCCAATAATTATACCAAATTTATCAACACCCACATTTGCGTTCTGCGTTCTGCCATTATAAATAAATATAGCTCGCAAAAAAGAAATTTTGCTCGTATCCTTTTGTAAAAATGCAATAGAGTAGCAAATAAATTGGACTAATCCTCAAATTCCATTCTAATTTATCGCCAATTTGAAGGATAATTCCGAATAATTCGTGTCAATAGCCATTTTAATCGTACAGAGAAAAATATCTAGTAGGTAAGTACACAGTGGTTCAAATTCAAGATTTCATTTTATTCTTCTTTCAATTTCAACAGCAGCTTGAGAAGAAGAAGACTCGCCCAACCTTTTAATATCATGAACGATAAAATAAGTATAGTAGTGCCCTCTATCTATTCTAAATATAAACCTCTTGAGATCCCCCTTTCATTTGAGATCCAAGGCTACAAATTATTTTATTATTAAAAAATATAGTAAATGTCGATATGAGTGAATGAAAGAAATGTCAATGTTACTTTTTGACATTCTGATCATCATTCGTTCTTTCATTCTGAGACGAAAATCTTGTTGATGTTTTGCGTTTGCGTGTTAATTTTCAATAAATTTTGTAATTAATTAGCAGTGAGAGCAATAATTACAAAAAAATATTTTAACAAAGTAAATTCCTCTGTCATCAAAATGAGTATGAGACCAGATGACCATCGTAGAAAATGGGACAAAGACGAATTCGAAAGAATTGCTGCAGAGAGACTACAGGCAGAATTAGATGAGGAAGAAAGATCAAAAAAGAAAGGTAAATGCTATAATATTTTATTTTGCGTTATTTATGTAAAGCGTCTGTACGACCCGCTAAATGTTAATCATTTTATTTACAATTAAGTAATCATTTGTTGGGCGTACATAATTAATACATTGTAGTCTTTCTTTTATATCGGTACACTATATTAATAGGCCAACGAATTATAAATTAAACATTTACTCAAATCTTTTCAGCACAACCTGTCAAACGAGAGCTCCTAAAACAGCGAGATTACAAAGTTGATTTAGACTCAAAGTTGGGCAAAAGTGTAGTAATTACAAAAAACACACCAACATCTCAATCTGGAGGGTACTACTGCAATGTCTGTGACTGTGTTGTTAAGGACTCTATTAATTTCTTGGACCATATCAACGGGAAGAAACATCAGAGAAATCTTGGCATGTCTATGAAGATTGAAAGAAGCTCTTTAAACCAGGTGAGGAATTGCTTTGAATAATAACAAAAGTATAACCTATGTACAATACCATATAGGAGTCTACAACTAAATTATCCACAAATATAAAATTTCTATAACCTTTTTATTGTATTCTAAAAATTCAGAATCTAATATGCCACTTTATCATTATAGGCAATTTTCATCGAAGGAAATTTATTTTAACTAGAAATCATACCCAAACTTTCAATGATTGTAAGATATTTTCTTTAAACTTTGTAAAAATAATGTTTTATCACAAGTTGGAGCTTATAAATATTACCTAATTAAATTAAACTCCTAACAGTAGCTCAACAGTTATCTTATCTGTTAAAGATTACTCTAACAAAATTCATAAGTGTTAAATGCAATCCCATCATTCAACATCCACAATGTATAATAGTAATATATATCAACTACATTTTTATAATATTTAAAATAACTACTTTAAAAGAGATGAAACCAGAACAGATGCAAGGATAACGGTTGATGATGTAGTGCTGGAACAGGTGAATGAATGATTGTATATCTAGGATCTGCATTTAATAGAGATGAAAGGTACTCCGCTGATATAGAAAGAAGAGTGAATGCAGGGAATAGTGTGAATGGAGCGTTAGGAAAACTTCTAGGCAGTAAAGCCTTGAGCCAAAAGGCACAGCTCACTATACACAATGCGGTCCTGATTCCTACGCTTACATATGGAAGCGAAAGTTGGATATGGCAGAAAGAGTATGAAAGTAGAATAAACGGGGTCGAGATGCGTGCGCTGCGGAAAATCTGCGGTGTATCGCTCACAGACAGCGTTCAGCGACAGAGTCGGTCTGAAAGACAGAATCATGCCATATGGCGTTCGGTTCTGTCTGTCTACCCCGCTAGGAAAGTGGCGGGAAGTTTTGTTAGTTTGGGAGCTTAAACTATTCTCATTTGAGTTCTCTTACATTTTCAGGTCAAAGCAAGATTTGCACTAAATAAACGTAAACTTGAAGAAAAGAAAAAAGAGTATGAATTGGATACTAGATTGAGAGAAGCAGCTGAAGAAGAAGCGAGAGTAAAGGAACTTCGCCGCGAGCGACGTCGCGACAAGAAGCGTAAGCTGCAGGAAACTGAAGAGGATGAAGAAACCCCAGCTCAATCGGAGCTTGCTCAAATTATGGGATTTTCAGGATTTGGGGCTTCAAAGAAATAACTATAAATATTAATGATATAGATTTTATTGTCTATCCATAAGGTACTTTTAAAATTAAAATGTTAAAAGTACTTGTTGTTTTAATTGATTTATCAATATTCTCTCATTATGATTGTTAAACCCTTTTTATCTAGCCTTTATTGACTAATAATAAAGGCTATTTTATGAAATGAAATGAAATGATCTTTACTAAAATAGGCTTTTAAAAAAAAGCACAAATCATCAAAAAAATATATATATTAACCAATTCTAAAAGCAGATTCTACCAAGAAGAAACCGGCAAGAAACTCGATAGTTACTCTTTTAAATGCCAAGTCTTAATAGATGGGATATCAAAAGGTACAAGTTGTATATCAGGAAGAGAAGAAGCTAAAGGGGTGCCCGGACAATTAATTCCATTTCAATCATTTAAGTATGACTTTATTAGATTAAGCGAGTTCATTGAAACACCACAATGCCTTAGCTTAATCAAGAGAGTGGTGATCTACGCAATCAAAGGCCTTAGAAAGATCGAAAAAAGCAGCACCCTGCTTGCCCTCATGCCTTAATAATATATTTTACAAGCCATTTAGGTACCCCAAGCATTTACCCGTGGTGAATCCAAACTGTTTCTTAGGTAATATGTTATTTACAGAAAATGAGATAGTACCTACCTACCTAACTGAGTAAGTATATTCTTTTCAAAAATCTTGCTAAGGCTGGCAATATACATATAGGCCCGTTGGACAGGTCACTTCTATCACCTGTTTTAAATAATGGAATAACTTTGCTATGTTTTAATTAATTTAAAAATTTACCATTTTAGCTAAATTTTTTTAAAAGTTTACCTAAAACAGGGGCAATAGATTGTATTATATGCTTTAATATGTCTTTTGAAATTTACCATAAATCCTCAGTCGTTTTTACGTAAAAAGTTCTCTAAAAGTTTTTAGAATATTTATATCGTTAATAATGATAATGTTGGAAATTAAATGGAGTGTCGCATTCAACAACGTTAGATTTGAGGATGGAATGAGCAAGATGCGGACAAGAATTCAATGAACAGATAATCGCAGTTGGAATACTAGAGAAGTAGGTTTCAAAGGCATTTGCCACTTCATCGTGTGAATTATGATATTTATAATCAATTTTTAAAGAGAGCTTGTGATGTTCTGTTTTATTTTTAAAAGTCTCTGTATTATTTACATTCCACTTGGCTTTAATTATATTACTAGAATTTACAATTTTGTTTTTATATGAGTACATCGGTTTTGCAACCATACAATTTTTTTAATAATTTTGAATAATTTGCCTTAGTTTAATATAGATTGAACAGTCTACGTCTACTAGTATGAATGCCCTTAATTTTCGACCTACCACAGTGACTGTTCTTTTTGTGAAAATACTTTTAAATTCTTTATCCATTAAGTTAAGAGCTTTATACGGATCATAGGTACGTACGATATCATATTTATACGAATAAATATAAGTTTTATTACAAAACTTCCATAAGTATGTTCCACATGTCAGCATGCACACACGGACTAGTAAAAAAAGAAAGACTCCACACTGTCATACCAGGTATAGCGTGAAGCCACGAATAAGTACGCATGTGTGTGAGATATTTATAACAGATATCGGATATCTGTCATTTGGAGCACTGTGTCATTGTCAATGTGTGACGTACATTGCATGTCAAGTTGGAGCACCTGAGGACCTTTAACGTCTAGTTAGTGGCGCGGAGTCCTTCTTTTTTTACTAGTCCGTGGATGCACAATACCATTTCACACCGAGTGATTTGACATAAACGTTAATTCTAGCAAAAAACTTGATAATGTCACGTTGGGATGACTCGTCTTCACATCGCCGTCCACGCCTATCTGATTCACCATCTCGTCTCATTGTGTGCATTCTTTCATGCGGAACACTGGACTGAATCGACAAGGTCGCAAACGCAATAAATGAAAACGACATAACGCTCACGTTATGTGGGTACACTCGATAGAAAAAAACATTCGTAGCAATCGCAAGACAAATAGAAACCAAAACTTTTTCCGGTCAGTAAAAATGGTAACGGGCATTTCTCATCACTTACATGTCGCTGTGGGCATTTTATGAACAGTGCCCCTATTTCCAGCGTGAAGTAGATATATCTACTTACCTATAAAGCGGTGCTTCGCAGTTTCATCCGCGTAGTTTCCGTTCCCGTGGGAAGATTAAAATGTAGCATTTGTTACTCGCTGATAAAGTAGCTTTCCATCGGTGAAAGAATTATTCAAATCGGTCCAGTAGTTCATCATCTTCCTAGCGTTATGTCCCGTGTTTAGACGGGGTCCGCTTAGACCATGATCCAGGATTTAGCGAGTCTGGTAATTACATTGAAGCGACTGCCGATCTGACCTTCGTAACCCTAATATAGGGGAACCAGACAATTTTTGGATCATGGTTACAAATCCAAAGTTGTTTCATCACGATATTTGCCCTCACCGCCGAGCTAGTGGTATAAATACGTACATAGATTTGAAAAATCCAGAGATACGTGCCGGGTTTGAACCCGCACTCCTCGGTTAAGGGGCGCGTGTCCTTACCATTGAGCTACCACCGCTCTTCGGTGTCCAGTAGTTACGGAGCCTAATTCAATGCAAACAACCAAACAAACAATAAAATGTAATACTTAATAAAATACCTCTTAACAATATTGTATAGATTTAAGTCAGACTCATGGCAACTGGTATTATTCATCACTAACATGTCGCTGTGGGCATTTTATGAACAGCGCCCCTATTTCCAGCGATGTACTTAATTACATAAATCTTAAATATGTCAAACTCCTCTATGACAATGATCATAGATTTAGCGAGTCAAGTTACTTCATAGTTACATATATCGAAATCGAAACCCAACCTTATAATTCATCGTTATATACCTACTTATGAATCTATTCTAATAGCTGAAGTGCAGGATTTCTCAGAGTTTCCACTCCTTTCAAGTAATAGCACTAATAGTTCTTATCCACCGAGCTATCACCGTTTACTTTATATACCTACCGCCGTCGCACCATATTCCCGGAAAACGAAATTTATACTTAGTTGACGGAGATTATTAATTTAAATATAATAAAAAAACCGGCCAAGTGCGAGTCGGACTCGCGCACAGGGTTCCGTACCATTATCTTTACAACATTAGACACTAAACTAATTTCAATCTGTGAATATTTCAAGTGTCTCCCTGTTGCCATTATTAATATCGAGCAAAAAACGGCACTAAAATTATGTTTGTTGTATGGGAGTCCCCCTTAAATATTTATTTTTAAAGTGAATACTTATACCTACAGTTAAATATTCTGTTTCAAGCATCTACCTGTAGCCGCTATTAATATCGAGCAAAAACGGCAAAAAATCACGTTTGTTGTATGGGAGCCTCCCTTAAATATTTATTTTAATCTGCTTTAAGTATTTGTTGTTATAGCAGCAACAGAAATCATCATTTGTGTGTATGGCTATTACGGTTCATGAGGTACAGCCTGTTGACGGACAGACCGACAGTCTTAGTAATAGGGTCCCGTTTTTACCCTTTGGGTACGGAACCTTAAAAATCAAATTGTGCTAAAAGCCTTTTCAGCTTTCCGTAGCTATGAAATCTTAGCCCATAGAAAAAGCCAATGGAACATTTACTGGATGACGATTTAGAAAACACAGATGAAGATCGATAAACCAATACTTATAGCCGGCTAGGTATGCCGCAGATCTGCGGCTTTCCGTTTAGTTTCAAATAACTAGAAACATTATAACTACTGAGATACCCGAGATCATATTCTGAATGAAATGTGCAGGGAAAGGCCTTCTTACTTATCTAAAATTTACTACCCATTTGCTTAGATGGAAAATTGTGAGAAAATGTCATGGCATGCGGCTAGCTCGTCGCCGAACAGTAGTAACAGTACAGTAGCCTCGTACAAGGTTTACGACGACCCCTTTCCTTGCCTGGCATGGCAATGTTCAAACTGTTTTGTACATTATTTTTAAGTCCTCGACCAGTAAGGGACCTGTTTATATCCATATGAATTTAAGCTCGTCCTTGAATGTGGGCACAGGAAACAGGAAAGTAATGACACCTAAGAAAATACATGGTCTAATGGACCGGATTGACTGGTAGGTAATTATTAAATAAATACCTAAGTATTGATCAATTACACGACTGGATATGCAAAGTGATCATATTAAATGATAAACTGCCTACAACGGTATCCGAATTATAATCATATTTGTTGTGTAATACTAGCGTTTTTAGGGTTTCGTACCCAAAGGGTAAAAACGGGACCCTATTACTAAAGACTCCGCTGTCCGTCCGTCCGTCTGTCTGTCACCAGACTGTATCTCATGAACCGTGATAGCTAGACAGTTGAAATTTGATCACAAATTATGTATTTATGTTGCCCCTATAATAGAAAATACTAAAAACAGAATAAAATAAATATTTTAGGGGGCTCTCATACAACAAACGTGTTTTTTTTTCGTTTTTTGCTCGATATTAATTGCGGCAACTGGTAGACGATGGAAATATTCACAGACTATTAAGTGGTAAGTATATTCATTTTAAAAATAAATAATGAAATTAAAATAAAATACCTAAATAATTCCGGTGGGCTCCCATACAACAAATGTGATTTTAATGCCCTTTTTATGCTCGATATTTATAACGGCAATAGTCAAAAACTTGAAATATTCTGTGAATATTTCAAGTGTTTGACTATGTTATGACTATGTTTGAGTCCGACTCGCACTTGGACGGTTTTATATCTTAGCTAAACTATAGCTTACATAGTTGTTTATCTAATAGGTATATGTTTATAAAAAGGTAATAATAACGAACCTACAGGGGTAGTTATGTAGCGTGCACATTACCACAAAATAGCTAGCTATTTAAAAGCACTTGTCGGTCCACCTGTGATTACAAACCATGATTTTCCGCTACATTCGAGAACCACGCCCTCATATAAAACCGCAAGTTCACAGTCATGGGGAGCCACAGCGGTAATTGGAACCGGAGACATGAGACCGACTCGTGTTTGCCTATTGTTGATCGCACTGGTGGCGATATTCATCTCTTGCTCATCTGCACATTACGTAAGAATATTGATTTACTTATCTAATTAATACATAAGTAAGTAGTTGTTGTGCGACAGTTAATTATGATGTGAATGTGTGCTATTTATGATGTGATGTTTTTGATCTAGAATTTACAATTTACCTTGGGAAAATAAACAAATCGGGAGAACAGGGTACCTATATAGGTAATAGCGAATAAAATTCTAAACGGAAGCATGATATACTTAGGTATAAATCTTGAGAATCCAGTGAATCTATCAAGTTATATTTTTGAAGGAAGTCGCCGAATGACCTATAAATAACAATAACGTTTTATTAGCTGGAATTACAAGCAAGTCACCTGTGACCAATCCTGGGATTCGCAAAAAAAACTTTACCAATATTTTGTAGTAGTCTTAAAACAATAATTGTAGAAACGATCCAGGAATTTGTAAAAGAAATATTTAAAAAAATACAGCCCTTTAAGTCTGGACATATAGTTCTGACAAACCGTAAGCCAGATCTCGGATAGTACCTTGAAAATTAACTTGCTTTTTTTGCACATTTTTTGTAAATAGTTTGTAAAGCTTATTTAATAAATACCAGACCACAACGTGGTAAATACGGTAAACCACAAGGTTTTTATTAGGGCCCATCAATTCGTACAAAACGAAAAAAAAAATTAAAAATATTTATTTATCAAATCAATTAAGCCGTATTTTGCCCAGTTAAGGTTTAAGTAGAACTCTTAAAGCATTTTGTAAAAAGAAATGGAGCAAATCCATCGGAGCAATTTTGAAATAGCGACGTGTAAAATAAGCTGGTCCCTTCATCCACACGTCTAAGTAGGTACTATAAGATATAGGTACCTGTGATAACTACTTTACTAATGGAATACTAGAAATTCAAATGTATTTACTATTTAGTAGAAAGTTTCTACTTACTAAATAAACGAATACTTACATAAAACATCTATTCATTGCATAATTAGCGACAAAAGTACATGACGTTTATACTATGAAAAAACAACA
This sequence comes from Glyphodes perspectalis, assembly GCA_951394215.1. Taxonomy (NCBI): domain Eukaryota; kingdom Metazoa; phylum Arthropoda; class Insecta; order Lepidoptera; family Crambidae; genus Glyphodes; species Glyphodes perspectalis. The sequence continues at coordinate 9,981,163 of OX596205.1, read as the reverse complement.
CGAAGAGTGACCAGGTGACCACACAATCACTCGATCCACACGTACATACCTGTGCGGGGATTTTGCAGGTACCTAGTTAGTTACCAGGCAAAATTATCATACATCTATCTGTGCTAAAGGATAATACCCCTAATTGTAATTCTCCTTTTAATCATACCTGGGTTAGATTATCATAAATGTGTATGTACCAACCAATACAATTTACAAATTTAATTGAAATAAAAAAGATACTTAAGTAAGTAAGGATCATTTACCTATACATTTAGATTTCATTAATATTATTTTCTTTTCAGATTTCAGATAGTTCTTCGGTTTCCCAAGGTAAGTTACGTAAGTACTTAAACTCTTAACTTCTTCAGTCTCCAGCGACTGAAATAATTGAGCTAGTAGGTAGGTATAAATAAACCTTGCCTTCTATGGCGAGTACCATAAATGTAGGTAACATATAGTAGGTAGATAATTAACACTTCTTCTAGCACAAAGAGCGACAGTTTCTCCATATTATGTTAAATTATGGAGCCTAGTTATTTCATACTTACTGATGGATCAGTAGTGGGAAATCTGAATCTATTACATAGTTTTCCTTTTAGCTTCCGTCCCTACCCTAGTAGGGTATACTATACCTATATAGTATCGGCAATCAAGGGTGTGCGCCTCCTATCGCATAGAAACAAACGTCTTTTAATAGACATTTTATTGTGTCCCCTCTTTCATCAGGTAATAATGTGGACAAGATATTGCGGGAAAAGCGGCAGGTCGAAACTTTCGATTCGGACGACTACCCAACGGCCACGAGCGAAGGTGTTGAGGATGAACCAAGTTTCTGGGACAGAGTCGTCAAGGTAGCCATTAAACTGTTCAGCCGATTCATCGAATGGTTGAATACATAAATAGTACCTACCTACACATACATGTAAATAGTCTGAATTAACCAATTTATTTGTGAGTAAGAGATCACCTATGCGCAATGTTATTTTAATTCCTGTCGAAATTTCTATGTTTATTTTGTAAGTTATTACAGTTTTTCATAGATAATACGAGTTGATTTACGCATTCAGTTTAAATTTTCATTTATAAATTAATTTATATTTTTTGTTGTCTTGCTAATAATTTTTTTTAACTAAACAAATTTATGTACTTAGTTATAAAAAAATACAAATAAGAAGGTATATCTCAATAAAACATGCATACGTAAATAACTAAACCTAAGTATTATTATAATATTACCCTTTTTTATAGAGGTACCTATCTACCTACTTAAATTTGTTTAATTTTTTGGTAAATTGGTCACCACTTGAGATGAGAAAGATTAAATTAAAACATTTCCTCTAGACTAGATAAACGCCTATGGTTCTACGAACTACGGCTTGCCAGTAAATTTGATGTTGAGTTTTGAGCCGCCGCAAACAGTACCTAAATGTAGGTACCTACTTTTAGTGGCTCCTATTGCAATGTTTTACATCAACAGAAAATAAAATCACAATGCCAAAGAATCAGTTCTAATTATCCATGGTTGTCAACCCCTAAAGTTTTAAAATTTACACTATGCCCTGAAAGGAACATTTAAAGATTAAATTGCATAAAAAAAATAATGGCAGTCTTATTTAGAAGGAATCCTTAAAATAATCGTTTTTACAGTTTTTACGAATTGAACAATGACGCCCCTCCGGCGTCACGCGCCATACATAGAAAAATTGCATGACGCCCCTCAGGCGTCATCTGCAAAGAATCAGGAAACTATAAAATCATATAATTAGCATGATTTATTAGTTTAGAATTATCCTGTTGTACATAAATGCGTATAATAAATAAGTTTCCCTGTGTCCAATTTGGAAATTTTACAACATTTTAATACATAAAATTTTAATGAGAAATTAGTTTTATTTATGAACTAGCTGTGCCAGCGGTGTCACCCGCGTTTATGGTTAATATTATAAAGACTATTTCCGTCATACATGATTTCTATGTAACTTTAACCATTAAGGCTGCACACGCGACGGAAGCTTAAAAAATGGAGTAACTTCTCCCGTTTTCCCAACATTTCCCTTCACTAGTCTGCTTCTATTGATTGTAGCGTGATGAAAAGTATACTATAACCTGCCCAGGAGTATGAAGAATAATTGTACCAAGTTTCGTTAAAATCCGTCGAGTAGTTTTTGTTTCTATAAGGAGCACTCTGACCGCATACAGACAGACAGACAGACAGACAGACAAAAATTTTACTGATTGCATTTTTGGCATCAGTATCGATCACTAATCACCCCCTGATAGTTATTTTGAAAATATATTTTATGTACAGAATTGACCTCTACAGAGTTATTATAAGTATAGATAAATTAATAAAATTATTGGTGGATTGTTTTTTGTAATAACAACAAAATCTCCAATAGGTTGTGAGGCTTATTTTGCTTAGTAGGCATATCAAAAGTTTCTTTTCATGATTGTGACATGTCCTACACAACCTTTGGTAGGCAGATTCAAGACATCACAGGCTACAAAACAAATTTCCCATGTAACAATTTATACTTAACATTTGATGTGGAGGTACCCAGTTGTACTTATGTAATTTTATTAATTTTGAGAGGGCAGAGAGTAAGTCAAATTATTTGACAGCATGTCGTAACACATGGCGTTCGGTTCTCTCTGCCTACCCTGCTAGGGAAGTGGCATGAAGTATAATTAGTTAGTTAGTTATGCCTTATTACAAAATGACACAATTTTTTGGTCAAAGCTCAATGGTAAGGACACATACCTCTTAACCAAGGGGTGCGGGTTCAATCCAGGGCATGTTTCTCTGGATTTCCAATTCTATGTAAGTACATATTTATTAACTTCCACACACACAATGAGGTTAAAATAAAACAACTCGTATGGGTTTATTCAAATATAATTGGTCACACCAAAAAACATTCCTTGTTAATAAGAAGTAAATTTTCTGAAAAATCTAACTATGTACTGAAGGTTTCAAATATATTTCAGAAATACTTAAAGGATTGTATCTGCGTTGCGACATTAAATGTCTAATGGTTCCCAACTCATGATTTTCTGTAGGTCTGGGGAACACATTTATTTCCTTATCAGATAAATTAATATCTTGTATAACATTTTTGAATGCTGTAGTCCTAATAAATGCTTTACTTGCATATGCTGTTTCAATTATGCATTTTTCAAGAATTGCATTTACCATTTTTTCATCTGGCAGACCTTTTCCTTCAATTGCATTTGCAATTGCATGGTATATTGCCTTGAAATCTACACCACCAGTGCATACCGATCGAGGTATATTGTCAAATTCTGCAATTAAACGTAAGGCAGTGGCTGTTTCAGTTTGCAGCTCTTTGTAAGTAAATGTATCTGTTAAAAGTTTAGCCCATTGCGCTAATGGTACCTGAGATACATTATTTATTGCTTTCCGCTCCCTCGTAACCCTGTCTCTAATCATTGGATGGGCCAGAGCCTTTTTCTTATAATATGCTATTACTTGACTTATTTCCTCTGGGGATTTTGTAGGTAACATGAGGCGTATCCGATCAATTTCATTCCAATCACTATACTTGATAGTCTGAAGAAGAGTGTACTTATCTTCTCTGCTCCAGCCGCAAGGTGCGACATCAGCCTCGGTTTCAACTTCGTTTTCATCTGTACTTACATTTGCTTCTTCTTCTACATCCATTTTTGCTTCCATCTTTATGACTTTAGCACCTAATTTTGAAAGCCACAATACACAGAAACTCTTAAATGTGTTTAAAATAAACTGGTCAGAAATATTTAACTTAAAAAGAAACCAAACAAATATTTTACAGAGCTCAAACTGCTCAAAAATGAAGAAAATAATAGATTCTCTGCCAATCTGTCATGTCCACAGCAGTGTGACCAGATTTGAATTGACAAATCTACTGTAATGTAGGGTGAAAACTTACCAAAATCTACTAAAGTTATGCTGGATTCTACTAAAAGTCTACTATAAAATTAACTGGGTTATCAATTAATTAAACATTATGAATTTGGTCACAATCACATATAATTACATCGGTGTTATTGTCAATGAAGGTTCACACAATTACACAAATCAAACAAATAAATCAAATAGGTAAATTAAACATCAGAGATTCATCACAATCACACAAATGAAATAAATTTAACTTCAGGGATTCCTCAGTCACAATCACTTAGGAATCTTCATTTATATTATATTATCATACAGATTTTTAGCTTCCATTAATTTCAGCATACTTTTGTCTGGGACAAAATTTGCACAACCACCTTCAATTTGTCGTAGACCTTCTTTCCAATGCATGATTGCAGCTACATTTCCATTTTGAAAACGGTTCCGGTCACGAGTTTTAACTCTATTAATATCAGAAAATATCCGTTCCACTTTAGCGTTTGACACAGGCAGGATTGTCATTTGTTTTGCAAATCGAGACACATTTTCATACTTCGGTTTTTTATTCGAATCGCACATCTTGCCAACTTCACTCTAAAACTTATCAACGTTAATGTTACAGTTGATAAACTTGAAGAAGACAACAAGTTAGAAACTGATTGATCTAATTTTAATTCTCTATATTCATTGTCAACTACCTGTATTTTATCAGTTGGTACCAAGTTAGGGAACCGTTGGAGTACTCCAATCAAGCTTCGAAATTCGTCATACACGGCTTTTTGAGGATCAAGGAATGACAGATCCTGGTACAAGTCATCTTGAATAGGCATTCTTTTTATAAATTGATTACTCAATTCTTAAAAAATGTTTGACACCTTTCAAGGAATTCATCAATTTTGGGTCTCATTGAAACATCATCTTTTAATGAAGTTATTATCATAGCCACGTTTGAACCTATGTACATGTTTTTAGTGGCAAAAAATGCATCCTAGCGTTTGGATCTATCGAACGAAGCGGGGTAGTTTTGACATAATTTATTTTCATATAGCAACTCAGAATTACCGACATCATGTTTTGCAAATCGGTGTGAAGATTGTGAACAACTGTGTGTTCACTTTGGAAAAAGTTTCAATGCTTCCCATTGCTCTACAATTCTGTGTGTGCATTCATATAGGGAAAGCCACCTGATGTCATAATGTCGAAGCATGCAGTGAGTCGGAGTGTCAACAAACTTTTGAAATTCTGCAAGTTCTCTCTGTCGTTGGCTGCTATGTGAAAAATAGGTATACACTTCTTTGACGAATAACTCTACAGTGCGAGGCAGCTTCTTGCATGCATAACTAACTGAAAGATTTGTTGAGTGACACATACATTTGAAAAAGATGCAGTTTGATTTACTTCCCTGAGTTTTAATATGTACCACGCTATTCCTTTCTCCGAACATTACATTCGTAGTATCGGCAGCAAACCCTATTAAATTGGTTAGATTAAGGTTTCGTTCTGTTAAGGCATTGTTTAAACTATCAAACAAATCTTGCGCAGTTTCTCCTTTTAGGTCAATCATACATAAAAATTTTGTTTGTGGGCACTGAAATTTTTCTGAATAATATTTAGTTGCTGCTGCAAGGACTTTAGTAGTGCTGACGTCAGTGCTCTCGTCAATAATTAAAGAAAATACTGGTCTTATCAGAGTTTCAGTTTCAACTTCTTGGTCTAAACGTAAGTCTGCAAGCAATTTTTCTTCAAAGTTCTTTCCTAGGACGTTGTAGGCAATTGCAGCAGACTTAGTTCTCTTGCATGAAAAATCTTTGACAATTTCAGAGTCATGAAATGCTTTTGAAATAACTTCACTCACGTGATCCATAACACGAAAGGGAATGTTATGTTCTACGAGGGCCGCAACGATACTTATTTCAGCTTTCTTTACTTCTTCAGCAATAGTTGTTGTTTTGAAAATAGTATCAATCTACAACAAGAAAGATTATAAGTTTTAATTTCGGTCTAATAGACGATATGCCTGGCGCGCAACCAAATTCAAAAGATATTTCTTATTAAAGTAGGACAAAAAAATTGGACACTCAACAGTCACATACATAGCTCTGACCCCACACTAGGATTACCTGTATTGTAGGTGTCAAAAACTACCAGTACACCGGGTAGTACAACACCCAGAAACGACAGAAAAAAATCCAGATCGCGAAAAGATTTCTCCCACCACGGGAATTGAACCCGCAACCTCCTGCTTCTCAGCCGGCCACTCGCCGACCTCGCCACGGAGGTCGTCATTTTGCTATTATCTCGGGGAAAAATACATAAATACATATTTAGGTAATGCGCAGCTATGCCTATTTGAGAGCACTTATTACGTGACAATGACGAATGAATAAAATATCCGATACAAAATCTATTTTATAAACAAAGCTAAATGAGCTGTAAGACAGTATTTAGGTGCTGCTTACCTGTGAGGTTCCATAAAATCCTTTCATATTTTTTAAATGCTTCGATGTAGCCATGTGTTCCTTCAGAGAAGCCACTCTACTGAGAATGTCGCAATTACAGGCTTTACAGTGTGCATTCGCGTCATTTTTTTTTGATTTATTTAACCATTGTTTGAATATGGGATCTTGTTCCCACTCCACGCGATACCCTTGAATATATTTACGTTTCATGACGCACAATCAAACCACAACAGGTGACGCTAAGATAACGAATGAACAACAGAAAGAAACTTGTAAAGAACGAAAGTAAATTGAACAATGATTTAGGGGAAGTCCCGGCTAGGCTATGAGTGTTTGTTATTTGTGTGCGTGTGTTTAGAAAGAGATAGACTGATTCCGATTCACAGAGAAACTCATGAATGGGGAATTTCCCTAAAAGAATAGATTTTAGGAGAGGGTTGCCATCTTCTTACGAAAAAATACTACTAATATACCAAAGAATGGTAAATTCTACCAAAATATACTGATTTTTTTTCCCCAACTAGCAGCTGTCGCATGTTCCTCAAAATCTACCGAAAAAGTAGAAAACTACTAAGTTTGGTCACGCTGGTCCACAGACATGCACAGACCTCAGAACAACGAAGTTCTGAGGCACTGACAGACGAGTCATGTCAATGATGTCAATGTCATTTAAAAGTAAACTTGTTATAATATTTACGTTTTGGCTAATTAGCAATTCAGATTGTTTATTTTTCGTTTCCGTCCCAAAACGGTAAGTGTTTTTTGGTGATTTTATTGTTAATATATGACTGTTTATCATATAATTTACCATAAAACTTAAAAAAATCACCTGCCAAATATAATTTTTTTGCGAGTCCCACACATAGATAGTCTCATTTATGATAGTGTGCTAACCTAATATCACAGAGTAATAATAGAATAGAATAGAATAGAATAGAATAGGATTTATTGCCAAAAACTGTGTTACAAGTTGCAGGTGTTAATACAAAATGGGTTTCAACAGTTACCCCTCCCGGGCATGCAATATTAAAAAGTATCATTAAAACTATTAATCGTGTTTCGTACCAAAATATTCATTTAAATTATAAAACACGTTTTTTACTAACCATCTTTTCAGCTCAGTCTTAAATTTAGGTAAATTTAGTGCTTTTATGTATGATGGTAAATGATTAAATATTTTGGCACCTGAATACGATACACTCTTACAATACATATAATTGTGAGACCTAGGAACACATATGTTATTTAAATATTTACTACGTAAATTTACGCGAGCAGAAGATTTACTTTGAAAGCAATCGGCATTTTGCTTAATGAAGATCATTATTTCAAATATGTAGATATTTGTTAATGTCAAGTAACCCTTATCTTTAAAAGTATTTCTCAGTGTCTCGTCTGTATACATGTTGTAAATAATGCGTAGGCATCGTTTTTGTAAGATAAAAGTTGACTCGACATTTGTCGAGTTTCCCCAAAATATTATACCATAGGTCAGCAACGGATATACCTGGCCAAAGTAAGCTGCCCTGGTTACTTCAATTGTGGTAGTTTCCGCCAGTATAGATAACGCGTAACAATAGCTAGATATTTTCTTGTTTACTTTTAAAATATGCGCTTTCCAGTTTAAGTGGCAATCCATTTCGACTCCTAAATAATTTATGTTTTCAACCTCATCTATTTTAGTGCTCTTTTCTATTATATTTAATTTAAGTGGTGTAGTTTTATAGTTTCTAAATTGCATTATTTTAGTTTTGGTTAAATTTACGTTTAAGTTAATATTACCAAGCCAGTCAACAACCATCTTTAAAGTTTTATTAATATTTGTTTCAAAATTAGTATTTATTCTATCCTGTATGAAAATAGTGGCATCGTCAGCAAACATGATACATTTATGTTCTACTATATTAGGTAATTCATTTACATAGACCAAAAATAGGAGGGGACCAAGAATACTACCTTGCGGTAGTCCTACAGTCTTTATAACTGAGTTAGATTGGGCCTCCTCGAAGGTTTTCGTGACCTTGTTAAAATGTTCGACCACTGTAACTTGTTCTCTGGCGTTCAAGTAGCTTTCTATTAATGATAATGCCAAACCACGAACGCCGATTTTTTCCAATTTTTTTAAAAGAATGTCATAAACCACGCAATCGAACGCTTTAGACATGTCTAAAAATAAAGCTATACAGGCCATTTTTTTATTTAATGACTCCCATATATCATCTAGTATTTTGTATATTGCTAATGTCGTCGATTTATTTTTTTGGAAGCCGAATTGATTTTTGTTTAGAATGTTTTGTGTGTTTAAGAATGTTAACAATCTGTTATAAATTACTTTTTCAAATATTTTAGAAAAACATGACAAGAGTGAAATGGGTCTATAGTTTTTAATATTATTTTTACATCCTTTTTTAAATAATGGTTTGATTTTTGCTTTTTTCGATTTCTGGGGAAATTTTCCAGTTTCAATCATTAGATTTATAATGTGAACAAGAGGATTACTTATAAAATCAAAAGAACTTTTTATTAATTGTATTGGAATGTTATCATGACCACAACTCTTTTTGTTTTTTAATCCATCTACTATTTTCTTTAGTTCGTGTGAATCTATTGGCGATAAATAAATACTATGCAAGTTACCAGCTCCATGGTTTTGGTTAGTTGCTTTTTGAGCAGTATTGCTTGAGGTATTGAAATAATCATTAAAAGTTTCGGCTATGGTGCAGGGATCGGCAATTTCCGTATTATCGACGATAATACTTCCTATAGTACTCTTAAAATTATTTTGTGAAGTTGTTTGCCTTTTAATTAAGTTCCACGTTGATTTACTTTTATTTTTACTATTATTAATAAATGTTATGTTTGATTTTTTCTTTGCTAGGCGCGTCACATATTTTAATATTTTACAATATGTTTTATAGTACGGTAATAGGTCAGTTCTATTAGTGTGTATTATTTTTTTATATAAATGTCTTTTGAATTTACATGAACGTTGTATGCTTTTAGTTTGCCAATAAGATTTTCTCTTACAGGGAACTCGTAATCTCTCCGTAGGTATACATAAGTCATATAATAATTTTAATAGGTTAAGAAAAGAACCAAATGCTACGTCCACGTCTTTACATAAATAAATCTCAGAGAAACTCAGTTGAGGAAGGTAATGTAAGAAGACTTCTATATACTTGTCAATGTTCTTTCTATAAACGTACCAATGTTTGAGTATATAACCCTCACTACAAGGTACATTTATTGTTTGAGCCGAATGATCAGATAGGCCTAGATGTAAAACCTGGGATTTGTACTTTGCAAAGTTTGTTAAAATGTTATCTATGCATGTCCTTGACTTAAGTGTAATTCTAGTTGGTTCATGGATCGTAAAGTTTATGTTATATTTTTTGAGGGTATTTTTGAAATATGTACACCTATGACTATCCTCAAGAAGATTTACATTAAAATCACCCGCTATAATGATCTTTTTTGATACATTTCGCGAACGAATTGTAATTTTATATAATAGCCAGTCGAGTGCCTTCAAAAATAAATCAAAGTTCGAGTCAGGCGTCCTGTACAAACATACAACAATATAATTTAATTCAGGCAACAGTATTCCGCAACATTCAAAGTTTTTGTCCATACATAATGCGTTAATACATTGTAGAACATCAAAGTCCATGCTATTCTTAACATAGATACATACACCTCCTCTGGATTGGCTTCTGCAGAATGAAGAAGCAATTTTGTACCCCGGTATCTGTATGTGTTGTAGATCTTGACCTTTGAGAAAGGTCTCGCTGAAGCACATGATATCAATTTTTTCTACAGATACCAGAATCTCAACTTGATTAAGTTTGGATCTAATGCCCTGTATGTTTTGGTGAAAAATAATTAAACCCGTTTGCTCAGCATTTACGGTTGAGCGTATATCAGTAATCTGCACAGGTACGAAAGGGAGTAATTTTTCGCATATCCGAACCACCGGGGTTAAGAGCAGTTTTACATAAAGAAGTTTGATTATATTTATAAATGGCCAGCATCAGCTCATCTAGATCATGTAAAACAACTTGTAAACCGCGGTAATTTAATTTTCCTGAGTATCCTGAAAACATATTGAATGAATATTCCAAATTTTTATTGGAATCTAAGATATAACAATATTCGTGCATTTCATTATCTTTATAGAACATATTATTAAAAAGTTCAATTCTTCTCGTGAATAGATTTAAATCTTTTTTATACTTAAATGTAGGTAAACAGACAATGATATTGGTATG